>BSBK01000174.1:420000-460000 GCA_027943335.1 Chamaecyparis obtusa
AATAATTGTTTAAACCAAACAATATTTGAACAGTTTACTGCAGCAGCAACATATTCTGCTTCAGCTGTGGATTGAGATGTGCAATTTTGCTTTTTACTAGTCCAGGATACTAGTCTTTTTCCAAGAAAAAATGCTCCACCACTTGTGCTTTTTCTGTCATCAATGTTTCCTGCCCAATCAGCATCAGTAAACACTTTCAAGTCTAGATTGCCTCCAAATTTATACCACAAACCATATTCTTCAGTTCCTCTTAAGTATCTTAAGATTCTTTTGATTGCCATCATATGATATTCCTTAGGTTTTGCTGAGAATCTAGCTACTATACCGACTGCTAAGGCAATATCAGGTCTTGTATGTACTACATACTGCAATTTTCCAATCATAGATCGGTATAGGGTCTGATCAAGTTCTTTTGAATCATCATTTTTGGTAAGTTTCAGTCCAGTACACATGGGTGTACCAACTGGTTTTGAATCTTCCATACCAAACTTCTTAAGTATTTCCTTAATGTATTTAGATTGAGTAATGTATATACCATTCTTGCTTTGCTGAATTTGAAGACCAACAAAGAATTTTATTAAACCAAACATAGACATTTCAAATTTTTTGTTCATTTGCTCTGAAAATTCTTTGCACTGATCCTCATTCCCTGTAAATATAGTATCATCTACAAATATTTCTGCCAATACAATTTTGTCATCCGGTCCTTCTTTAATATACAGATTGTTGTTATCATTGGCTCTTTTGAAATTAATCTAAATCAAATAGTTATGGAGTCTTTCATACCATGCTCTAGGAGCTTGTTTCAAACCATACAATGCTTTGTGTAACCTGTAGACCATGTTCTTTTTATCTAGATCAACAAAACCTTCTGGTTGTTCAATGTAGACTTCTTCATCAAGAATTCCATTGAGAAATGCAGATTTTATATCCATCTGATATACCTTAAATATTTTGTGTGCTGCATAAGCAAGTAGAGTTCTTACACCTTCTAATCTTGCAACAGGAGCAAAAGTTTCTCCATAATCTATACCTTCTTCTTGAGAATAACCTTTACATACCAATCTAGCTTTGTTTCTAGATACTTGACCATCTTCATTCAGCTTATTCCTGAATACCCATTTTGTTCCAATTACATTCTTATCTTTAGGTCTAGGTACAAGAGTCCATGTTTTGTTCTTTTGTATTTGTTCTAATTCTTCATTCATTGCTTCAATCCAACTTTCATTTTCCAATGCATCTTTGATATTTCTAGGTTCAAAGTCAGTAAGCAGACATGTACCTTTTAGTTTGCTTCTTGTCATAGTACCATCTGATTTGTTTCCAATAATTTGATCTGGTGTATGATGTCTTCTGACATATTTGGCTAGTATAGGTTCCTTGCCTTTTGAATGATTCATGTTGTTGTCTTCTAGGATCTCTTCTTCAGGTTGCTCGGGCTCGGTAGATATTTGCTCGATAACTTCAGGCTGAGACTCGGTCTGAATTTCTTCTTGTGACTCAGTTTGAACTTCTTCTTGTGACTCGGTTTGTGACTCGGTAACTATGCTCGGCTTGGTAGATATAGTTTCCTTATTGATAGTTGTGTCTGCCAATGTTTCAGGTTCAATGTTAACGAATCTTCTGTAGTTCTCAGGTTCCCTTTTGCTTTCTTCTTCAGTCTTTTCTGCAAACTCATCAAATTTTACATGTATACTTTCTATGACTTTGTGAGTAGATAAGTTCAGACATTTGTATGCCTTGCTTATGCTAGAATATCCTAGGAATATTCCTTCATCACTTTTCACATCAAATTTATTTCTTCTAGAATCTTTTAAGATATAACACTTGCTACCAAATATTTTCATGTAACTTACATTGGGTTTATAGCCATACCATAATTCATAAGGAGTTTTGAATGTGTCTTTCTTCAATTGTACTTAGTTCAAGGTATGAACTGTAGTGCTGATAGCTTCCTTCCAGTATTTTATAGCGATGTTCTTTTCTATCATTAGAGTCCTTGCACAGTCCATAATAGATCTGTTTCTTCTTTCTACTATTCCATTCTGCTCAGGAGTTCTAGGAGCTGATACCTGTCTTTTGATTCCTCTTTCAATGCAAAAGTTGTTAAAATCATGGGATATGAATTCACCACCTCTGTCTGATCTTAAGCGTTTCAATCTTTTCCCTGTTTCCTTTTCCACTCTTGCTAAGTACCATTTGAACTTTTCAAATGCTTCTGATTTTTCTCTTAAATACATGACAGTCATCATTCTATAATAATCATCAACGAAAAGAATAAAGAATTTATCTCCAGTATAGCTTTGTATTCCAATAGGTCCACATAAATTAGTATGCACAATTTCCAAAATTTCTTTAGACTGATAGTTCTTACTCTTGAAACTAGTTTTACTCATTTTGCCAATCTGACAATTCTTACATAGACCAGTATCAGGTTTCTTCAAAGTAGGAATGCCTCTTACCTTCTTGAATTTGCTTATTTTTATCATGTTATCAAAATTCACATGGCATAACCTTTTGTGCCATAGCCAAATTTCTTCTATTTGAGCCATAAAGCATGAATATTTACTGAGATCAAGATAAAATAAGTTACCTTTTGTTTGTTTGCCTGATCCAATGAGTTTTCCTTTTTCATCCAGCAGTCTTGCTTGACCATTCATGAATTCAACCTTGAAACCAGTGTTGATTAGCTGTGCTACACTTAGAAGATTATGTTTTAGTCCTTCAACCCAATAAGCATTATCACATATGAGTTCTTTGGTTAATGAGATTCTTCCTTTTCCTTTTATAGAACAAGGTTCATTGTTTCCAAATCTTACATTACCACTATCACAGTCTTCTAGATATTCAAATTTTGTCTTGTCACCAGTCATGTGGTGTGAACATCCGCTGTCTATTATCCATATATCATCTTTTCTTATATGAGAAATAAGTGCCATCTTATCTTCATCATCATCAGATTCATCTTTTATAGCAATAAAGACAATTTCTTCTTCACTGTCATCAGAATCTTTAGCCATAAAACATGTTTTCTTACCTTTATCCTTGAATGATTTGAAATTCTTTTTGCCATAGTACTTATGACTTCTCTTTTCTTCCTTGACTTGCTTGTTTGGGCACCTAGCTGCAATATGTCCAATTTCTTCACATGAAAAATAGATTAAAGGAGTTTTACCTTTATATTTACCTTTCCCTCTAGAGTACTTCTTTGCAAGTAATGCTTCTACAATTTCAAGATCACTATCAGAACTTTCTTCTGATACTTCTTCACTTTCTGACTGAACTTCTTTAATTTTCTTGTTCTTCTTTAGTGAAACCTTGGCCTCAAATGCCGATTCAATATTTTTGGAACTAGGAACATAGTTGTCATAGTTGTCTAATTCAAAGGTTGTCAATCTTCCAACTAAAGCATCCAAAGTTATATTGTGGTTTGTTTCACATCTTCTTTCTTGAATAGCTGATACTCTTATTGCATAGATAGGGAGTAATGTTCTGAGTACCTTACTTATAACAGTTTCATCTGAGATTGTTCCTCCAGAAGCTCTAATTGCACTTACACTTGCTTTGATTCTTTCAACATATTTTGCAATGTTTTCATCTTCCTTCATATTCATCTTGTCAAACTGTCCTCTTAGGCTTTTTGCTTTGGCTCTTTTCACATTTGCATCACCACCATATATTTTCTTCAGTGCCATCCACATTTCATATGCAGTAGTGCAGTCTTTAATATCATCAAATTCTTCATAGCTGAGAGCAGATGCAATGTCTATCATCATGGTGTTGTGAGTCTTTTTATCTGCAATGTCTTCAACAGTTAATGCGCCATTAGGAATTGTGTATTCTTCATCAATGTATTTGCATCCTGAATCACCAATGGAAGCTAGATGAAGTCGCATGAGACCTTTCCATGCTAAAAAGTTATCTCTGTTGAGCTTTGGAATTTCCCTCTTGTAAGACATCCTGATCTTTAGCTTAGGTCCTTGAAACCCTTCCTGCAAGCACCAAATGCTCTGATACCAATTGATGGAATATGGATGAAGTGACTGAGAGGGGGGGTGAATCAGTCAACCATAAAACACTTCACAATTAATTCTTTCCAGATCCCTTAGGATATCTTAAAAATGTTATCTGTTTTAGTACTCGGTAAATAGATTGCAGTAACTTTGAAGATGCAGAAAGTATTAGCAAAATTATCTTTTAGATATTCATCAGCACTAGTGTATGATTAAGATAGCACTTAAGAACACAAGAGACACAAGATTTTAACGTGGAAACCCAATATGGGAAAAACCACCAATGTATCTAGATACTAATTTTCACTTTTCTGAAGTGATGCCCGGTTAGAAGCCAACCCGGTAAAAGGTTACAAAACACACTGTTAGGTGTGACCTTGTTAGAGGATTTAAAATACCCTGCTAGGAGTGGCCTGGTAAGAGGTCTTGAAAACAATTCAATGGAATTGTCACCTTGTTAGAGGATTTACAATATGGTTGTTAAACCAACTCGGTTAAGAGATTTAGAATTCACTGTTACAATGATAAGAAGGTAACAATGAAAAATGACCTGTATAATAATGCAACTGTCTTGCTGATTACAGATCTCTGTTCTGCATATGTGTGATCCTTCCTGATCGAATAAATCTCTGCTGCACCTTAAGGATATCTGAACATCCTTCATAAATTCGCACACACCTTTCCTGTCTTTCTTCTGTAAATCTTCTGCTATATTTCTTATTTATTTTTCACATTTGACCTTTTATTTATATGATTTTAGATTTTTCAAATCGACATTATTTAGTATAACAGTCGGCTAAATTAAGCAAACTCTATTTGCAAAAATCCTTCAAGGGCCGACAGTGCTCAGTGACCATAACTTTCTACAATCTTTCGGAGACCAAGGGAACTCGGTAAACACCGACAATCCTTTACCTTCGATAACTGACTGAACTCGGTAAACACTGAATTTTCTTTGATGACCGACTGAACTTAGTAAACACTAAATTTTCTTTGATGACTGACTGAACTCGGTAAACACTGAATTTTCTTTGATGACCGACTGAACTCGGTAAACATTGAATTTTCTTTGATAACCGAGTGGACTCGGTAAGTACTAATCTTCCTATCTGGTAGACCGACTGAGCTCGGTAGGAATTGATTGCTACGGACTATGACATTGTGTGACATCAAAGACAATACATAATTTGAGTAGCAATTTCCTTCAGACAATTGTTTCCAACAGATTCTACCATCAATATTCTCTATAATGGCTGCTTCAATCTTATTACACAATTGCCTCCAATCCATTTTCTCTTCCTTAAAAATTCTTCTATTTCTCTCTTTCCAAATTTCCCACATTAAAATAGAGGGGGTAGAGGTCCAGAGGTTAGCATAAATAAATCCCCTCTTAATGACTGGCCAGGCTTGGAGCATCACAAGAAGAGAAAAAGGGGAAGCTGATGACCATCCCAAGTTTCCTGAAAGCCACTTCCAACATTAGTTCGAAGAGGCATAGTTCACAAATAAATGGTCAATATCCTCTTCACTATTTTCACAAAGAGGGCATCTACTAGGTCTTGAGAAGCCTCTCTTCTTAAATTTATCTACAGTTAAGAGTCTATAATTAAGGGCTAGCCAGGTACATAAACTTGCTTTGGGGAGGCAACCTTTGTTCCAACATAGGTTGATTGGTATATTTGTGTTAGGTCTCTTATAGTTTTTGTTGATAAGATTATATCCATCTTTTGTATTATACTCTCCATTTTTTTATCCATCCCATACTAAAGTATCTAGTGTTATTTAGAGAGATATTTCTTTTGTGAAGAGTTTTAGTTAATATCTTCTCCTCTGCTATATATAATCCTACATCCTTGAAGGATTTCCATACCCAATCTTTTCCATTAAAAATGATATAATCCTTGAGGAGGATCCCAATTCTTGATTCTAAGAAGTTTTTTAGGGGGATATTATTTAGACATTTAAATAAGGCTTCATAACCTCCCCAAGAATCTGTCCAAAAAAGGACCTCTTCACCTATACCTAGGTTCCATGTTAGTTTGTTCATAATGATGTGTCTACATTCTAACAAAAAGTTCCATATTTTGGACCCTCTCGGAGGATTAATTTCTCTGAAAATATTAATGGGGGATTTATCTCTTAGATATTTGTAGATGAGAATCTAAGCCCATTTAGCATATGGGTTTCTAAATAATCTCCAAACTAACTTGGCTCCTAGAGCTCTCCCTTGATCGCCTAGGTTTTTGAGACCTGCTCCACCTTCATCTTTTGGTTTGCAAACATTATCCCAAGAAATCAAGAGAATTTTCTTCTTGTCTCCACTCCCTTGCCAAAAAAAGGTTCTCAAGTGTGTGTTTATTTCTGACTATTTTTTAGAGGGGAGATGAATATAGGATAATTGATAAGTTGGCATGGCTTCCAAGATAGACCTCATCATGGTTTCTCTTCCTACTGAGGATAGCCATGTACCTTTCCAAGAGTTCATTTTTTTCTTTATCTTCTCAATCAAAGGATTCCAAATGTCTACAGATCTATTATCCTTTACTAGTGGGAGGCCCAGGTATCTATGAGGAAGCTTACCCTGCTTAAAATTAAGGATCTGACAAATATCTAGTTCTACTTTCTTATCCATGTTAAAGAAAAAGATTTCTGATTTATCCAGATTAATTTCTTGTCCTGATGCTTTGGTGTAAGAATAAAAAATCCTTTTAAAGGATCTAGCCTCATTTCTTTTACTAGCACCATATAATAGGGTGTCATCGACAAAATGTTGATGGGTCATAGGACCTAGGTCATTTGTGATGGCTATGCCTTCAATAGTTCCTCTCTCTTGTTCCTTTGTGATAGCCCTTCCCAAGGCTTCAGCCATAATAATGAATAAAAAGGGGGAGATGGGATCTCCCTGCCTTAAACCCCTAGAGATGCTAAAAAAAATTTATGGAGTTCCATTAACTAAAATAGAGATTGAGGGTGTAGATATGCATTAAAAAATTAGGTTGATCCAACTTATGGAAAATCCAAAAGCTTCCAAGCACTTGCATAGGAATCTCCAGTCCACCTTGTCATATGCTTTCTTAATATCTAACTTAAAAAGAATGCTTGGTTTCTTTCTTTTTTGGACCGAGTGAATGGCCTCTTGTGCAATGATGACTCCATAAAAAATAGACCTACCTAGGACAAACCTAGTTTGTTCCTCACTAATGAGAAAGGGAAGGAGTTTTTGAAGCCTGATGGATAAGGTTTTTGTTAGGATTAACAAGACATAAATAATAGTTTCATGGAAATATAACCAATATCAAAAAACAATAAACCACACATAAGAGAACACAAGACACAAAGATTTAACATGGTTCACCCAATCCTTGGGCTACATCCACCAACAACAAGTCCAATATTTTATTATCCAATGATTACAACCTGATTACAATCTGTAATCCCTTACAGCTCAATACCACTATAAGAAGCTACTAAAACATACATAATAATGAAATCCCTAACCCTAAGCAATATTATACATATTTTGTCACTTTAGGGTTACAACATTTCGGGTGAAAAAATAGCCAAAAATATTAGCCAGAAAAGTAGCTAGAAAAATAGGGCCCAAAAAATTTTCCTTGGGGGCTGCCACCCCCAAATCCCCATGTCATCCTTGGCACAACCCCCAACCCTGGTCAGGGTCCCTAGAGAATTTTTAGTACTTTTCTGATTAATCACCACAATATAACAGTTTTAGTTAGGATTTTATATAAGGTGTTACATAGTGCAATAGGTCTAAATTCATTGAGGCTAACTGGTTTTTCATTTTTGGGGATAAGGGCTATAAAGGTATTGTTTACTTCTTTCAACATCTTCCCTGAGTTTCTAATACCTTCTAATGCTTCCATTACTTCCCTCCCTATGAAGTGCCAACATTCCTGAAAGAAGACAATAAAGAAACCATCTGGGCCCCAGGTTTTATCTGGATGCATCTACATGAGAGTGGTTTTGACCTCCTATGTTGTGAATTTCTCTGTTAAGGCCTTGTTGTGATGTTTAGTTATGAGTTTAGGAATTTTTTTTAGTAATTCTATTTGATCATTTATGTTAGAGTGCTCCAAGTTGTTGAGAATATTACTAAAGTAATGAACTGTTTCAATGGAAATTTCTTATGGATCATTAATTATGTGTCCCCTTTCATCTTTGATATATGAAATTCTATTTATATTCCTCCTTTGCTTAGTACTATTGTGAAAAAAATTAGTATTCCTTTCACCTGCTTCCAGATAGGTCTCTCTAGATTTTCTTTTCCAAAATATTTCCTCTCTTGCTAGAATTTCCTCATAATCCAAAAGTAGTTTCTTTTCTTTAAGATAGATATCATCATCCATTCCCATCTAAATGACCTAAGAATTAAAGTCACTCAATTCCTTTTCCAATTTCAATTTCAAATCATAGATGTTGCCAAATTTATTTGAATTCCATTCTAATAGTTTTCTTTTGATCCATTTTAGCTTATTAACAACTATGAACATTTTGGAACCTGTAAAGTTAGGTTCAAACCACCAATGCTCAATTAGATTCAGAATATCTGGGTCTCTAAGCCAGGCTTGTTCAAATTTAAAGGGGCATTTTTTTGGTTTTACTTCCGTAAGGATGTTTAGCAATACTAGATAATGATCAGATTCAGAGATAGGAAGGATCTTGGCCTCTAAGGAATGTTTGGTATTGATCAGACTGCCTTTGAGAAAGAATCTATTTAATTTCTCTACTATGTTACAAAAAGCTTGTCTTCTATTATTCCAATTGAAGGAGTTGTCCTCTGTAGGGGTTTCTAGTAGGGAATTCCCTTCCATCTAGTTGGAAAAGTCTCTTGCACTATCTATGGGGAGTGAGCAACTTCCCCCTCTTTTCTCCGATGTCTTTGTAATAACATTAAAGTCTCCTCCTAGAATCCAAAGTGTATTCGAGATATGGTTGAGGAAGGATTCAATTTCACACCAAACTATTAGCTTATCTTTGTTTTGTATGAGGCCATATACATTAGTAATATTAAAAGTTAAATTATTTCTAAAGTTTCTAACAAGACCACTCATCTAGAATTGCCTTATTTCTATAATGTCAATTGAAAGGCACCACAGATCCGAGATAATGGCCAAACCTCCAGAAGCTCCTATTGCTGGCGATGCTATAAGTTCTCTTATTCCTAGTTTCATTTTAAAGTTAAGCATTTCTATGTTATCCATCTTAGTTTTCTGAATTAAAATAATTTTCAGATTATAGGTATTAATGTAGCATTTGATTAATCATTGCTTGTTAGGAGTATTCATGCCCCTAACATTCCAAGTTAGGATATTCATGGCTTAGTGGGAAGGTTCTTCCCCTTCCCTCCATAAAGAAGTGATGTGATCTTCACCTTTCCTGCAGCTTCACCGGCTTTCTCTCTCAATTCAGCATTCGGCTTCCTCCCCATTTTATTTGATCTTTTTGCATAGTCTAGAGAACTTTGACTGTCTTTAAGGAGGGCATTCCCTAAAGAATCTGAATCTTGGATTTCCCTATTCCTTAGATAAATTAACATCTCTTCCACAATTCCTCCCCTATCTGCATCTCCTAACATGATACCTTCAATAAGGAGATCCTTTTGAAGATCCAGTTCTTCCTTATCACAAATCTCGTCAAGGAATTGGTCCATTAATTCTTTTGTCACTACTTCTCCTAGATAATCTAAAATTATCTTGACTTCTTCCTCAAGTTTACTATCTTCAAAATTTATTCCTTTGTCAGTTGCTTTTTCCCCTATAGAAATTTGTCTTTTTGGGCTTCCCATACTACCTTCTGTCGATTCCTTATTTGTTGGGGTCGAAAGGTTTACTGAAACTTTGTTTCTCAAAACATTCATGTCTCCAGATTCCAAGTTTGAGAGCACCATATGAACTTGATGCACTACAAGGTTAACATCATTCCTCTCTCCTTCATCCTCTTGATTCACTAGAACCATCTTGTCATTGGCTATTCTTTCATCCATATTCTTATTACCTATATTGCTCAAATCTTTTTCTACTATTATTTTCATGTCCTCTAAGTGGTTCTTATCTGATGATAGAGAATTTTTATGCTCATCTAAAATGTTACCTTCTCCATTTTGGTTATCTATATTATCCTTTGAAATGAATATTCCCATCGATAGGGAGGGGGCATCATCCTTAGATAGTTTTTTCTTCTTTGCTAGCTCTAGATAGTCTGAGGGGTGAGTTTGAGAAATTTCTATCAATCTTGGAGACTTGTACCTTTTAATGTTCTCAGTAGGAGAATTAGCTAGGAGTTTAATTGAGAAGCCACCACCCACTTCATTAAGATGGATGGCAATATCCTTGGTAGGAACTGCTCATGGTTGGGTTGACCTAATATTTCCCTGATCTTGTTTAAAGTCCCTAGCTATTTCTGACATGATGATAGGTTTAAAAGAAACTTTTTTGAGCGGCTTTGAACTAAGATTGGGGGAAGAGATTTAATCAAGATATCCATTTTTACTATGATGATATTTTCTGATTAGGGATATTTAGTAGCTACAGATCTTCCAAAATGTCCTATCCTATTCCCAATCTTCTTGAAAATTATTTTATTAAACCATTCCAAGGGCAAGTTAGTTAGTTTTATAGCTCTAGACACTTCAATGCCTCACATATTGTTAGGGTTAAAGGACGGGCTCCAATCCAAAACTATAAAATCAAACCCTAAATATTCAGGGCATCTATTATCCATAAAATTTCCTTAGTCTCTGTATTATAATAGTAAACAAACATAAATTCATCTGTGAGAATAGAAATACTTACCTGATCTTTAAGGTTCCTCATGAGCCAGTCTTCTATCTTGGTTGCAGGGACTCCATATCCATTCCATCTTAAAAAAACTCCCTTGATTTTCATCAGTTCCCAAGAGTGCTCTATGATACCATCCTCAACTTCAATTAGCAAAGATGATTGCAATTCTGATTTGTGGTGGGGTGGAGAGTAGGGAGTGACTTTAGGGGTTAGGGTAGATTGAAAATTGGGCTTAGACTAGTTAAATTCACTCTCTTATGTGGGGATGTATATATTTTTACTGGGGATTGGGTCAAAATGGGAGTTTGTACAATGATATCCTTTGAAGCCGCTTCTTTGCAACATTTAGAGGGAGCGGGTTTAGGATTGGGATGATGCTCCAGATTTATGAGAGTGTCAAATTTTTTTTTAAGGTGCAGGGGTTCTACTACAGATATAGGGTAAGAAGAGGGTTTCCTATAGATTTTGTGGTGTCTTGCCTTTATCCATCTAAAATCTTCCTTTCCATTTTCAAAGGGCTTTCTAAGGCACGGTTGTTCCCCCAACAATCTTCCTCTATTTGCAGTAGATCGAATATCATCAAAATTATTTGTAGATATAATCATAGATTGGGGAGCCCTTTGTGCCCTAGCCAAAAAATGGTTGTTAACATTCACTATGCCTAAGGTAGGTTGGGAAGGAGGAAAACCTGATGATCACGCATTTCTGGTCTTTGAAAACAATGCAATCTGCCTATCCAAAGAATTTATGGTGAAGACAATGTAATTTTTGCGAAAAAGAAGAGCCATTTCTCTATTCAATTCTAATTACATAGTTGGTTATGATAGCCTTATATATGTACCTTTTTTGCAATTATCAAAAGGACAAAATTCTCAATATGCAATATAAAATGAGTATTAAGTTGGAAAGGTAATAAAATAAACATCACTAATTAATCATGTACAAGAACACATGGGTATATTTTTTTTGCATAAGCTCAAATGACATAATATAATTCTTTTTTTTTTTGAAAGGCACATATACATAACAACAACCTAAATATTTTTTTTTGCATAGAAATAATAGCATATTTAAAATCCTTTTTTTTGGAATTCACATGAAAATCACACCACTAAAACTTCTTTATTTTTGAGACATTTAAATGAACATTTAACAAACACAAAACATTTAACAAATTCGAGAAACCTACATTTTTTATGAAAGAATGACCATGGGAGCTCACCTCCCAACCTAGGCCTTTACAAGGTCACCCCCGAGCTTAGGGAACCAAAAATGGATGGGTAACACACAATATTTTCAACACCCACAAAACAACAATGAAATTACAAAAACATTTCCAATCTCTTGGCTTGCACAATGGATCACCTTGGATCCATGAAGAGGGGTGGAGGTGGAAAGTGAACCCAAATAAGAGAAGCCATAAAAATACATAGATCAACAAATTCCTTCACAAGGCTTACAAAATAAATTTCCTCTTTCCCATTTCACAATGCACTTCTCCCCTTATGGCCCCCAAATATGTAGAACAAGAAAAATGGTAACATGGAGCCCATACTCCATGCCATATCTCTCTCCTTCACAAGGAGAGACTCTACACTATTTGGACATTCTCATCCCTTCACCCTCAAGGCTCTCTTCCCTTCCCAAGGGTGAGTATATCCTTGCACACCCAAAAAAAACATGAAATCAACAAGAAAAGAAAACATTCACAAGAAGATCCATTGACAATATGAATACAACATCAAGATTTACATACTAAAAGATTTTCAATTCACTCATTCAAAACATAGAAATTACATAGGCTTCCATGATAGGAGCACCAACCTTGCTCCAAGGAATGGTGAAAATGAAGTTTAGGTTGAGCTTTTTCCCTCCTTAGCTTTTCCTTCCTTGGCCAAATCTCACAACTCTATCTAACTCAACTAGAAGTCTCCAAGTTTGGAGAGTGGGAAATCAATCCTCAAACTCCTCAAAATTTCCACTAAAATAAAAACGCTCACTAACTTGCAACCTACCCGTCTTAATGAGAGAAGACATTTGGATTACTTCTCTTCCATCTTGTCTCCTCCCATAAATGAGAGGTACACCAAAAATGTGGAGAAAGGGATGAGCTTCACATCTACTCAATTTCGCCACTCTCTAAAGTGGTACTTTTTGGAAGGTCATAATTGAGTTTTGGACATAATTTTGGTAAAAAATTAACCCCTAATCCATAGTACACCTATAGGACTGGATAAATTTAACCCCTCAAAAACCCTCTAAGAGTTAATCTACGGGTTTGGATGATGGGACTCCTATTTGACTTCATAAACAAGTAACCCTACATGGGAACACTACAAGATAACCCTAGGGTAAGAGTCTAATCCTAATTTAACTCATTTGATGCCAACTCACATGTACAAGTGTCAACTGACACAACATAAATACATCACATTAAAATTTACAAATGGCATGCCAAATGGACACATAATTGCAAATTTTCAACATTACAATTCACCATGCATCACATTTAAAAAATAAAACACATAATAGTGAGGTTACATATCTGGACAAAGTTAACCTTGGCTTTACATGAAATTAACATTGATCCATCCTTGATTCCCTAAATTTAAAACCACGATCAATCTCCTACAGACTTGATCAAAGTATTAGTAGCTCAAGAATAAACTATATACATATCAAAGAAAATTCATGATAATCAATTAAACACACACACACACACACACACACACACACACATATATATTAACAACTAACATTCTAAATCTCATCATAATTCGAAACATCATCTAAATTTCAAATTCCACGTGTAACATATATATTCTAAATTTTTACTATTTCAAGTAGCCCTAAAGAATTTGCAGAAACAAGTTAGTACACATATAAAAAAAAAATTAACATCCAAATCATTTTAATCATATTTCACAAATCAATGAGTATCAAAATATAAGGTTCATAATTCAATTTGCATCTATATCATGAGCATATAAAAGTGTATCTAACATCATCATCAACATAATATAAAAATCATCACATAATGTCTAATGATATAAAATCATGGTCCAATAAGTCCAATATGCCAAAATAGTGTATCATTGAGATCTCACAATTGTGCAATTGATTTTAATCAAATTAATTGTATAGTTGAATTAAATTAAATCCAAGTCATTCAAGGGGTACACATGGCTAAAGAAATTAAATAAATCGATTAATTAATTCTAAAAATTTCTCCCCTACCACATAGGAAGGAATTAAATCAACCAATAAGAATTGAGAATTGAGCTCACATGGATCAAAGTCAAATTGATTCTCCATCACTCATCTTGAGAATGAATCCGAGCCACTCATTTTGTCTCTTTGTTCCAAGCTTTGAGAACAAAATATTTAAATTGTCTCACCATTTGAAACCGTCAACTTAACCCAAACTTGATCATGGTTAAACTTACTCCACCCCCTAAGCTTGAGAAAAACTATAAATAGAGAGAAAAAATCAAGAGAAAAGGATTCATTCTCATTTAGCAATTGCATCCTTCTTATTGTCATTTTTATTTGAAACCATAAATTTAGCATTTTAGCATACTTGAGAAAAGATAGGCATTTAAATCCATCATTTTAGCTTTAAATTCTCATTTTAGAGTTGTCTCTAATGGATGCTAGCTAAGAGTATTACATTAGCTTCTTTAAATAGAGATCCATGAGATGTTCTTGCATTTAGATTTCAATTCAATTTTGTTTTAAAATCTTAATTAGATTCAATTGAGTTGATATCTTAGCAAACTAATTTCAAGAAGGTATTCAATATACACAAAATGACACCCCCCGTGGGGCACAAGGCCTCTACTATTCAAATTTCATGTTTATTTTCTAAATTTGTATAAGTTTGTATTTGAATTCTCTATTTTACAGGTGAAGTAGCGCATACAAGAAGATAAGTAGTGTGTACAAGGAAAATTTTGATGCATTCATGTGGTAAAATAGTGCACCTACACAAAATTTTGATACATTTACACAGGGTATCAACACAAAGAAGGACTTTATATCTTATATTCTTTCAGTGCTTATACCCTAACCCCATAGTGCTTGCAATTACTATTTTAGCACTTACAGTATTTTATGTCTTTTTAATGACGCTTTCTAGAATTTAAATGTTAGTGTTTAAAAGATTATGTAGTGCGTAGAAAGAGTTAAATAGCGTGTAAAATAATGTTTCAGTGCGTACAATAGACAAAATGATTCGTATAATAGTTTTTGTAGTGCGTAGTACTATTTATTTTGAAATTTAAATTCTACAATTTTAATGATAAATTTTCTATGTTTTGCAGATGATAGGACATAAAAGGTCTGAAAACCAGAATCAAGAGCCAACATAGAGGATAAACAAACAAGGA
Source organism: Chamaecyparis obtusa (assembly GCA_027943335.1). Taxonomy (NCBI): domain Eukaryota; kingdom Viridiplantae; phylum Streptophyta; class Pinopsida; order Cupressales; family Cupressaceae; genus Chamaecyparis; species Chamaecyparis obtusa. The sequence goes on from BSBK01000174.1 coordinate 435,202, forward strand.
GGTTGAAAAAGGAGAAACAAGTCCATTTGAATAATTTTTTGGAAGATTCTAAGCAAGAAGGAGAGGCCTAAGAAAGGTATATGCAAATAATTTAAGCTTATAAATCAAAATTTGCATCTCTTAATTGGATTTTTGTTCCTTAAGATTCATAAATAATAATCAATTTAAGGAAAGAACTTTAATTTTCTTTTATTTATTCATGTTTGTCTTGAATTGTGTTGGACTAATGTTTTTGAGAAGAGGATGCTAAGGAGTTGAAATGATCACCATTAGGTGAGTAAAATGCATAAAAATGAAATAAAAAATGTGCCTAGCTTTGCTAGCTTCGAAAAGGTATTCCTAAGACCTTATGCATTTTCTTAAATTGTGGCAATTTTAATTTGAATCTAGTATAATTAGAGACCTATTATTGTTTGTTGGATTTTTTAGCAGGCCTATGCTCTTCACTTCTTTTAGTGAATAAAAAATCCAAACATATCAAATTCTTCAATTAAAAGAAAGGTCAAGGAATGAAAAAAAACTAAATAAAGCCTAATTGTTTTTGGAAGAGAGTATTAGGTGATTATGATCTTCACCTTTTAGCTAAATTGGAAAGCTAGAAGTACTCAAATCCCCTTAGATTAAAAGAGTCTTAGAAATTGAACCATGTTAATTGTGTTTGGAAGTGGAAAGTAGTAGGTATATTCTCTTCACCTTTGGTGAATCAAATTCCCAAACCTACTTTTTCATTTTATTCCATTTCTTTCATGAACATGTTAGGGATCTAATGGGATTGCCTCCTGAGAATATGCCTTAGCGAGACCGGTGAGAGAGACAACCCAAAGTGGGATATAATTTGTTTTGTCACAATAATCTAACCCACTATAAAATATAATGCATTCATCCTTAATGGAGTAAATGATAATGGAAGATCAAGAATCAAACCTCCTCGAGTAGTCCTTCAGGATTGTACAAAACTCCAACATACCAGTAGTGGGAGGCCCCTATAATGGGGGATGAAACTTCATTTTCTTTTGAATGGAATCCATATTAACACCTTGGTAAATCAACAAGCTTACCTCATTAGAGCCATTTTTAAAAGCCAAATTTGACTTTAGGTAGATTTTTTGAAGTGATTTCTTAAAGAAGACCCATGAAAAAGTTCTCACATATTCAAACCATTGTGTTTAGAGGTCATATTAAAGACAAGTGTTCTTGAGATTTCTTCATTTTATAATACATGTTACAAGGAATAAAAGTTCATTAAAATTCAATTGATCTTTTAAAAATCTTCCTAATTTAAAAGAACAATCATCAAGAGGGAAAAATTTCAATTGACTCAACTCTTGTTAATGGTGGTTTTTATTAGAGCTCATCATTTGAAAATATCTCTTCAAGAAGATGGCACGTGCATTAGTTAAGAGGTTTTGTACAAAGACTTCACTTTCCAATCCCCCTTTGAGGAAGAACAAGAACAAGAAGAAAGAAATCCTAATCTATTTGAAGAATGAGTTAATCCTATGGCAAGAAATAATGATTACTATGATTTTAACCAAGAGTGAAACCATGGAAACCAAAATGAGAATCATCAAAGAAATTGAAGACATCAAGAAAAAACCGAAGAGAGGGTTAATAAGGCAGCCCAAGATCCCATATTCCTTGAAGTCATGGAAAAACTTCTAGAAAGGGATAAAGAAAGACATTTCCTCAATTTAGCTCAATTAGGAGTTAAACTTCCTCATGGCTATGACACAACAACCTTGAAGAAGGACAAGGAATAAGATAATCCATTAGGAGTCATGAATAAACAACTCAAATTATTCCAAGCTCAAATTTATAGCATGAAAAAGGTGGCCTAATCCAAACCATTTTCAATTGAATCCTTATGTCCTTTTCCTTTTGATAGAACTTTGATCATGGTGCCTTTTCCTCCCAATGTGGTTTTCCCACGATATGATAAGTACATGGGTAAATCCGACCCACAAGACCAATTGAGATAATTTTGTGCTCTAAGCATTTATTTCATGCATGACACCACATGCCTAATGAGATTATTCCTGAGAAGCCTTGGAGGGAAAGCTATGGAATGGTTTTCAAAATTAACCCTGGGAATAATTTTTTTAAAGAATTGGCATTCAAGTTTGTGACTCATTATTCCAACAATATTGAGCATGAAATCACCATGTTGAACTTATGTGATACTAAACAAAAAGATGGTGAACCTTTTCTAAGCTTCCTCCAAAGATGGAGAATGATTTTGTAACGCCCCGTCAGGGAACCCAAAAGAAACTAACCTAGAACATGATACTAAGTTTAGGTGAATAATTTTTTTTCTAAAGTTTACAATTAAGATATACAATCACATGAATGCATTAACCATTATCTCACATAACACACATCGCATACATAGGTTACAAAACTAATGGGTCCCATGACGTAGTATTACTTTCTAAAATAACTCATTAAATAACATCAACAAATGATTCCATAAATTAAATACAACAATTACATCATAATGATTACATCTCATGAATAGCCATGAATCCTAATGAACATACATCCATTGCACATGTCACAGGGTATGCAGTAATCACTCTAACAACTAAATTACAATATCCAGATTAGGTATCACATGCGATACTCTAATACAAGATTTACAATAAAGAATACTTAAATAAAGAATATCAAAGATGAAGTAACATAAGGAATCCAACTACAAGAAACCATCAAGCACCGGCACCAGGACGTCGAATCTCGAATGGTAAAGAATCACTACCACCTGTTCGTGTAGAACCATAAAGGTCTACCCCACCATGCTGAGGAGATAACATCGAACCCCAAACAGATAATCAAGTCAAATCAGGAAACACCACTAAGAAAGGAATCCTAATAGCTTACTAACTCAAGTTCAACAAGTATAGTGATAGGTATGAAACACTAATCTAGAGGCAACCGACACATATAGAATAACTAGACTATGCATAGGCAGGTGTCATCATGTACGTCTAACCCTTGAGTCTCATCCTGGTAATCTCTCTGGATCCCAGCACTCAAGTGACCATACACAGATCAATGACTTCTCATACAGATGAAGCCATTAACTATGCTAGACACACCTCTCAAGGTGGCCAACATCATCTCCATTCCCATCTTAGTTCATACTAGCACTCAAGCATGGGCGAGGAACTTATCTTATTAGGTTCATTCATTTCCCCTTAATTTATTAAGTTATCACTTGATTACAGATACTTACAATAAGTGATCCTAGCAGCCACTTGTGGGCCCCGACGCTTATTGCAAGCCACCTCCTAACACATGTCTAGGTAAACTACCCTAGGCTCAAAGATCTCTCCCAGATCTAACATGGATAAAAATAGATAGTCATACATCCAGAATCATCACAAGATTTAGGGAAGACTACATAAACATAATCATTGAATCACATAATACAACATGAGCCTATAAGGTCAATAGGAATATAAACAGATAGAGTAAACACACACCAAACATAACTGATAATATGAACATCTGACTCATACCCCAGCCTCTATATTTCCCCTAGGTCATCTAGAACCCGACAACCCATAATGTAAATGAAGACATGAAGAATACACAATCATATCAATTTGAACTAAAAAAAAAACCATAATCCAATACGTTTCATAAACATCATAAGTAAATAGAAACACTTAGGAAATGCCATAGAATCCATCTTAATGAAATTACCCAGTTTCGATAGAAAATAATTAAAATATTATTTTATGAATGACAATAATTAAGTTGCAATGTTAAAAGTCTAAGTTCCCTATAAATGACATTCTTATGATCGATTGATTTAAACAAAATTATGAGAACAATTTCCTAAAGATCATCGAAAAAATTCTCTAATAATATTGTGCATAAGATAAATAAAAAATTCATTAACAAAAATTAATGATGCTAAATGAAATTCCATTGCCAAAATTAAGTAAAACATATTAATAAATTTTTTTAAATATTTAAATAAATCATATTAATAAGATCTATTAATAAAATTTACTAATATCTAAATAAAACAATTAATAAAATTTACTAATATTAAAATAAATTATATTAATAATTAAACAAAACATATTAACAAAATTTATTAATTATTAAACATATCAATGAAAATCTATTTATAATAAACCGACTGTCATAAAAAAAAATTTAACACCTTTTATAAAAATTGAAAAAGGCAAGTTAGAATGCGCTTTACCTCTTACTGAGGCACTACGTAGAAGGTGACCACTGGCGGACGGTACTCAAAGTACCACCAATAGGGTACGCCCTGTCGACGGTACCTTGAGTACCGTTCGGTAGGGTGCCTGTCACCGTCGGGGACAGTGGGGGATGCGATGGCCCCCCACTTCCCACTCAAATATATTTCAAACAAATTTTTTTAAAATAAAAGCTTTCCAGTCTATTTAACTTTGCTAATTCTTTTTTTTGATAGTATAATAAATTTAGTTTAGAAGATATTTATATCTCTTAAAAACCCACATAATAAAATAACATTCTAATTATATATATATATATATATATATATATATATATATATATATATATATATATATATATATATATATATATATATATATATATATATATATATATATATATATATATATATATATATATATATATATATATATATATATATATATATATATATATATATATATATATATATATATATATATATATATATATATAAAATTTTTGTTTGATAGGTTTGTTATTTCTGAAAACAGAAATAACAAATTGTGTTTCTTTATTTCCAGAAATGGAAATATGGGAAAACTACAACTTTTTTCTTGATAGCATGTATTTTAACTAACCAGATTTTTCATCTAAACAACATTGACTATAAACTCAACCAATTAAAATAAAGGGTACTAATTCTTTTTGTCTTTTCTAGAATATTTTTGACTGAATATTTTTACACAGAGAAAGTGATTTTTTTTTTTTTCTAGATTAAGGAATTTTCACCCAAATTGGGTTTTTGTTAACAACCCATTTATTTAATTCAAACATACTATAGAGCTAACTATAGAGAGATTAATTTTTCATTTTCTAGGTGTTCTAGGATGAATTTTTAATCCAAAATCAGGCAGCATAACCCTACTGTGCCAAGTTTACATAAAAATATATAATGACAAACTAATGAGTTTTCTAATCCTCAATTTGAAAGCATAAATAGAAAACTGATCTAAATCTTATGTACTAAATCAAACATAGAAAATTGTTGAAAGTACACAAACAAAACACAGGAAAATTCCTCAAAACCCTACCTCAATTCCAATGCTAGAAGCTGAATAAGATTTCCTATAGAATATGAATCTCCCAGATCTGACAATAGAAAAGCTCAACCTGCAGATTCTGAATCACAGTGCAAGAAATTCCCAAATCCAAAGCAAGCAATCTTCACCCAAAATTCATGCACAATCTCCAAAAGCTCAAGAACACAAAGAAAGCATAAAACTCCCAAAAGCTCTCTCCAAAATTGCTCTCACAAAATTGATTAACCAAAATGAATGCCAAATCCCCCTATTAGGGGTTCAACTCCAACAATCAAGCAAACCCTAGATGACTCACACATAGAACTTCTAATCCAACTCTCTCTCTTTTGTTGAGAGAAAATACCAATTAATAAAATAAATTTAATTTAATTATGCACAACTCAACTTAGTCTCCTAAAGACAAGTTGTCACTTTTCCCAAACCAATCACTTTCATACTAAATAAAGCACATGTTAATAATAAAATCTATTATTAAATAATTTAGAATTCCTAACATCATTAAATCATGCTATAAATATTAATTTAATAACTAAAGGACAATTTCAAATATATTTTCACACAATTAATTAATTAATATCAAATATCCTAATATTTGATTTTTAATTAATTAACGATCATAAAATAACATAGGAAATAAACTTAATATTATTTTCCAATATAATATTAAATTTATAACTATAGAAAATCACACATACAAACAACAATAAATCAGGACCATCAAATAAACATACCAACATAGAGATGGAATCCATGAACTTCATCACCTGACAAATTCGGGTAAGGTAGTCAATGGATACTTATCCAATAATTAGGATAATTGGGCTTAGATTTAGGGTTTTTGGGTCCATTTGTTACCTCCCCTCTTTACCATTGAGATGAGTATATTTTTGGGCACGCTCACTCCTGCCAATTCAGGGAAGACGATGCCCTGTACCTACAAACCTGTCATCACAAATCAAAGCATGTACATACAACAAATGGCAAACAATGGTAGGGTACGGTCGGTCATGTGGATCTCGACAAAGTGAGTAACTACACCTCCGTCCTCTACCATATAGACACATAAAATAGATACATACATATGAACACCATACACATGCTAGTATGGGGTAAGTACATCATAATCCAACTGAAATATGAAACATCTCAACATAATATATCAATATTCAAACATAACATCTCATGACATAATCAAAACATAATCCAGATCATCACTAGTCACTAAAATAATAAAATCTGCACACAACAATGTGGCCTAAAAGAGTATGGCATTGAAAAATTGAAAGCAAACTATGGAGGTACTACAGATTTTTTCTACATATCCAAGAAGCATACTTGTGAAAGAAAATATGGATATTTTCATGAATAACTTGAACATTGAAATGAATTATCAATTACAAATTCAATGTCCCCTACCTTTGAGAAAATTATTAGAAATATGATTAAAATTTAAGAAGTGTTAGTAAAGAAAGGAGAAATCAAGATTTTCAAAGAGAACAAAGGCTTTTCTAACACTAATAACAACTTTAATAATAATAGGGATGTTAATAATTACAACAATGACAAACCAAGGTTTTGGCTAAAGAACACCAACAAGAACCTTGTGAATGTTGGGTTTGTACAAGCTAACAACCTCAAAGCTACCCCTTTTAATTGATCAAGTGGGTCTAGTCAAACTAATAATGTCAATCAAACATCTAAGACCCCTTTTAATAATAATAACAACTCTTTCAATAACCAAGATGTAAATAATCCAAGAACTTTATTTAACACAACCCAAAGAAGGAAGTTCACATTCTTGGGAGAACCTTTGGAGAATGCATTAAGGACCCTTATTTCTAACAAAATCATTATTTTTTTGAAATCAAGACCCTGTGAACCACAAGTTAAACCGTCATGGTGGAATGATGGCCATCATTGTGAATACCATAGAAATAAAGGGCATAAGACCAATGAGTGTATGAAACTCAAATATTTTGTTCAAGATTTGATAGATGATGGCAAATCAAAGTTGAGGGTCCCCAAAACAATTAAGATCATATAGAATTCAAAACCCTTCTTAAATCATGAGAAAGGTGAAACCTCAAATTTGAATCAAAATAACAAAAGAGGGAATGATAAAGTCAATTTTGCCCATACCTATGACAATACTATAAATTTTTTGACAGGGTATGAAAATACCATCAATGTCATAGTGGTGAAAGAGAAACAACAAGAAGAAACCTCTAATATTGTGACTAAGGGGAAAGCATCCAAAATCACCTTGCAAGGGACTACCCCTAAAATTGTTCTACCAAGTCAAACATCATCAGCCTCAAAACAATAAAATCTTTTGGATCAACTCCAAAGAACTCCCACACAAATCTCATTCTTGTAGTTGTTAAAAATTTCACCAATCCATAAATAAATCTTGGAAAAGGCTCTTGTTGAGACCAATGTTCCACTTAACTTGGATGTCACTAAATTTTAGAATATATATGGTTGGACATCTTATTGCACCACATTGCCTATCTTTTTCCAAACAAGACGACATGTCTTTGAATCATCCCCATAATCTCCTATTCCATATGGAAGTCTTGATACATAAACATCACATCAAGAGGGTCCTCATTGATGGAGGAGCTGGTCTAAATATTTGCACCTTGAATCTTGTCAAAGCTTTAGGATATACCAAAGAAGCCATTGATCCTAAAAGAAAGATAACTAGAAAAGCTTATGATGATGAAGAAAGGTCCTCCAAAGAGATAATAGTTCTTCCTATACGAGTTGGTCCCATTTAAAAAGAAATAGTTTGCCAAGTTCTTGATTTAAAATTGACTTGTAATATTTTTTGGGGGAGACCATGGATACATGAGATGCAAGCGGTACCTTCAATGTACCATCAATGTTTAAAGTTTCCTTACATGGATCAAGAAATTATGGTGAGTGGGGATTTAAATCCATTCCAATATTGCAATAACAAAAAACCTCTAAATGACTCATTGGTTCCTTACAATAGTGAATGCACTACATGAAAACAAATGAGTCAAGGTCAAAGTTCATAGGAGGTTTCCCTATCAAAAGGTAAAGGAAAGATGGAAGAAGAAGATACCATTGTTAAGGAGAATCAAAACCAAACTAACTTAGCTACATCAAATAAATGAAAGGAGAAAGTTAGTTTGGGTAAATTCCGAAGGAAAAGAATAGGACAAGTCAAAATCTTCTCAAGTAAAAGCCAAGGAAATCCATCATCAAAAGATGGACACATTGAAGAAGAACTTTGAAAAACAATGCAATATCAAGGAAAATGGTGTAGGGGAATATTCCTTATAAATGATGGATTTACCACTTTCCCCTAGGTCACATGGAAAACCATCTATCTCTAATCCTCCCCAAAAGTATAATGAACATTTTGTAAGAGCTAGCACTTCTTCACCTATGGAAGAAGATGATAATGAAATACTAAAATGGTTCTATAAAGATGAAGAAGCTTCAAGTTCAAATCGAATAAGCAATGAATAAAGAATTCAAAACATTAGTATTCTAACACACCAATATGGAAAAGGTTACAAAATCATGCAAAAGATGGGATACAAAGGAAGAGGACCCCTAGGAAATAAAAATGAAGGATTGGTGGAACCCATAGAAATGGCTTGGAGAGATAGCAAAGAAAAACTAGGGTTAGGATATCTTGAACCGGGATATACTAAGAAGAATCACCCTCAATTTTGTGAAAATATTTTGCAATTGAATTCCCAAAGTGAAGAGGATTATAATGAATGAGAATATGATTCTTTATCTAATGAATCTTGTTAAGACAAATAGGTGGATGTTATCCGTACTTATACTCCAATGTCTAATTAAGGTAAAATACAATATTCAAATCAAGCTTCAAGCTCAAACCAAGGGTTAGTTTCTACTCAAGAGCCTACTTCAAGTCAAGAAGAAGAAATATATCAATAGATAGGGGAACTATATGTACCCTCATGGTTACCAATGATGGAAGAATCTAGTGATAGGTTTAACCCATGAGATTTTTATCCTAAAGAAACTCAAGAGGACTCTAGTGAGGGAGATTTCAATCCAAGTTATATAGAACACGTAGAAAAAGAAAATGTCATAGAATTAAGTGATACAATGTAAGAACCCTCAAATGAAGTCATGTCCCTAAACCCTACCAACTTGAACTTAGCCAATGATACCTTATCCCTTGTATACCTATAATTAATTATATGAGATTCTATAGAGACAAATGGCATTCCCACATTTCCAAATGACAATTCCTTGGCCTTATAACTAAATGTGGTTGAACCCTCTTCTACCAATGAAATATATCAAGGAGAAATTGTGAGGGAAAGTGTTCAATCTCTTAGTCATGAAATAAAAGAAAAATAATAATAATAAATAAAAAAGAGAAAAATATAAAAATAAAAAAGTGCCTTGGTGAAAACCTAGAAAATAGGCACCTTGGCAGCCAAAAAAAAGCATATAAAAGTGAAAAAGAGAAACAAGTTTAATTGGTGAAAACTTGGTAAACAAGCACCATTTGAAAGTCAAGTCAAGTCTCATTCCTCCATCTGCATCTCCTTGTATATATTGCATTCACCATCATTTGTACATATTACATAATAAAATCCTACAGTTGCATTGTAAATACCCAAGGCTTTCATCATAATTTGGAAAATTGTCTAAGTCCAACATCTCTATGGAATCAAACTGGAGGCAGTTTATCCTAAATCAAAATGATTCATCAAATAGACATCAATTGACACAAATCAAAGCATCTAACCACAAGCATGACACTTATACTTTCGATTCATATCAAATCCTAATCCAAATTTTAACCTTACAATGATAACACGTTGATCCTCGATTCAAATGACGTTATCTTAATCGGGATTAAAAATAACAAAAAAAATATTGAAATGGATGAAGATCTACTTGAAATATGGATTTGAAAAACAATGGGAAAAAAAATTTAAGTGTTACTTGATTGGTGAAATCATGTCTTTTTAGCAAATTGATGAAGTCTTTGACTAGAAGAGTGATGATAAAAGTATGATATTTTCTTGATTTCTACATGACTGTCTTAATATTGAAGCTTCAAAGTATGCAACATCCATCTACAAACATGATCATCAAAGAATCATTGAGGACACGTACATATGGAGAAAATCAAATCTTTGTTTGTTTACGCAATAGGATACCTTGGTCATTTTGATCTTTCATATCTTAATGCCAAAATCCACTTGCAACATTGAATCCGACAAAAGTGACATTTAGACTATCATGGTTGAAAATCTAACTAGTGAGAGTTGTACTAGTTTCGTGTGCGCAATTCAAAAGGAAAGAGGTATTCATATCATCATGGTTGAACAAGTGAGGATTGTACCAATTTTAGTTTCAAAGAGCTCAATGATGAAAATAACATCCTTTTTTGTTGAAAAGAGATAGCTAGCTGCATTCATTTTAGATTAATTTGCATGCTAGTTTGTATTTGGATCCTTTTTCTCAAAACGCATAAAAGGAAAAGGGGGTAGAGTTAAGTAAAATCAAAAGGGCTCATCATTTCTTTACTTGATCAAATATGTTGGACATAATAAAAAAACATTAGTTGAATTGCATTATTAAGTTGTATCCATTTGTAAATACCCAAAAATGGACACACTTGCGAATTCACATTTAGTCACTAATTATTCTTCTATTAGTTAATGGTTATTTAATCATTAATTAATCATCTTATTTTCCTCTAAAAAACTAATCTTTAATCAGTTAATTACCTCTCTAATATTAATTAAATAATTAAGTTTATTTAATTAATTGATCTTTATCAGTTAATTGAATTCAATTTCCTATTTTCCATGATTTGAATTTAATTATTCAAATTAGCCAATTATTCTTCCAATTTAAATTAATTGACCAAATTAATTTAATTTCACATCAATTCTAATTAATTTTATTCTAACTCCATCTTTCTAATTTAATTGAATTTTTAATTCAATTAAATCTTCCAAAAAATAGAAAAATAAAAAATATGAGGCAATTATAATTTCTAAAAAACTCAAAATCCTCATAAATTAAGAAAAACAACTTTCTAAAAATCAAATCATTTTAAATCAGAAAATAATTGTTTTCTCAAAATTCAATTTCGGAAACTCTTGTCTTTCAAAAAATCTAAAAAATCCTCTGATCTTTATCTTCTTTTTTATTTCCTCTTTTATCTCTCTATTTTTTTGAGTTAAATTGGAATTAAATCTTTTATTCTAGAAAGTTACCCAAATCTTTCTAGTTCTTAATTATCTCATCTATTTGATCTATTTTTCTCAAATCAATATTGATCGTCCATTCAAATCATAATTTCTATATAAGAAACCCTCATCTCTCATATTTTTATCTCTGAATTTTGCATTGAACTTAAGTCAATTTATTATCAGAGTATCATAATTTCTCGGATCTTTGAGTCAAGGTGCTACCAGAATCACAACTGACTGCCACACCTCAACAAGGGTAACAAAAGCAATAGAATCTTCAAAGTGTTGAATGGTTTGCTTTGAAATTGTTTATTTCTATTTGATTTGATCATTCAGACTTATTATTCTATTATTTGTAGGACTTTTATGTCCTTAGTAGTTGATTATTTACAATTTTTAGATAATCTAGTGCTACTAATCTTCTTTCTTGAGTCTTGCATAATTTTCCTACGACTTTAATCTTGGAATCATTTCAACAACAATTTGAACCATACTCCAAACACTTCAAATCAATAGCAAGATGTCTCTTCCATACCCTTTTGGTCAAAGACCACTCATCATATCTCAAATGAGAAACAACCCAAATGACATATACTTCAATTCATCTCCCCCATACAAAGAAGAACAAGAAACAAACTACTATGATGACATAGACCCCTTTGTCTATTTAGAAATTTTCCCTGAGATGACACAACAATAATTAAAAATCAATATCCTTGTACAATAAATGATAGAACTATGAACCCAGATAAATGATCTTAAAAGTTAGAGAGAACTGAAGTCTTACACCGTAAAGGAATTATATCCATACCCTACTGATCAATCAATTTTTAGGCCTCTGATCAAATCACATTTCAATGAACATCCTCTTGCTTCCTCATATCCATCACCATGGATTTATCAAACAAACACAATTGCAAACCTATCATCCTTTGGACATCAATCAAGCATGATCAATAGGAAATCTAGTATACCACATGTTTAATTAATAAATTATTCACAACATACAAATGTCAATGTGATATCACCAACAAAATCTCTCAAGCAAAAAAAATTTCAATCTAGTCCTTTCTATCATCTGCGTAAAAAACTAGCTCATAATCATCATCTTATTGTGAACAATAGAATCAAAATCATCTACCCATGTCTAGCAATAGAACATTCCAAAATAATCACACCAATGACACATTTGCCTCCATTGAAGTTGTCCCTCAACAATCCTTCATATTTTCCACCAACCGTTCATCTCTTGAAGCATCACAAGAGAAATCTTTTCAATTTTCATCCAATGATATATCCAGTAATGAGACCTTTGAAGGGCTATCCATGATGGATTTCCAAGATAATGTCTTCCTTGAAGTAATTCCCTTCTACAATTCATTAGTCCTAGATCCAATGATGCCATATGCTCCATTTCCAGACAAACCTACTCCAAAGAGTCTCATTCAAAGTCCTTCTCCCCAATGCCAAATTATCAAAATCCTCCAAGAATCCTCCATACATGTCCAAACTCATACCCCATGTCAAGAGGGTGATGCAAAGCATAAAGAAATGAGTCCTGAAATAAATCAAGATCAAGATCCCAAAAATGACCAAACCTATCCAGTTGTTGACCAAGATCCTATCTTCTTAGAATTTAATAATGATCATACCATCCATGTCCATCCTATCGATGAGGATTCCCATCTGTTCCAAGAAAAAAGTGTCTTTCCAAGTCTTATGGACCTTTCACTTCCTATTCCTAAGAAACATCATGACATTCATCCCATTCTTCCAAATGATTCCATTCATATTCATGAGAAAAATACCCTTAAAATTGAGTCAAATGATCCCCTTCCAAGTCAAGATCAAAGTATCCCTTCATTTTCATGTCCATCACAAGACCCCATCATCCCTCCATATCCTCCACATAACCCTACCATTCCTTCACCTCCATGTTTGAATCCTCCATATCCTCCACAAGATCCTATCCTACCAAATGATCCTATCATTTCTCCTATTCCATTGCATGGTCCTATTATTTCTCCTGATTCCCCTCATGATCCAAGCATATTTATGCAAGTTGTTCATGAACCCCATCCATGTCAAGTGGATTCCTCCACTTCCATCTAGTCTGGTTTGTTTCATGATCATTATGTTCCCTCGATACCATGTCTACCTCAAAATGGACTCGTGTCTTGTAGAAAGTCTCCTATTGTTCAAAATAATTATCAAGTCAAAGGGTCAAGCATTCATAAACAAGGTATATCAAAACCCTTCCATGTTAAAGAGAATGATAAAGGTCATCACCTTACTTTCAAATCTCACTCTCAAGGCATTGGTATCCCTTCCAAATTCAAATCCAAATGTATACCTCCCCCTTCATCCCTTCCCTCCATCTTAGGTCCATATATTCCTCCATCCAATAGTTCACAATCTACTTATCCTTTCCTAAATCAAGGTCAGCAAAGACACACATCTTGGATAACCTTCCACCCATCCATGAACCCTCCATATCATTCCTATCCATCCATAAATCCCACTACCTTGGGAATAAACTTGGATGCCAAGCATAAAATTTTCAAGTCCAAAAATCCACATCCATCAAAGAATAAACATGTCCAATCTAAGTGACATGTAGATAGAAACAAAAAATCAATACCTAAAAGGCCACAAAGGCCTATCGAACAAAAAGAAAATTCAAATACAAAATGTGTTCCTAAATCTCTCGTTGAAGCAATGTGATCTAAAGAATCATAAAGAAAAGAAATATCAAAGACAATCTGGTTTCCTAAATCCATTGTTGAATAAATATGTTCTAAATAATTACAAAGAAAAGAAAAGTCAAGAACTATGTGGATTCCCAAGTCTCTCCTAAAAGACTTGCATACCAAAGAAAAATAAAAATTGGCATTCAAGCTTCCTATGGTTTCCTCGAATCCACCATCCAAGAATCTTCCATCCACTTCAAAATCTATTTTGGGTCCTTATCTCCCAAAATCAAAATCCATATTAACTTCTCCATCAAAATCCAAATTTTCCAAATCCACCTTTCCTCCATTACTCTACCACCCTTCAAGGTGTGTGCCAATGTTGACCTTGTCATCCTTTCCACATAATCCTAAACAAGTCTTCTTGCAATCCATCCATCATCCAACACATATTTTCCACCCTTCCATACCCCTTATCCAATCTTTTGCATAAACCCTTATCCCACTTCATCCAACCATCCATTTCATCTCCCTTTGTCATTATCCTACCAATGTCTTTGAGAATGCCATCAAAAGATATGATCCATTATTATTATTCAGGTTTAGAATTGTTACCTTTATCAAGCAATGAGGCTAACAACAATTCTAACTAACAATGGAAACCTTTCCTAGCTGTGGGTGGACTATGATTGGAAAGGAATCTTCAGATTCTAGGCCGGCTCTTATAAAAATTGGCTATCACTTTACTAACCTAAAAAACTTGATGGGAAAAGGGGAAAAGGAATTGATAAACTTAGAAAATAAGGTGATACACCAATGACTGATTCAGAAATCAGAAAAGAAAATAACAACTCCAGACCTAGTTCACAATGAAAATCAGATGATTGGTACACTTTTCATCATATAGATTAATGAATTTGATAATCAGGGTTTAACCACAAATTACTGAACTCTTAACAACATACGTTTCTCAAATAAGGTTTGATGAATCAGACTTATCAATTTGGAAGGAATAATGAATCACTCACATCCAAAATTAAAATCAAAATTATAAACACTTACTAAAGAAGATGGAAAGGAATGATAATCTGAACACAAAAATGACCTATAATCTAATATATTTCCTTCACAATTTTTGCAAAAATGGTTGCAAAAGTGGCCTGAGAAACATCTAGGAACAATACATTCACTAAAATGTCCTCTTTTCAAAATCTACAACCCTTAGAAAAGAAAATCTTCCTTCCTAAAAAGGCCTCCAAACCCTAATCCGAGAATGCCCATCTCCCCTAAAAATGCTCCAATTTTGGGCATAAATCATGCCAAAAATTTAGGCCACATGTCATCAAACTGAAAAGTCTATTTCCCCTAAATCTTGGCTTTATATAAGGAATTAATTCCTTTACATCATGGATTAAGCCAAAATTTATTACTCTTTTTAATATAATTGACTTTATAATTAAAGAGATAAATCTCTTTTACAATATATTAAGCCAAATTATATAAAAGAAAACAAATATTTTAAAAGAATTAAAATATTTGTTATATCATAAAATAATTATTAAAAGTTTTGAATATAAATACTAAAAACTAAATAATAACTATCCTAACCTTCTTTAACCAATACATTTTAACTTAGCAAATTCAAATTTAGAATTAACAAAGCGGGGAGTAAATACAACTCGACCCACTTGTTATTCATACATGAAAACGTGCTGGAAATTGAGAAGGCATCTTATGTGGTCCTTCATAGTGCAATGTGGCACTCTGTCCTCTATCTGAACTGACATCTCTGACATTCTTAACATAGTGGACTCCAAATGAATTTCATTTTGTTTTGGGGATTTCATATTTGACATTTCGACAAGGCATTTTTATGTTTATTTGCAAAGAAAGAGGGTTTGAAACCCTAGCTCTGTATACACGATGGTTGGAACTGGCACTTTGTTGAAGATCTTTTGCACAAAATCAGGGAAATTTGTCTCTGATAAAAGGAAGAACTCAACATATATTCAAATCTGTAAGTTCTTGCATCTTTTATTCTCTGTCAACTTCTTGTTTCTCTTCAGAAACATGGCATTCACTGCATAAAATAAGGGTTTTAATTGATGTGAAGTTGAGATGCATTATCAGTTCCCTCTTTATATTCTATAACATTTTTGAGAAAAATGTGTTCTCTGTTTGAAACCCATAAAAATGTGCCACTTTGCATGAAGAAATTTCAGTTCTCTTTGTGTTCTCTACTAGAAATATGTATCTTCAATGCCGGAAACGTGGGTTCTGATGGTTCAAACTTTATGTATTCTTTACTTTGCAAAACGTGAAGTCTATAATCTCTATTAACCCCTACTGAAAATACACAAAGCTTTGCAAAAATAACATGAGTTCTCTATTTGTATTCTGTTATTAACATTTTTGTGAAAAATGTGGCTTTGTTGATGATCATCGTGCTCTCTTTTTGCATAAAATATAGAAGTTTTAAGCTGGAAATAAAGATATCAAAAAACCCTTATCGAAATACATACTTCCTGTTGCATTTTCTTGCATGCAAAAAGTGGGTTTTATTTGTTGTAAAGACAAAGACAAAAAAAACAAGTCGAAACTCTTATTCTGTTCCTTTGCACATAACTTGGAAACTTGTATTTGAAAAAACCTTGTTCTCTATATGCTCTCTGTTTCACTATCTTGGGTTTGAACTCCAGTTCATACTTTGTATTAACGTTTTGATTAAAAATGTGAGCTCTACTTACTGAAAACTGTATCTCCTTTTATTATAATATGGAAAATCTTAAACTGAAAATATGAGCTTTCACCAGTTGACTTCCATTTCCTCATAGAAATATGAAGCATAAATACATAACTCTCCCTCTCTATATAAAAATACTAAAGCTTGACAGTCTACATGCATCAATAATGAAATTCGAACCATAGTTTAGTTATCCATTAATGTTGAATCTCCTCTTCTGTGTAGAAAAAATATAATGCATACACGGTGCTGATTTTTGTGAAAATATAGTTGTTTCAAACAGCACTTATGTGTTCATTTTGCTCAAACGTCCTCTGTTTCATGCACAAAATATTGATAGTTCATGTGGCACCTTTCCTTTACTGATAACATGAAGGATTCTCTAAATGAAATATACCTTGAAGCTGTTGGAAACTTATAGATCTACTATATTTACTGTTGGCATCATGCATTAATATTTCCTATGGCAATGTTGAGCTCTCTGCTAGCACATATTGTTTCTTGTAATAAAAAAAAACCCACTATTACTGAAGAGTCCTCAAGTCAATTGATGAATTTAAACTCTTTGTTTATGAACTGTGATTTTAGCAAGTGATTTTATTGTTCTTTAACTAGCATAAGAACATTTGAAAATGTGTATACATACAAAGAAGATGTTACTGTAGTCACTTATAAATGCTCTGATGCTTCTTGATAAGTATAAAATATTATGATAGAGAGAGACACTCTATTCCAAAATGAACATGAACTTGATTTTTATTATTGTTCCTTCAGCATAAGAACCTTATTTTTTGAACCTTAAATTCAAACCTTTCAAAAACATGATCTACATTCCAGCATTTGATATTGATATGACACTTGTTAGAATTTGAACATATGAACTATTTTTCTTATAAACTCTGACAAGTACTGAAGAATGTGACCTATTGGCATTCTGAGAAAAATAATACCAGCATTGTTGATGCTCCTATAACAGATTTTTGTACACTTTCTTTCTGATACTAAATTTGTTACTTTATGATATAAAGTACAACAAGATGTAAATGTTCTATATTCTGTTTATGAAGTTCAAGCACGGGCTTGTGACACTCATCAGTAACAAAATGCTTATGAATGAGGTTCAAAGATGGGTTTGTGACACCTAGTCATAACATTTTGTTAACATTCATAATATGATTCAACCTTGAAGTACTTGAAAATATTCAGTATTTAAATCATTGAAAGTTGTGAAAATGTACTTTGTTTATTGAAATCAGCACCTTTTGGTAAAACAACTTGATTCTTCTGGAGATCAGCAACCTGGAACCTCCTGTAACACAGGAAACCAACTTGTTCTGCATCTTCAAAATATGACTGAAAAAGTGAATCAGTGCACTATTATCTGCAAAACACTTGTTAGTTACATGCAATATCAATAAGAAACATATTCTGAAAAAGGTTTCTTAATCCAAAAACATAATTAGTCCCTTTCATTCAGATTCTTTAGTTGTCCAAAATGAAATCACACACCACAATAGGTACTAAAAGCGAAAGGTTTCACATTCTAGAACATGTCCTTTTAACACTTTCTCGTAGTGAGTGATATTTTTCATTTACTTGCTACATTTGTTCTTTGATTGATATGCAGATAGTATCAGATAGCTGATGTATGTAACTATTTTCCTTGTATTGCTTAGATCCATCAGGATCTAACAGTTATTTCTTTTCATTTTCCAGGTGATGCTGCCTTAAGGACCGAAATGTAGATGGTGACCCAGGAATGACTTAAATGCAGGGACCTGATAGAGACCAGCATAACCAATACAAAAAATGAGGCAATGCATGGGAACCTTTACATATTTCAGTTTTCTGTTCTAATTTGCAAATGTACACTGATTATTGAATTATGTAACATGAATCAAATGACATTTGTACTACATTCTTATGGATGCACAATGTAATGATCAATGATGAATTATTTGTAATAATCTGATCAATACTTAGAGTACAAAAGTAAAATCTGATAACAAATGTAGTAAGTAGATGCAAACTAACAAAACCTACTAGATAGTATTAATTAGATAACATGAATGTGCAAATTTTTCTTTTAGTGCCTATTGTGTTGTATGTTTAGATTTTGGATAACAATTACATGTCTTTCAAGATCACTATCCAAGGAAAATAATGCATGAGTCCTTCCTTTATGTCCTATCACGAGTCTACCATCTTTCCAAAAAGTCAAAAATTTTTAAAAATAAAAATTGTTGCCTTGATGAAAAACTAGCAAATAGGCATCTTGGTAACATAAAAATAAATAAAGAGAGATAATTTCCTTCAATAATGAAAACCTGGCAAAGAGGCACTTTGGGCAAGTACCGTGATGAAAACTTGGAAAACAGGTGTCATGTGTAAGTTATGAACTTCTTGCATTCCATACTTGGGGGTAGGTTCCATCCCATCATATCATATCCCTTTCATTTCCTCCATTATTGATGTAGGAGCATCTTGGGTGTAAGAGCAATCTTGCATCACCCAAAAATATTTTTGTTTTGTATTCAATAAGGGCGATCTTGTGCAGAGTTGCTATTTATGGAAACTTGCTATTTTTAGTAAGTCAGTCTTACGATCTCGAAATGTCTGATTTTACATATGGAGGTTCATCTCAGTCATATCAGCCTGCCAACAAAGTTTCATGGCTAGATCAGTTGTAGTTTTGAAGATATTGAAGATTTTCGGTATTGGCAGCAGGGTACAAAAACTTTGAACTCAGTTTTGAAGGCTTTAGAGGCCCTGGATGAGGTTGAAAATTTGGGTGACGGGTGCCTTGCGCAGGTCAAGCCTATAGAGCGCTTAGTGGCATTTCCAGAATGGGGTTATAATAGCCAATCGGGTCAACGGGCGATGACTTATGGTCTTCGGAAGTTGGGTCACCTGAAATGGTGGAAAATAATTTTTCTTCAAAATTTCTGTTTGGGTTTCAAAACTCATTTTGAGCTGACTTTGATGTAATAAATTGTAAAATAAAATAATTCTAAGTTTGGTCGGCCCTAAGGGCTAAATTTCTAGAACCTTCTCGGGCGGTGGAAATTGCCTATATAAAGAAGGCCCGTAGTGTTGTATAGGGTAGTTCTGGGTAGTAGATCTGGGTATTGATTTGAGGCTTTGTCCTATAGAATATTGTAAGGGAATGCCCATGTGGCTTTGCATATAGTAATTCTGAAAGTTTGTAATTCCACATTTGTGGAGATAATAAGAAGCCAATTTTCTGTTCTTGCGTATTATTGTTGTTGTTTCTCTATTTCTGTTATGTGCTTGTGGTATTAAGGGGAGCACCCTTCATCAATTATCCTATGTCTCTCATATCCCTTATCAATATCCATATTTCCTTTTACCCAACTTTGATCTTGACAAGGAAAAAGATCTTCATAGAAGCATCACATGTCCTATTTGCTTCATGTTGTCCACATACCTTTAGTCCATCTTCTTTATTCTATCCACATCCCTTTGGTCCATATCCCTTATCCTATCCACATCACTTTGGTGCATATTGCCTATCTTATTGCATCCTTCAATCCATATCCCTCATCTTGTCCATTCTTGATCTTGCTTGTCCTATCATTATCCTATCTAAATCCCTATCTTGGTCTTGATAGAAAATAAAGATGTAAAATGAAAAATGTGTTTTCAACATCCTCTTGACATGTCCATTCCTGTGAACCACATGCTATTCAGTGTACCATTTCATTACCCTATATTATCATATCCAATCCCTAAACTTGGTACAAAAAAATCATCCCATCTCGTGGATAGTCCTTGGCATCCAAATAGATTCAAGACATACCAAGAGACCTTTGGCCTTCATCTTTTTACCAGTTCATCCATCAATCCATAATTTCCTTTCCTTGCTAGACATTGGGGGAAAATAAAAAAATCTAAAAAAATTCAAATAATGTTGTGAAAAAATCTAAAAATATTTTTAAAATGTTATGATAAAATTCCTAAAAATTCTAAAATGTCCAAAAAAAAAATGATCAAAAACATCATATATGATCTTGAAATAATCCCAAAAAAACTAAAATTATCAAAAATTCATCTAAGGCAACAATGTTTGGGGTGTCTATGATAAGTGCCTTCACCTATGTGATACACCACACATACCTCGACTCCAAACATATGAATCCTATGGTGGAGAAAAAAAATCAAAACATGTCAAAAAATTCCTGCAATAAACACATCTCTGTCATTACAAGCAGAAAGTGATGATCAAGCATCAAATTTCAATCAAAATGGTGAACTTCATAAATTAGTAATGGAATCATGAGATCAATCTTTGTCAACAGTTCAATTTTTCATCAATTAATCAATCAATCAATTGTCTTATATAGTGATGGATACACTCGAAACTAGATAGGTCAGTCTATATAAGTAGTCCAAATTTGAAACCAGACACAATCAATTCAATCAAACATCAAAATCAGTCCAATCAATGATCAGTAAGGTTGTTGACAAAATCAGTCATGTCATTC
This sequence comes from Chamaecyparis obtusa, assembly GCA_027943335.1. NCBI lineage: Eukaryota > Viridiplantae > Streptophyta > Pinopsida > Cupressales > Cupressaceae > Chamaecyparis > Chamaecyparis obtusa. The sequence goes on from BSBK01000174.1 coordinate 456,670, forward strand.
CATTATTGATTTATCTTTCTTGATTGTGTTCCTATGCTCCTCAAGGATACCATTGAGTGGTGAGAGTGGCTATGATGGTTCATAATCTTGTTTTCTTTTTTTTTCTACTTGTGAAGTATTTGATAAAATTATGGGGCAAGGATGATGTAGGATGAATGTGATAAGTGCTATCATACATCTGGCAACCACACACATCTATGCTCTGAGAAAACCCTGGGACGATGTCAAAAAATTCCTTGTTTACTTTATGCTTGCTTCAACAGAGATTGTAGTGGTATCCAAATGGTCAATATCTAGATGCATTCAAATCTCTTCCTTTTCAAATAAGGCACAATCATGAAAAATAGTGAAATATTTCTAGCAGTGACTCAATACATCATCCAAGTTGATAGCATAAGTTCAATTCTTCTAGTTCATTTCTCCTAATTCATTCTTCTAGCTAATTCATACTTCGCATTAAAATTTCTTCTATCAGTCAAATCAGTCAATCCATGAATTTGTCAAATCATTTCTATCAATCAGTCAATCAATCAATAATCATGTCTTATACAGGATGAATCTTTCCTAAAACCAGATGTTATCGCTTGTCTTATACAAGGTATGTCTTCCTTGAAACTAGACGTTGTCGCTAGTATTATACATGATGGATCCTTCTTGAAACCAGACATGATTCTTGTTAACAATCCAATGGAAATCAACCAATCATCATCATCTACTAAATTATAATTTCTAAAAAACTCAAAATCCTTATAAATTGAGAAAAACAACTTTCTAAAAATCAAATCATTTTAAATTAGAAAATAATTATTTTCTCAAATTAATTAAATTTTGGAAACTCTTATCTTTCAAAATATCTAAAAAATCCTCTCATCTTTATCTTCTTCTTTATTTCCTCTTTTATCTCTCTTCTTTTTTGAGTTAAATTGGAATTAAATCTTTTATTCTGGAAAGTTACCCAAATCTTTTCAGGATCTTAATTATCTCATCCATTTGATCTATTTTTCTCAAATCAATCTTGATCATCCCTTCAAATCATAATTCCTATATAAGAAACCCTCATCTCTCATATTTTCATCTCTGAATTTTGCATCAATCTTATGTCAATTTATTACCAAAGTATCATAATTTGTCAGATCTTTGACTCAAGGTGTTGCCAGAATCACAGTTGAGTGCCACACCTCAACAAAGGAGAAGATAAGAAACAAAAGCTTAAAAGTGTTGAATGGTTTTCTTTGAAATTGTTTATTTCTATTTGATCATTCAGACTTATTATTCTGTTATTTGTAAGACTTTTATGTGCTTAGTAGTTGATTATTTACAATTTTTAGATAATCTGGTGCTACTAATCCTCTTGCTTGAGTCTTGCAGAATTTCCCTATGACACCATTATCCATTACCCATTATTCATTAAGTTGCATTCATTAATCATTACTAAGTATTAAATTGCATTAATAGTTTCATTAAGTTCATCAATTGCATTATCAAGTTGAATTGCATTATTAAGTTGCATTCATTATCATTATCTATTATTCATTATTCATAAATAGTCATTAATCATTATGTCCATTAATCATCAAGTCCATGTTAAGCATTCATTGCATTACATATCCATTTAAAGATTTATTTAAATTGCATCATAGATTTATTAATCATCATTAAAAAGCATATCATAAAAGGGCAACAATAATCATTACTCAATAAAATCATTAATTATTAAAGCATTAAATAAAACATTTCATTAACATTTTTCATCCATATAAGCTATGTCATATATGAGACATCCATCTAAAGAAAGTAAAGTAAATGTATCTATAACATTTTGCATCAGAAAAACACAAAAATAAGCATATAGATATAAGCATGTAGAACTGCATATATCAAAAAATCAATGCCCAACATATAATGACATCAAAAGTAAAAAATGTCCATCAAATGTCTATCAAATTCCATGAAATACATCAATAAATTCTTGATCGAAATGATATGTATGGTACATTAGAGTGTGGAAAATCAATGATCAACTAGTCCCACCTACACCTATATCTAATCCACCTACACCTGTATCTAGACCATTTATGCCTGTAACTCTGCTAGAACTAGCTTGTGTACCATACTGAGCCATATTAGCCATAGAATTCTACATCATAGCACTAAAGTAAGCCAACTGACCCCTCATCTCTACCATACCATCCTATAATGATCTCACATCCTGAACCAAGGTATCTAGTTCCTACACTACCTGTGTTGGTGGAGCTGGGGCAACTGGGGAAACCTTTGGAGCTAGTACCTTCTTGATTTCTTGAGGTCTCTGCTGACCCTAACCTATAACCCTCAACTAATGGATAGCCCTCAATTCTCCTCCTCTCATCCTCACTCCTTCACCCCTCATTCAAACTCTCCCAATGCCATGACCCCGCATCCTCATGCCACCACCTCTGATAGGTATCTGAGCAATAACCAACCTATAAACCCACCCATCTCTCCTAGCTCTCCTAGCTCTCCCACTTCTCCCATCATATTCATCATCACCATCAGACCTATCATCAATATCTGGAATGGGCTATATAGGATCAATAAATTGAGGGAAATGATGTTGACTGAACGACTGAGCATAGTCATCTATCATCCCAAAATCAACAATGTGAGGCCACATGTCCTAGGCCAAGCATGGTAAAGAAAGGATCTCATCTCGAGCTACTCGATAATCTATCTGAGGACCCCACATAAATATCTCAACCTAAACTTGAGCATACAAAGCCAAACCCTGTGGCATACCCTATATCTGACCAAACCGACAGGTACCCTATGAAAGCATAATATCTCAATATCCAAAGGAGTCCAACTTTTCATCCATCAAGGCAGAAACATAAATGAAAACTCTGATTCATCCTCTCTCCAGGCCTCACATCCAATATAAGGTCTCCATTTGACCTGATCAATATCATCCAACATGCAGCACCAATAATCAAACTTTCCCAGATGAGACTAGACAACAATACCCTCATAGATGTAAGCATGTGGTCATCTAGGATCTCTAGCTTGAACTACAAAAGGCCTAGTAACAAGAATATACTCCCAAGTCCAGAGTTGTAACAAGATCACACCTGCAAATAATGTTACACCATGTCGATATACAATGTGATGCAACTCATGGTATAACTATGCTAATACACAAGAACCCTATTCAAACTAGTGTGGTTGTGCAATCACACTCTCTAGGATCTTGCCCCAACCCATAGAAAATTCGTGACCTTTGCAATTTGGTAATAGAAACCCATTGATAAAAACACCCAAAATAACAAGAAGGATAGGGAAAGAGATTAATTGAGCT
>BSBK01000174.1:465000-495000 GCA_027943335.1 Chamaecyparis obtusa
TAGGCAATGTTGGTCGGTCATCATTGCAATCGAGTCATCATGTATAGGCTGAGTCATGTATATTGTACATTTATCAAGTAGTATTTAGTACCAAGCAAGTTAGAGGTCACCAAGTACTTTAGTAATAGCTAAGCAAGCTTATGTCAAGTTATGTAGATATGTTAGTGTCAAGCACCAGTAAAGGAGAATAGTAAGTGCCAAGTGACAGAGATATCAAATGTTGAGTAAGCCGAAATTGACATGTATGTTTGTTATGGCACAAAAACTTAGGTAAATCATTTTGGCCAGCATCTACATGATATTTATTATTTGTTGAGGAAATTATGGATTTGATTATGCATGAGAATTGTAATCATTGATCCCTATGTAATTCATGTAACCAATTAGAATTAGGGAATGGTTAAGTGGCATAAGAAGACAATCTAGATCATAGATCTCAATTCATGGAGTTGATCTATTGTTTATATAAGATGAGATCTGAACCCTAAAATGTATCAAGGGGGAGTAGCATGATAGTATGAGTATGAAGGGGATCTCATACATGTAGAACAAAGAAGTGTATTGATTATCAGAGATAGAGTTCAGTGACCGAGTAAAGCAGTGAAGGACATAAAAGAGATATATTTGATATAAGAGATCAAATATATATTAGAAGGAGAAGATCTATTATCAGCATCATAGTGCAAACCAAAGGATTGGGTACTAAGACATTCTAATAGGTGAATCAGGGTAAATCTCTTGATAGAGTGGTTTTAGCAGACCTAAGTAAATCTCTTAACCAAGTTCTTACTTTGTTGTAAGTTTAAATCCTTTTGCAATGTAGATTGTATAAGTCTAAAATCTCTTAACAGGGTAGACCCCTCATAGGGTAGATCATTATTTTATGATCAAACATGTAGCCCTAAGAGGAAAACTTTAATACTGTAGTAGTGAATATTTTTGGGTGTCATCCCCACCCCAGTTTTACCTTTGGGTAACCAAAATCATTGTGTTATGTTTTATTTTCATGGATGATGATTAGGATGTTAGATCTGCTACAATATTAAAATTGATGTTTATGTTATGCAAGTTAGTTTATGTCAAACTTCCTTTCATAATTGGTTGATATTTGATTCACCCCCCCCTCTCATTATCTCACTTTCCCATAGTAGATTTCCAACAATTGGTATTAGAGCTAAGTCTCTTAAAGAAGTCTAACCACTTATGAGTCAAAGTTCTTGAGATGGAGATTTATAAGTTGGGAAATTTATAGAGAATTAGAAGATTTACATTTAGCTTGCACTACATCAACTTGAAGTAGCTAGAGGTGAACTAAAGAAATCCTTAAGTAGAAGAAGAGAATTGGCTATACAACAAAATGAAACTCAATATCAAGAAGAAGATACTAAAGGACTATTTGATAATGGAAACTCTGTTGAAAGTGACAAAGACATAAAAGATCTGATGGAGAAAAACAACATACTGAATGAGGACATCAAAAATATGAAGAGAGGACAAGAAATATAATCGGTAAGATATTGTGAAGTTGTTGAATAGAAAAATAAAGTTGAAGAAGACAAGATAATGGCTAAAGAAGATAAAAGAAAATTATCTATAAGATTGGATGGAAGGACATGTGACATGCAAAGGCTGACAAACAATAAATTGGACATGGTGAATCAACTATTACTTGCTAATCAAGAACTGAACAAAAAAGATGTGGAGATCAAAAATCTGAGATCAAAAAATAACCAACTGAAGAATGAACTAAGATCTAAGAAAGAACTCAATGAAAGGATGAACAAGCCTAATGAATTTGTGAGATACTTTGAAGAACTATTAAGGTCACCTAGAAGATCCAGTGATACTTTTGGAGTTGGACATGATGAGTAGCTGTCATCCATTGAGGAAGGAGAATCATAAAAGAGTGGAGAATAGAGAAATACAAAGCCAAAGAAACACAAGCCCACATCCCATCATTGTGGAAAGCTAGGACACACAACTAATATCTACAAAATAAAATTTGGTAAGTTTGATCCTAAACCAAAATTCAATGGATATTGTTTTAACTATAAAAAGCATGGACATCAGGCACATGAATGCAAGACAAAGGTTAATAATCCACTACATCACCTAGATTTCAAGGACATTGTTTCAACTATCAAAAATATGGACATAGAGCATATGAATGTAGATCCAAAGCTAAGTGGACATCCAATCAATAGACTAAGGCACCTAAGAAAGGTAATACATACAATTGGGACTACAATATATGGTATAGTTGTCATTACTATGGAAAATATGGTCATATCAGAGAAAATTGCTTGAAGACACATTTCAAAGGTAAATCCAAGAGTTGGATGAGTGGAAGTATGGTATGTTACAAATGCAATAAGATTGGTCACTTAAAGAAAGATTGCAGAACACATATATTGAGCAATGAACAAGTCAAGAATGAATAAATTATTGAGTAGATGAGAAATCAGATGAGCAAGACATGGAAGAAGAAAGAGGAAGGAAGTAGTAGTGGAGCCAGTGAACCTGAGGTCACCCAATCTGATAGATCAGGTGACCACACTACTTTGAACTAAGTAAAGGAGGTATGTCTGGAACTGAATCCTATAATTCTTTATTTTACATCATTTCCTAACATTTGATAAATTAAGGTCCATATCTGCATAGATTAAGATGCATTAGGGCATATTTGAGTAAGAAGCTACATTGTATATGTGATGTTGAGCATTAGTATTTTAGCCCATAGTGATTGAGTCACTAGTTTTCACCAAGCTCCTATGGTATCCGAGATGTGATGTACACTGAGCCGTAATCGAATGGTAGTATTGGCCGAGCTTATGTTTATCGAGTAGACATGAGATTTTCAAGATAGTTGTATCTTACCTATAAAGTGTACGGATCATTAAATGAATCCCTAATCTAACCATTTGAATTTTATAAAGAGGGAAGTTACCATTTATTCTCACTTCACCAATAATTTGAGAACTTTTTAGAATGATTCTAGAGAAATTAACCAGAGTGATTTATGTTAAGTGTGATTTGTAGAAATATTCACAGTGTGCCATTGAAAAACATCTAAGAACCATTTGTGCAAGGTATTTTATGGAGTTGTCTATTTCAGTAGTTGAACCCTAGAATTTGAAGAAATGGCATCTTCATAATCAGCTGTAGTTAAGAAGAAAGGGAAGAAAGTTTTCAATGTTCAACTTGTAAGGAATGATGCATGTAAGTCGCATAAATTCTAGTCCATTCTTGAGAGTGTGATCTTGGGGGATCTCACTAGTGCCCTATCATCTATCCCTCTGAAGGTTTTGATGATCAATGACATTCGCACATGCTATATGTGTAAGATCAGAGAGATTGGAGACTATGATATCAAATAAGCATATGTTAAATTTTGTAGCAATAGGGCATTGAAGCTTGCACACCAGAAGGTTGTCAAGCGAGGATTGGTGCATGCTCTCAATTTCCCACAAAATTTTAAATTTGAGTGGATTAAGATTGTACCGAGTTGAGTACACAACATGAAAATTTGGCTGGAAGATGGACCAGTCAAGATTACTAAATAAATGATACACCGGGTAACTGGATACCCTAGCCTCACAGGAAAGAAAACCATGAGATGTAAAAGTAAAAAAATTATTCAAACTAATATCTAAGTAGTATGGAATAAACAGGGAATGATAATTTCAACTATCATGGATCTAGAGATTGACTTTACAGTGAGGGTGATAGATCATAAGTTTGATCAATCCAATCAGTTGGACAATGTCCCATGCATGACAGTAGACCAAGCTTGGAAGATGGTGAAAAATGATCACACATATGACCTTGCCAAGCTACAATTGTCACAACTTGTTGAGAACTTCAATTCCATCTGAAAAGAAAAGAATTCTATGTGTATGTTTGGTTCTCTACTTGTTTGTCTATTTTTCTACATACATAATAGTTTTCCTACTATTGGGGATGTTGTATGGGATAAGAACTGACATGTTACCATTCCTATAAGTGAGTTTATTGATCAGATAGGAGATAATTTTGAAAGTGTAATAGATAGCTACTTTGTAGAATTTAAGAAGAAAATGAGGAAAATAAGTAGGATCCCAGTATCACTAGTGGAAAAGTACTACACAGACATTTGTTTCCTAGTTGATATTGACTTTACTTATGCACAAGTTTTTGAACCGAGGGTATCATGGCTAAGGCCATTACCTTATGAAGTGAATATAGATGAGACAGAAATAATAATCACAACCCTATTAGCTGAAGAAGTTGACAAAAAGGCTAAGTCTTTTGGGACATATGAGGAAGATAATACCAAAATTACCATGGGATTAAAATGTGCTACCATGGAAAGGAAAAGAAAGAAGATAGTAAAAACCTAGAAAAGATGCTAGGAGAAGAAGAGGTAGATGCACCTCTTACATTGACTCGGGCATTAGGAGAAGATAAATTTAGTGAGTTAGCAAAAAGTGAAGAGGAGGAGACTGTAGTTGTTAAGAAAGGAAAGAATGCATCAGCTATCAAGCCCATTAAGAAACCAGCTCAAAAATCTAAACCTATTTTCTCCCCGGTACTTAGACATAGAACTAGAGTATATTCTACCATTATAGCTACTGACACACAAAAGGAGACCCCTGCATCGGGGAAAATAAAACAAGTTTAGGCTAAGCTCATGTTGAGCCAGATAAGAAATAAACCAAGAAGAAAGCTTATCTTGGAAATGGATGAAGAGGAAATTGATAGTGATGAGTATGTGAAGAATAAGGCTCCATCACAAAAGAATTCATTTACTATGGATGAAATATGCCACAACATCAAGAGAATTGTTGACCTAGCAGGCTTCAAGAAAATTAGGTTTGAAAAATTGAGCATTGAGGACAAGGAGAGAGTAGAACAAGCTATGCTTGAGATGCTCAGTACATTCAAGATGACACCACTTCAAATGGGGAATTTGATTCCTAATGAATTGTATAAAAGAATAGCATAGAAATGGGAGTATGTGTTGATGACCGAGAAGAAAATAAGGGAGATCACTCTTGCTCAAGTCATGCATGACTTATCCCCTGATTATATCACATGGTATATGGAGAAGTATGGGAATAGATTTGTCCCTAAACTTTGGGCATACTCCATACTACAACACAACACAAGGTCTTATAGTTGACAAGATTCCATAGTCAAGCACATCCAAGGGAGTAGAATTGGACAATAAGGAGGATGTTAGTGAACAATAGGTTGAGAAGGAAATAGATCAAAACACTGAAGTGAGCAAGAAATAGGATGAGATAACTATTTTTGATATCACTGAGGACACTCCAGTGAAGAGAAATATATTGACTAAAGAGTAAATTCAGCAACATATACAAGGCGAGGCAGTCGAAGACAAATTTCTACCAAATATCAATCCAATATTACTACAAATACAAGATTATCCATAGATTGAGAGCACTTCAACTATTGAGACTACACCAACAAGCCCCCATATAGTCATAGTTGAAACACAAGCCACACAAAGTGCTAATGCCAAGAAATAGGACAAGTTGGAAATTACACCAAATACTACACTTGCCAAGGAGAAACAGAAAGAAAAAGGGAAAATAGATCAATCTGCATTGGTAGTAGTGAGTCCTCATGTGGAGGAGAAAGAAAGGGAAAAGACTGAGGAAGAGAAAGAAAAAGATAAAAAAGATCCTAAGGAACAAGAAGCAATAAAAGCTTTAATACAGATGTCGAGTGGAAACACACCTAGGAAGAAGTCACAAAAGAAGAAGGAGAAATCTCCTGCCACACAGGTGACACTCAAAGAAGTTATAGTGATTCTAAGTTGGATACTAATAACTTGACCTATGATCAGATGCAAATTTTTCAGGATCTCTTGAAGAAGAAGAGTAAATAGGAAGAGATGAGAAGGGAACATCAACAAAAGTAGGTTTTACATGAAATTAAAGGTATTTTCATTGATGCTTTTGAGATGGATGATGTAAATGAATCTGCACCTATTTTGGAGCAACTTGTACATATAGGCAAGAAGGTGAGTGATGATGATAGCAATGATAAGTTGTTGTAGTGGTCAGAAATGAAGTTTGAGACCAAAGTACTCAATAAGGTATCTAAAGACATTGCAGTCAAACAAGTAGAACTCTCTACCTTAGTAGAAAACTTAGAAGAAGTTGTACAGAATGCACAATCTTTGTACAAAAATTTATGCAATGTTGAAGATTTTACATAGGATAATCAGGATCTAATAGACAAACTACAGTTAGATCTAAAGTCTACAAGTCACTCATTGAGCATAGATGCAAGTTCCATCTCTTTTCATTTTACCGGGTTACTACATGCCCAAGGTAGATTATTCAAGTTGGTGGAGAATGATGGTAAGATAAGGGCTAGACTAATCTCTATACAAACAGTGTTAACACCTCATCTCAAGGTTATGTAGAGGGAGTTAGTCATGACAAATGAATTAGTTCAGAAAGACCCTCATCTTTCCATTGTCAAAAGCCTAGTTGAGCTAGTTTTCAAGCTAGAAATAAAGTCTGAGGTTTTGAAGTCTATAAGGTCCAGTTGGGACAATGCATTGGGAATGGTAATGCAACTTCACAAACCATTTTTGGACAAGTACTTTAAAACCCCTACACCCTAGGAATTACAAGTGAGAAAAACAAGGGGGAAATAATATGTCAAGGCAAAATATTGAAGAGGAAATGATATGGTTAGAAATAGAAATGATATGGAAAAATAAAATATCAGATTGCAGAAAGAAAAATGTAGAAATGGAATAGTGGAATCAACCAATGGTATGACATACTAGTTTTTCTAAAGTATATATTTGGTTGTATGTCAGAAAAATGACTCTTATGTATATATGTGTAAAATATTTTTGTAGACCAAGTCAAGTCTTAGGGGTAGTATTTATATAGAAGTTTTTTTGATATTACTAAAGTACTCAATGTAATGTAATGTAAATGTCATCAAAAAGTGTTTTTTCCACTAATGTCAAAGGGTGAGATTGTTGATCCCTAAAGTTTTGTTGTCTATTAGTGTCTTACACTTAGTCATTTTCTAGACAATGTTGGTCGGTCATCACTATGAACGAATCATCATGTATAGGCTGAGTCATGTATATTGTACAATTATTGAGTAGTAGTTACTACTGAGAAAGTTAAAGGTCACCAAGTACTTCAGTAATAGATGAACAAGCTTATGTCGAGTTATGCAGACATGTTAGTGCCGAGCACCAGTAAAGGAGAATAGTAAGTGTCAAGTGCCAGAGATATCAAATGCCAAGTAAGCCAGATTTGGCATATGTGTTTCTTATGGCATAAACACTTAGGTAAATCATTTAGGCTGACATCTAGATGATATTTATTGTTTGTTGAGGAATTCATGGAGTTGATTATGCATGAGAATTATAATCATTGATCCTTATGTAATTCATGTAACCAATAAGAATTAGGCAATGGTTAAGCGACATAAGAAGACAATCTAGATCGTAGCTCTCAATTCATGGAGTTGATCTATTGTTTATATAAGATGAGATCTGAACCCTAAAATGTATCAAGGGAGCATAGCAGAAGAGTATGAGTATGAAGGGGATCTCATACATGCAGAATAGAGAAGTGTATTTATTATCAGAGACAGAGTTCAGTGAGTGAGTAAAGAAGTGAAGGACAAAACAAAGATATATTTGATATAGGAGATCAAATCTATATTGGAAGGAGAAGATCTATTATCAACATCACAGTGCAAACTGAAGGATCAAGTACTGAGACATTCTAACAAGTGAATTAGGGTAAATATCTTAACAAAGTGGTTTTAGCAGACCTAAGTAAATCTCTTAACCAAGTGCCTACTTTGTTGTAAGTTTAAATCCTTTTGCAAGGTAGATTGTATAAGTCTAAAAGATCTTAACAGGGTAGACCCCTCACAGGGTAGATCATTATTTTATGATCAAACTTGTAGCCCTAATAGGAAAACTTTAATATTGTAGTAGTGAAGATTTGTGGGTGACATCCCCACCCCATTTTTACCTTTCAAGGGTTTCTAGGTAACCAAAATCAGTGTGTTATATTTTATTTTCATGGATGATGATTAGGATGTTAGATCTTCTACAATATTTAATTTGATGTTTATGTTATTCTAGTTAGTTTATGTCAAAATGGAATAATTGGTTGATATTTGATTCACCCCCCCCCCCCCTCCCTCAGTATCTCACTTTTCCATAGTAGATTTCCAACAATTTAGATCTACATTATTATATCTTAAACGATATCCAATTATGCCACACAAGTATCTCAGAATGTATTTTTTTGCAACTAAATGTAACTACCTTGGTTCACATATGAATTGACTGAGTGCATTTACTGCATAAAAAATATCTAGTCTAGTGTTGACCAAGTACATCAAGGACCCAATCATCTGTGGTAGAGAGTTGAATCTACTAATTTTGAGTTTTATGCCACTTATTTTAACTTATGTAAGTTTTTCTCCATGGAAATATTCATAGGTTTATAATCAAACATTTTGAACCTTTTCAAAATGTCAATTGTGTATTTTCCTTAATTTAGAGTACTATCATCAGAATGTTGCCACACTTCTAAACTAAGAAAATAGTGTAGAATACCCAAATCCTTCATGTCAAATTTTGATGCTAGGTCTTGTTTACATTTATTAATGAGATGGTCTTCTCTTGTAATCAATAAGTAATCAACATAAAGAAATAGAATCAACATGTCACCATTTATTTCCTTGAATTATAAATTTGGATTTGCATCATTCTTGGAGAAGCTCAATCCTAAAATATAGTGATCTATCCTCTCATACCAAGCTCGAGGAGTCTGTTTAAGACCATATATAGCCTTCTTTAATTTTGAAACATGAGAACCATTACCACATACTAAAAGCCCTTTAGGTTGCTCTAGGTACACTTCCTCTTCTATTATACCATTAAGAAAAGAAGTCTTCAGATTGATTTGGTGAATTTTCTATCCTTTTTATTCAGTAATAGAAATCACAGCCCTGACAAAGGTATATCAAGCAATTGGAGTAAATATTTCTTCATAATCAATTCCCTCCTTTTGAGAAAACCCTTTTGAAACAAACCTTGCTTTATATTTTTCAATACTCCCATCTGCAGCATGTTTGATTTTGAAGAACCATTTAGATGAAACCACTGATTTTTCTTTTAGTATAGGTACAATGTCTCATACATAATTCTTGAGTATAGATTGGTAATCCTCTATCATGGAATCTTTCCAAACTTGATGTTTGAAAGCTTCCTCAAAACTAGAATCTTATGCTTTTTTTATTTCACCCATAAGTACAACATGGTTGGATTATCTATTAGGTCTTTTTCTTTCCCTAAAGGTTCCTTTTGGAGCTACATAATTTTTTTCCTCTTGAATCATTTTTCTTTCCCAAGAGGTATTTTTCAATTCATAGTAGTGTCTCTAGGCTCATCAGAAAAATCCATAGGTTCATTATGATTATCATCTTCCATAGGTTCATGGGTCTCCCTCTGATTCTTAGAAGCATGATCATATTCCATATTTTGAGGAGACTCATGATCTTCTGATGCAGGGGCATTCTAGGGTACTCAGTGAATCTACATTGAGGTGTGTTATTTGGCCAGTGTTACTCAGTTGCAGCCTTAACCGATGGTCTCAGTTATTGAAGGAAGCTCGGTCACTGAAGGAACTCGGTAATCTTTGGCGATTGGTGAAAGTGTTACTTGGTGATGCCTGCAGTGCTCGGTCAACATTGGTGCTCGGTCATGCTTGGCATGCTCAGTTATTTCACTTTTTCTTGGTAGTTCTGGTTTACCGACTGGAGTTCAATGTGGTTTGTTAGGCTGACTTGGTGCATTTATTGTTGGTAGTTGTTGTTATAGGCCGACATGTTGAATTAAATTTTTGTAAGGCTATTTTGAAGATGACTTGTATGGAATTTAATATTTGTTTGTAGGAGTTAAGGGTTTCATCTAGCCAACTTGTGGCTAATGATTAGTATTTATAGAATGTTTGGGTAGATGTTTAGGCATCAATTTTGGTGGAGGACATCAACATCAAAATGGACATCAGTTTGGATGTGCTGGAAAGCTAGAGTTAGTGAAGTTGTGGAAAATGTCTTGCATGATCTTGTAGATCATATTGTTATCTGATAGTTTGTAGTTGCAGAGCTAGTGGTTTTCACACTTGGAGACAAGGAGATTTCTTGGAGGCTTGCGAGCTCAAGTTTAGATCTGCCTTAGGGTTTCCATCAAATGTTGATTGTCTCAAAGCTAAACTAGCTAAGATTGTATTGGATCTATGTGGATCTTGAAGAACTTGTTTCTATTTGTAATTGGCCCTAACTCAAAAGGCCTTACAACTGGGCATGTTTATGAAAATTGAGTTGAAACATCATTTTGTGTTGTGTTTTTCGCTATGTAATTTTGAAGCTGCAAGGCTTGACTATCCTTAATTAGATCCTCCATGCCTTGATCTGCAGCAGGTGATATCAGAGTAGAGTTGATCTTGTGGAGTGGAGGTTGACCTAGCAAGGTTGATCTTGTGAAGTTCATCTTGTTGGTGAAGAGATCATATAATCTAAGTTATAGATCTATGGCACTAAACTTTTGGATCTTGCCCTAGTTGTTTGTGCAAGGTGGCAAGCTGATCCGACTTGCATAGAACTTGGAGATTGCCACAAGGTGGTTAGTTTAGGGTTTTTTGAAGAGGGTTTCTCTTATCTTTAAGGATGCCTCTGAGAAGATTGGATCCTAGAGTAATTGTGGATCTCTATGATACTGTTGAATCTAGGATTATAGAGAAGGTGAAATCAGATTTTAGATCTGAGATGGAATTGATGAAGAATGACATGGTCACCAAGATCATGAGAGTTGTTTATGGTGTACCTCAGAATGTTGGTACTAAAGATGGTTATGAGGAATCTATTGAAGACTTTGAACCTAGTGGATCTAGTGGTGATGACTGGAGGGATAGATCTGGTGAAGACAAAACTACTCAGTTGCCTAGATCTGGAGCTCGGTTAAGTAACAGTTATCCAATGGAAGTTTCTACTTTCTTTGGTACTTTGAAGACCAAGAACTTGATTGATTGGATTGGTGAACTTGAAGATTTCTTTGAGCTAGAAGAAATTGAAGATCCTCTTCGAGTGAGATTTCTTTGAGCTAGAAGAAATTGAAGATCATCTTCAACAAAATTGAAAGCTAAGTTCATACTGGTGGACTATGAGCTTGACTTGTTTAAGAAGCTACAGAATCTAAAATAGAAGGATTTGTCTATTGCAGATTATACTGAGGAGTTCTAAAAACTTACTATTCATTCTGGACACTGAGAGCTTGGTAAGGAAAAGGTAGCTCGTTATGTGAATGGTTTGAGATTCAATATTCAAGATGAGCTTGGTATGTTGAAGATTGATTCTATTGAAGATGCTTATCAGTATGCTCTAAAGGCAGAAGATAAGTTGAAGAGGAAACAACATGGTAACTCCCAAGGGAAGGAAAAGATTGATCACTTGGTGAAGGATAAACCGATTGATGCAAAAGATGAATAGAAACCTGTGGAACCAAAGAAGAAGATAGGTAGAGTTATCTTTAAGGGTACTTGCTATAACTATGGAGAGGAAGCACATTGTTCTTTTGAGTGTACATAGAAGAAGCTTGGTGATCGAAAAACTTCTATGGTGAATGAGAATGAACCTAAATCTAAGAACTTGCTTCTTCGGCGAACATTGCTCAGTACAAAGGAGGAACCTTGTCAGAGGAGTAACTTGTTTAGGACCCGATGCAAGTTTGGAGGTAAACTCTGTGATGTTATTATTGATAGTGGTAGTACTGATAACCTTTTTGCTGAGGACATGGTTCAAAAACTTGGGTTGAATAGAATGAAGCATCCTTATCCTCATAGGATTGGTTGGTTACAAGATGTTCATGCTCTAGAAGTAAGAGAATAATGCTTTATTGATGTTTAGATTGGCCAGTATAAGGATCTTGTGTTATGTGACATTGTGAAAATGAATAGTTGTGATATATTGCTCAGTAAACCTTGGCAATATGATTGCAGAGCTATGTATGACTGTGTTAGAAATGTGTTTATTATTGAGAAGGATGACAGGAAGTTTTCCATGATTCCTTTGCTAGATACAATGCTTAGTAGGAGAAGCCTAAGTATTGGTGGTCGAGTTGAGTTGGTGGACCCTGAAGGTGTGGTTGATCAGTGTGAAGAATAGACCTGTGTGTTGTCGAGGAAAGACTTGCAGAGATAGAGAAAGCTAAAGTGGGAGAGTATGTAAACTGAAAAGGTGGAGGACTTGTATGTGAAGAACCAGTTTGGGGTTTATGTGTTGAATCTTGAAAGATGTTCCTCTCACATATGAACATCTTTTCGAACCTAGGGTGTCTGATGTAGGGGCATTCTAGGGTACTCGGTGAATTTGCATCAAGGTGTGTTATTTGGCTGTTGTTAATTGGTTTCAGCCTTAACCAATGGTCTTGATTATTGAAGGAAGCTCAATCACTAAAGGAACTCGATAATCTCTGGTGCTCGGTAAAAGTATTACTCAAAAATGTCTATAGTGCTTGGTCAACATTGGTGGTCGGTGATGCTTGGCATGCTCGGTTATTTCACTGTTGTTCGGTAGTTCTGGTTTACCAACTAGAGTTCTATGTGGTTTGTTGGGCCAACTTGGTGCATTTATTTTTGGTAGCTATTGTTATAGGCTGACATGTTGAATTAAATGTTTGTAAGGCTATTTTGAAGCTGACTTGTATGGGATTTAATATTCATTTGTAGGAGTTAAGGGTTTCATCCAACTGACTTATGGCTGATGATTAGTATTTACAGGATGTTTGGGTAGATGTTTATGCATCAATTTTGGTGGAGGACAACAACATCAAAATGGACATCAGTTTGGATGTGCTGGAAAGCTAGATTTGGTGAAGTTGTGGAAAAGGTCTTGCATGATCTTGCAGATCAAATTGTTATCTGATAGTTTGTAGTTGCAGAGCTAGTGGTTTGCACACTTGGAGACAAGGAGATTGCTTGGAGGCTTGCAAGCTTAATTTTAGGTCTACCTTACGGTTTCCATCAGCTATTTATTATCTTAGAGCTGAACTAGCTAAGATTGTATTAGATCTATGTGGATCTTGAAGAACTTGTTTCTATTTGTAATTGGCCCTAACCCGGAAGGGCTTAGAGCTGGGCATGTTTATGAAAATTGAGTTGAAAGATCTTATTGTTTTGTGTTTTCCACTATGTAATTCTGAAGTTGCAAGGCTTGACTATCCCTAATTGGATCCTCCCTGCCTTGGTCTGTGTCATCTTTAATATCTATTTCATTAATGTCTTTGGATATTTTTAATGCAACATCTTCTTCAAATATTACATCCCTACTTAGCTCAATTAATTTTTATCTAGGGATATAAATCCTATACGCTTTAGATGTTTCACTATAGCCAACAAATATTCCCTTTTTTCCTAAGGGTTCTAGTTTAGATCTCTTCTCTTTGGGTATGTGAATGTAAATAGGACAACCAAAGATTTTCAAATGGCCTATGTTAGGTTTTATCCCTATAAATGCTTCTTAAGATGTAAGGAGTCTATTGAGAGCTAGCATCGTTAACTCCTTGTTATCAATTGTGTGGCCAATGGTGGATAGCTGATCTCTTATCTCTATTACCCTCATGAAGTAAGACCTGATAGTGAAGTTTTTTTATAGCAAGAGCCATGCTTGTGTTATTTATTTCATATATGTTCTCTAAGGTTGTCAACATTAGATATGCTATATCTAATTTGGAGATGATTGGAACTATGTGATCCTTCACTGCATCGATTAACATATTCATAGCCTTGTTGTTATTTTTTGTCCATAGGATTTTCTTATTGTCTTCCTTAGGTATAAGTATTGCCTTCTCCATAAATGTGTTTCAAATCATGTTCTCTTAGAGAAATCGTGATTCTAAATTTCCAAGATACAAAATTTTCACCTCCTTCAAGCCGATCCTCAAATCTAACACCATTCACCATTTTGTTGAGTATGAAATTCTAGAGATTTTAATGGTAGTTAGTTTGACTCTCCTTATAAATCTGATCAGATATTCCTTAAGCTAGCTCTGATACCATGTTAATTTTGGTCAGATTTATAGGTTATAGAAATTTTAATTTTAATCATTGTTTTTCATATGTATATGCAGATTTGAACTATATTCTATTTGATATGTTGATCACAATATCACAATAATATTAGTTGGATATATATATATATATACACACACACACAATAATATTATACTTGGATATATATGTATACAATAATATTTATATATATATACAATAATATTACTATATATATACAATAATATTATACTTGGATATATATATATATATATATATATATATATATATATATATATATATATATATATATATATATATATATATATATATATATATATATATATATATATATATATATATATATATATATATATATATATATATATATATATATATATATATATATATATATATATATACTATATATATATATATATATATATATATATATATATATATATATATATATATATATATATTCAATATGAATTTATATCGATCTATGATGATCTTTATATCGATATCAATATGATCTGTATAATGAAAATATTAATTCCTTATGAATCAATATTGAACAGTATCTACTATGAAGCTACTGAGATATGATGAGTTAATATCAAACTATGGTAATATGTTTTATGTCATTATTGTATCTTGCTTTGCACTTATCGATTTGTGTACCTTGTAAGATATCCAATTTAATAAATATATATATAAGTGTATGGAGACATGTCTCATGGTAATGACAAAACAACGTAAACTAATCTCCATCTATTTACAAATCAACATGTTGTTTTAGTATAATATCAATACTCATTATCGATACGCAACATGATTAATATGATATCTATATCATTATCAATACACAATATGAATAATATAATATCTATACTCATTATCGATACACAACATGATTAATATAATATCGATACATAGCATGATTAATTCATAATAATATTGATACTCATTTGATTTTATCGATAATAATTATTATATTAAACTCGATTATATATATATATATATATATAATTATTATTATATTAAACTCGATTATATATATATGTATATATATATATATATATATATATATATATATATATATATATATATATATATATAATATATATATATATATATAGATATAGATATAGATATTAATTTACTGATTATCAATCATGCATTATGATAACCATAATCATAGAAAATAGTTTAGAGCATTATACAAAAAATGATAGAGATCAAATGTTCAAGGCTAATAGGTCACTTATGCATTTGATTTCATCGGTTAGAATAAATCAACTGAAGCTACAAACACTAACATGTTGCATACATGTAAGTGTTGTGCATATCTCAGGATGTCTTACAACCTTAGATTCATGCTGAATGGACTTAAGATCCATCTTGGCTCTCCTCTCTATGTAATATAAAATCAATATATTGCATTTTTATTCATAGTTTTCTATGCTTTTCTAAATGCTATTGTTATGCAATTGATATAGTGTTGTGGATTGATCTTGAAAAATCCTAGTGAAAAATTATAGTGTTGGAATTGTATTGTAACTACATTTTTATATATTGTACAAAAATATTGTGCTTTTGGGGTGTGTTTTTTTAAAACTAGAAAAGGATTTTCCCCACATATGTTGTGTGTTCATTGATTTATGGTATTTTCATGTTTATTTACAATAATTTGAATGTGTTTCTTTCATTGTAATTGTAAATATTTATATGAGTTTATGACATCTCCCCATTAGATTAGTGTTTGGATGTATTTTTTGCACCTTTTCTTCCTTTAAATTGGTATCAAAGCCTAACTAGTTTTGGTTTCATTGTTGGATAGTGGGAATTTGTATTGTGCTCAATTTGAGTGAGAATTTTTGTTGAGGCTTTTTCAAAATCTTGTTACATGAAGAATATGGGAAACATCTAATAGATTTGAGATAGATAAGTTTAGTGGAGGTAACTTTGAATTGAGGAAGTTAAAAATATAAGATATTCTTGTAGTTTGTGATCTATGGGCTACAATATCTTCATCAAAACCAACAACATGATCTAGGATGATTAGGATTTGGAGGATTAGAAAGCTAAGTATCTCATAGAACTCTAAATTTTCCTAATTATATATTATTAAATGTCCATGAAGAGGCGACTGTAAAGATCTTTTGAAGAAATTTGGAGATGTTTATCAAGATAAACATTGGAAAAAAAATTATTCTTGAGAAATAAAATGTATTCCTTGAACATGGAAGATGGAGAATTTGTAGTAGATCATTTGAATGCCTTTAACATGATTATTACTTTGTTGGGTTCTATTAGTGACAAGATAGAGGAGGAGGATAATTGCATGCTCATGTTATTATATTTACTAGACTTGTGGGACCACCTTTAATGGTTATCAAGAGTACCACCACCAAGTTCAAGATGAATGGGGTGGTTACATCATTACTTTTTGAAGAGATGCAGAGAAAAACTTTAGAATCAGCTAGAAGGAGGCCCTTTTTATTCATGGTAGATCGAAAGAGAAGGGAAAGGAGAATATAAATAAGTCTAAATCCAAATCCTCAAAGAGATCTAAGTATCTCAGAAAGCCCAAGGTGAAATGTTGGAACTATGGAAAATCTATCATTTTTGTAAAGAATGTAAAGAGGAGAAAGATAATAAAAAGAATAAAACCTCTTATTTTGATTTATACAAATCATCTCAAGATGATAGTGAAGTATTTTTTGAAACCTTCACAAAGAATGCATCAAAAGATGTGTGGCTAATAGATTTTGGTGCATCATCACACATAACCTAGCATAGGGGTTTGTTTGTAACATGTAGAGAAAATGAGGGTGGAAAGATGTATCTTCGTGATGTCTCTCATCTAAATATTGTTGGTCATGAAAGGGTCAAGATTAGATTCCCTTATGGAAGAGTGAAGGGGATCGATGGTGTTTTGCATATCTCAAGTTTTTCATGAAACCTAATTTTTTAAAGTAAATTGAATGGTGCGGGTGAGTAGATTGTTTTATTAAGATGGGGGTAGAAGATGGTAAGAGGATCTATGGTTCTTGCTAAGGGTGTTCAAACTGGCACTCTATATAATCTAGATGTGTACACAGTTCAGTACAATATCTCTTCTATGAAATTGAAGAAGAGAGCTTTCAATTATTCATCATCATTATTGGATCAAGTTATGAAGAAGTATATTTCTTCTTCATCCAATGGTTATGCTTTCTAGGTACCTAAGAGTAGTAATGGTTTTGAAGTGAAACTTCTAGCAGAGAAGATAATGTTATGGCACAAAGACTTGGTCAGATTGGTGATAAGGGTCTTATAACACTGAAAAATAGACGTCTCTTTGAGGGGTTTTATGATTGTAATTGTATACACCTAAAAATGGTCAAGTTAAAATCAAAATGAGCAATCAAAGTTAAATCAAGGATTTATCAAAATCAAAGCCAAAAGGATTAATTAAATAAAAAAGGTCAATTAATTGTGTAATTGATTAAAATCAAATTAATTGTATAATTAAAATAAAATAAAATTCAATCCATTCAAGGGGTACACATGGCTAAGAAAATCAATTTAATTAATTCATTAATTCATGTTTTCCTCACCAACCACATGAGGACAAATTTGAATCAACCAATGGGAATTAGGGATTGAGCTCACATGGATCAAAGAAAATTTTATTGTCCACCACACATCTTGAGAATGAATCTTGACCATTCATTTTGTCTCTTTGTCCCAACCTTTGAGAGCAAAATATTTAAATTGTCTCATCATTTGAGACCATTAGCTTGACCCAAACCTAACCGCGATTAATCTTACTCTACTCCTAAGCCTTGGGAAAATATATAAAAGGAGACCAAAAATTAGAAGAAAGGGATTCATTCATCAATTCACTTTCATGCATCCGTATTATAGGCATTTTCATAGTGATTTCATAGTATAATTTTAGCATGTTAGCATAATTGAGCTAAGATAGGCATAATTTCATCCTAGATCATTCAAATTCTCATTTTAGAGTTGTCTCCAATGGATGCCAAGCTAAGAACATTGCATTAGCTTCTTTAATTAGAGACCCATGAGATGTTTATTATTTTTTATTTCAATTCAATAGGTCTAAAAGTTAAATTGGCTTGATTTGAGTTGATGTCTTAACAAACTAATTTCATGAAGGTATTTTTTATATACAAAATGGTGCCCAATGTGGGGCTCAAGTCCTCTACTAACCAAATTTGATCTTTATTTGCTAAAATTATATGTATTTATGTTGTAATTTTCTATTTTGTAAGTGAAATAGTGCATATGAGCTGAGAAGTAGCGCATACAAAGAAAAGTTTGACACCTTTATGTGGAGAAATAGTGCGTTCATACAAAATATTGATGTCTTTTCACTGAGTTTTGATGCATACAAGATTCTTCTATCTCTAATTATTCTAGCGCTTATGCCCTGACCTCACCATGCCTTTAATCTATGTTTTAGCGCTTATAAACTCCATGACATTTCTTATATGACATGTAACAGATATTAGTTAAGCACTTTTAAAAGTTTTTGTGATACTTAGGATTAATAGAATAGCACTTTTAACTAACAGAGTCGCACATGCAATAAATACAGTAGCGCATATGCCCTTTTCTATAGTGCATAGGCACTTTTCTGTAGCATGTAGTTTTGTCTATTTTAAAATTTTAAATTCTGTAAGATTAATGACAATATTTCTCTATTTTACAAATGTCAAGGCATAAAAGAGTCTGAAAACTAGAATCCAGAGCTAATAAAGAGGAGAAACAAGCAAAAATAAGATTGAAAAGGGAGAAATAGATTTATTTGAACAACCTCTTAGAAGATTCAAAACAAGGAGAGACTTATGAAAGGTATTTGGAAATAATTCAAGCTTATAAGTCCAAATATGGCTCTCTTAATTGGATCTTTGTTCCTTGAAATTAACAAATATTAATCAATTTGGGAAAAGAAAAACTTGATTTCTTTGATTTTCTTCATGTTTGCATTAGTTGTGTTGAACTAATTTTTATGAAATGAGGATACTAAGGAGCTAGAATGATCACCACTAGGTTAGTGAAAATTGCAAAAAAATGAAATAAAAAATGTGCCTAGCTTTGCTAGCTTTGAAAAAGTATGCCTAATACTCTTATGCATTTTCTTAACTTGTGACAATTTGATTTGAAAATCTAGCATAATTAGAAGACCCGTTATTGTTTGTTGGATTTGGTAGTAGGCCTATGCTCTTCACTTCTTTTAGAATCAAAATGCCAAACTTTTCAAATCCTTGAATTAAAAGAAAGGTTAAGAAATGAACAAACACACTAAATAATCCTATTTGTTTGTGGATGAGAATATTATTTGATTATGCCCTTCACCTTTTAGCTAAATCAGAAATCTAGAAGTACTCAAATCCCTCCTAGATTAAAAGAGGCTTGGAAATTGAACCATGTTAATCATTTTTGGAAGTGGAAGGTAGTAGGGATATTCTCTTCACCTTTTGGTGAATCAAATTCCCAAACCTAATTTTTCATTTTATTTCATTTAATCCATGAACATGTTATAGATCTAGTGGGCTCTCCTCCCAAGAACATGCCTTAACAAGGCCGGTGAGAGGGACAACCCAAAGTGGGATACAATTTCTTTTGTTGCGATAATCCAACCCACTATAAAATAAAATGCATTCATCCTTAATTGGGTGAAGGACAAAGGAAAATTAAGAATCGAACCTCCTCTAGTAGTCCTTCAAGATTGCACAAAAGTCCAACATACAGGTGGTGGGAGGAATCTATAATGGAGGATGAAACTTGATTTTCTTTTGAACATAATCCATACTATCACCTTGATAAATTAGCAAGCGTACCTCATTAGATCCATGTTTAAAAGCCAAATTTGACTATATGTAGATTGTACGAAGTAATTTCTTGTGAAAGACTTGTGAAAACATTCTCAAATACTTAAACCTTTTTGTTTAGAAGTCATAATTAAATACAAGTGTTTGTGAGCTTGTTACGTTTGATGATACATGTTACAAGAGGGAAAAAACCATTAGAATTTAATAAATCTTTTAAAAAATTTCCTAATTCAAAAGAACAATCATCAAAAGGGGATAATTTTAATTGAATCAACTCTTGTTAATGTTGGTTTTCACTAGATCACATTGCTTAAAGATATCTTTTCAAGAAGATGAAACTTATATTAGACAAGAGATTCCCTATGAAGACTACATTTTCCAATCTAAATTTGATGAAGAACAAGAACAAGAGGATAGAATCCCTAATCTATTCAAAGAAAGAATTAATCCTATGAAGAGTAATAATTATTATCATTACCTTAATCAAGATCAAATTCGTAAAAATAAAAATGCTAATCATCCTAGAAATTGAAGGAATGAAGAAGAAACTGAAGAAACGGTTAATGAGATAGCCCAAGATCCCTTATTCCTCAAAGTCATGGATAAACATCTAGAAATGGATAAAGAAAGACATTTCCTCAATTTAGCTCGATTAGGAGTTAAACTTCCTCATGACTATGAAACATTGACCTTGAAGAAGGATGAGGAAGAAGAAAATCCATTAGGAGCTATGAATAGACAACTCAAATTATTTCAAGCTCAAATTGATAGCATGAATAAGGTAGCTGAACCTAAACCATTTTCAATTGAAGCAATATGCCTTTTTCCTTTTGATAAAAAATTGATCATGGTGCCTTTTCCTCCAAATGTGGTTTCTCCAAGATATGATAAATATATGGGTAAATCGAACCCACAAGACCACTTATGATATTTTTGTGCTCTAAGTATCAAACACCACATAACTAATGAGGTTATTTCCAAGAAGCCTTGGAGGGAAAGCTATGGAATTATTTTCAAAACTATCCCCGGGTATAAAAACTTTTGAAGAATTGGCCTCCAAATTCATGACTCATTATTCGTACAATATTGAACACAAAATCACCATGTTGAACCTATGTGATACCAAACAAAAAGATGGTGAATCTTTTCTAAGATTCCTCCAAAGATGGAGAATAGTTGTTTCTCGATACCCAATAAGCATACTTGAGAAAGAAAAGATGGATATTTTCATGAATAATTTAAATATGGAAATGAATTATCTACTAAAACTTCAATGTCCCCCTACTTTTGAGAATATTATTGAAAATGGGATCAAAATTGAAGAATTTTTAGTAAAGAAAGGAGAGATAAAACTTTTTAAAGAAAATAAAGGTTTTTCTAACACTAACAATAACTTTAACAATAATAGAGGTGGTAATAACAACAATGAAAAACCTAGGTTTTGGCTAAAGAATACCAATAATAAACTTGTGAATGATGGTGTTATGGAAGCCAAAAACCTTAAATCCACCCCCTTTATTTATCAAGTGGGTCTAATCAAACCAATAATGTCAATCAAACATCCAATACCCCTTTTAATAATAACAAAAATTATTTCAATAATCAAGGAAATAATAAAGCTAGAATTGTATTTAACACAACACAAAGAAGGAAGTTCACACCCTTGGGAGAACCTTTGGAAAAAGCCTTGAGAACTCTCAATGATAATAAAATCATCATGTTGTCAGAATCAAGACCTTATGAACCAAAAGTCAAACCATAATGGTGGAATGATGACCATCATTGTGAATATCATAAAATAAAGGACATAAAAAAAATGAGTGTATGAAACTCAAATGTGTGGTACAAGACTTGATAGATGATGGCATGATCAAACTTTATAGTCCCCAAAATAAAGAAGATCATACGGAATTTAAGACTCCCTTATTAAGTCATGAGAAAGGAGAAACATCTAATTCCAATAAAAAAAAAAACATGAAATGATAAAGTCAAATTTTTCCATACTTATGACAACACAATACATTATTTATCAAGGTATAAAAATACCATTAATGTCATAGTGGTGAAAGAGAAATAACAAGAAGAAAACACTAATGTTGTAACTAGGGGGAAAGCATAAAAAATCACCTTGCAAGGGACTACCCCTAAAATCAATTTACCAAGTCAAATCTCGTCATCATCAAAACAATAAAATCTTGTAGATCAACTACAAAGAACACCTGCACAAATATAAATATTGGAGTTGTTAAAACTTTCACCAATTCACAAAGAAATCTTGGAAAAGGCTCTTGTTGAGACTAATGTTCCACATAACTTCGATGTGGACAAATTTCAAAACATGGTGGGACACCTCATTGCACCACATTGTTTGTCCTTTTTTGAAAGAGATGGCATGTCTTAAATCATCCTCAAAATCTCCCACTACATATAGGCCTTGATACACAAACAAAATGTCAAAAGAGTCCTTATTAATGGAGGGCCTGACCTAAATATTTGTACCTTGAGTCTTGTCAAAGCTTTAGGATATTTCAAATAATTCATTGATCCCAAAAGAAAAATAACTATTAAAGATTATGATGATGAAGAAAGATACTCTAAATGAATAGTTGTTCTTCCTATTTGAGTTGGTCCTATAAAAAACAAATAGTTTTCCAAGTGCATGACCTAGAATTGACCTATAATATTTTGTTGGGGAGACCATGGATACATGAGATGCAAGCGGTACCTTCAACGTACCATCAATGTCTAAAATTTCCTTATATGGGCCAAGAAATCATGGTAGTGGAGATTTGAATCCTTTCCAATATTGAAATAACATCAAACCCTTAAACAATTCATTGGTTCCCTATAATAGTGAATGTACTACATCAAGACAAATAATTCAAGGTCAAAGTTCAAAGTATGTATCTCTAGAAAAAGGAAAATGAAAGATGGAAGAAAAAGATACCCTTGGTAATGAGAATCAAGACCAAACTAACTTATCCACATCGACTAAAGGAAAGGAGAAAGTTAGTTGGATAGATTACAAAGAAAAGAAGAAGAGGACAATTCAAAATCTTCTCAAATTAAAGCCAAAGAAACCCATTATCAAAAGATGGACACAATGATGAAAATGAAAAATAATGCAAGATCAAGAAAAAAGGTGTAGGAGAATGTTCCTTATCAATGATGGATTTACCTATCTCCCCTAGATCTCATGGAAAACCATCTATTTCTAATCTTCCTAAAAAGTACAATAAATAGTTTGTATGAGCTATTACTTATTCACCCATTAAAGAAGATGATAATGAAATATTAAAATGGCTCTATAAGGATGAATAAGCATCTAATTCAAATAAGATATTAAATGAAGAAAGGATTCAAAATATTATCATCCCAACACATCAATATGGCAAGGGATACAAAATCATGCAAAAGATGGGATACAAAGGAAAAGGACCCTTGGGAAATAAAAATAAAGGATTGGTGGAACCCATATAAATGGATTGGACAGATAGAAAAGAAAAAGCAGGGTTAGGATACCTTGACCCAGGATATAGTAAAAATAATCATCCCCAATTTTATGAACAAATTTTATAATTAAATTCCCAAAGTGATGAGGATTCTAATGAATGGGAATGGGATTATTTATCTAATGGATCTTGTCAAGACAAAGAGATGGATTTTATCCATACTTATCCTCCTACATCTAATTTAGGTAAAAGACAAGAGTCAAATCAAGAGTTAATCTCAAGTCAAGCTTCAACCTCAAATCAAGGGTTAGTTTCTACTCAAGAGCCTACTTCAAGTCAAGAAATAGAAGGATCTCAATGGATAGGGGAACCTTATGTACCTTCATGGCTACCAGTGATGGAAGAATATAATGATAGGTTTAACCCATGAGAATTTTATCCTCAAGAAACCCAAGAGGACCCGAGTGAGGAAAATTTTGATCCAAGTTCTATGGAACACCTAGAGAAAGAACATGTCATAGGCTTAAGCGATACAATGTATGAACCCTAAAATGAATTCATGTCCTTAAAACCTACAAATTTGAACCTATCCAATGATACTTTATGCCTCATATTCCTGGAACTAATTGATTGGAATTCTATAGAGCCAAATGACATGCCCATGTTTCAAAATGACAATTCCTTGGCCCTATACCTAAATGCAGTTGAACCCTCTTCTACCAATAAAATATATCAAAGAAAAATAGTGGAAAGTGTTCAATATCTTAGTCATGAAGTAAAATAAAATAATATAGAAAAGATAAAAGAGTCTAGTGGTGAA
Organism: Chamaecyparis obtusa; assembly: GCA_027943335.1. Taxonomy (NCBI): domain Eukaryota; kingdom Viridiplantae; phylum Streptophyta; class Pinopsida; order Cupressales; family Cupressaceae; genus Chamaecyparis; species Chamaecyparis obtusa. Next base: position 489,233 of record BSBK01000174.1, read on the forward strand.
AACCACAATGTGGTAGTGCTGGACCAAGAAGAAGTAAAAATAAAAGATGTTTCTAAAGGTGAAAACCCAACTGTGGCACCTAAAGAAGAGATATTGGATACTTTACCCAAGAATTATGAGGAAAGATCATACATTTTGATTGAACTCATAAAAAAGTTCAACATTGGTACAAAATCATAACCTAAGGTTATATATCTAGCAGCTTCCTTGTCAAAAGAAGAAAGAGAAGAGTTTGTTAAAATTTTCAAAGAAAGAAAAGTGAATTTGTTTGGTCTTATGATGACATGTAGGGATTTGATCCAAATATTATTATGCACCATTTAAACATAAAGCCAGTAATCAAACCAATCAAGAAGAAATTAAGGAAAATGCATCCACATATTGCATTACTAGTCAAAATTGATTTTGCAAAATTATTGAGGTTCGATTTCATTACAACCATTGATTATGCCAAGTGGATCTCCAATATTTTACCACTTTCAAAATCCAAAAAATAAATCAGAAAATGCATGAATTTTAGGGATCTCAATCTAGCATGCCCTAAAGATGACTTTCCATTACCAAGCATTGATGCAATAGTAGATTTGACAGAAGGTCATTCTATTTTTTCTCTCATGGATGGATTTAGTAGATATAATCAAATAAAAATTGCTCCCAAAGATCAAGATAAGACTTGTTTTACATGTTCTTAGGGAAAAAATAAATTCAATGTGATGCCCTTTGATCTTAAGAATGCTATAGAAACCTATCAAAGAGCTATGACCACCATATTTCTTGACATGATGCACAAATCCTTAGAAGATTATGTGGATTACATATTAGCAAAACATCATTCAAGAGAAGAACACTTGTCAATTATAGAAAGGAATTTTACAAGGCTTGAACAATTTAAAGTAAGATTGAATCCAAAAAAGTGTGCATTTGGGGTAAAATCTGGCAAGTTACTTGGATACATAGTGTTAGCAAAAGGTATTGAAGTAGATCCTACAAAAGTTAAAGCAATAATGGAAATGGGGGCATAAAGAAACATAAGCCAAATGAGATCCCTTTAAGGATGGCTACAATCCATAAGAAGATTCATTTCCCAATTAGCCAAAAAGTGTCATTCATTTACTCAACTCCTTCATAAGGACATAGTATTCAAATGGGATGATCGATGTGAAGAATCATTTGCACTCCTCAAGAAATATCTTATGAATCCACATATATTGATGCAACCAATAAGAGGAAAACCTTTACTATTGTATATTTTAGTTTCAAATCATTCCTTAGGTGCATTACTAGCTCAAGAAGATGAAAATGGCAAGGAGAAAGCAATCTATTACATTAGCAAGACTTTGGTCAAATATGAGTTGAACTATAGCTTATTTGAAAGAGCATGCTTCACAGTATTTTTTTCTTCACAAAAACTATGAGATTATATGTTGGCACATAAAATTTGACTCAGCTAAAATTGATCCTTTGAAGTACCTATTGAGAAAAACAGCCCTAACAAGAAGATTGACAAAGTGGGTCATGGTCTTGAGCGAATTTGACATTGAATATGTGGATAGGAAAGAAATAAAAGGTCAATTTATACATGATCAACTAGAAGAACCACCATTGATAGAATAATATCCTAATCAAGTAGAATTCCCAAATGCGGAAATTATAAATATTGAAGCCAAGAAATGGAAACTCTATTTTGATTGTTCCTATACATAACATCGTTTAGGAGAAGGAATCTTTTTTATCACAACTCAAGGCTCTAGTATTCCAAAATCTTACAAACTTCTCTTTCCATCTATGAATAATATTTCCAAGTATGAAGCACTTTTCATAGGCATGAAAATAGCTATAGAATGGAAAGTAACAGAAGTACAAGTATATGGTGATTCACAACCTGTCATAAATCAAATCAATGAGGAACATAAAACAAGAGATGATAAGTCAATGCCTTAAAAAAAGATGATAGATGATTTGAAGAAATACTTTTCTTTGATAACATTTGAGAAAATACCAAGAGAAAAGAAAAAATTAGAGATGCCATAGAAACATTAGCTTCTCTCCTACAAATGCCAAATCAAAGTGCATGATATGAGTTCTTGGTAGAAGAGTTGGAAAAACCCGCATTTGACCTTCCTAATTCCCAAAATATTTTCCTATTAACTGGACATGATTCTCCTTGGTATAGACCTATTTACACTTAAAAGACCAAACCTTTCCCTTGGATCAAACCAAAAATAAAAGAAGAAATTTTATAAGGAAATTAGGTCTCACTATAACCTTGTATTAGATACATTGTATCATAAAAGTCTTGACGGAATGCTTCTTAGGTATCTAGAGGATGTGAAATCAAAAATAGCCTTACAAGAAGTTCATGAAGTAATCTATGGATCACATTCAATTGGTTTGACCTTAGCTAAGAAACTTATTAGAATGGGGCACTATTGGCAAACCATGGAAAAAGATGTGTGTCATTTTGCTAAAATTTTCAAAAAATGTCAAGACCATGGTAATTTGATTCATGTGTTAGCACAAGAATTACACCCAATGAACACACCTCGGCCCTTTTATCAATGGTGGTTAGATTTAATTGGGATGATTTATCCACCATCATCCAATGGTCACAAATTCATAATCAAAGAAACATAATATTTCACTAAATGGGTAGAAGTTGTGCCTTTGTCCCCTGTAACGGGCAAAAAAATTATAATATTTATTTGAATCACATAATTTGTAGATATGGTATTCCTCATGCCATAATACAGAAAATGAAAAACACTTCAAGAACAAGGATATAAATTAATTTTGTGAGAAATTCCATATGATTCATCATTCATCCTCCATATATTATCTTCAAGGAAATGGCCAAGCAGAAGAAAGAAACAAAAATATCCTTAAGATTTTAAAAAGAATTGTGGATAACTCGGGAAGAGACTGGCACATAAAATTAAATCCAACCTTATGGGAATACCACAAGAGTATAAAAACACCAACTAGAGCCACACTTTTCTCACTAGTCTATGGAGTAGAAGCAGTATTACCTTTAGAAGTGGAGATCCCATCTTTACGGATTTCATTGCATGGATTGTTAGCGAAAAAGGATTATAGAGTGGCAAGACTCCAAGAACTACAGTTACTTGATGAACGTTAAAAAAAAGAATATGATCATCTCAAGGTGTATCAAAATAGGATGTCAAGGAACTATAACAAACATGTCAAGCCAAGAGAATTTCAAGTGGGTGATCTAGTACTAAGAGAGAATCCAAAGAACCAAATAGAAAGAGAAACGAAGGGAAAATGGGAAGCAAACTAGCTAGGACCATTCATTATCACATCTTCCTTTGGGATAGGAATATATAGATTATCTGATTATGATGGAGAGGAGTTATAAGAACCTATCAATAGCATACATCTAAAGAGATTTTATACCTAAGTTAGTTGAAAGAGTATCAGATGAGACAACATCAACCATGTACGGTGAAAAGAGTTCCTGGAAAAATCCAAATATACTGAAAAGACTTCCCAAAAAAACCCAAAAAAAATGAAAAGAGTTCCTAAAGAAAATACAAAAATAGTGAAAAGAGTTCTTGAAAAAATCCAAAAACAGTAAAAAGAGTTTTAGAAGAAAGTCAAAATAGTGAAAAATTGATCATGAAGAAAGCCAAAACCATTCAAATATAGATTCTAAAAAAATGGTTATCTTGGTGAAAACCTCATAAACAGACACCTTGGTAATATCCCTCCCCATTCCCCTCCCCCCCCTCCCAAAAAAAAAAGAAAAAAAAAGAGAAAAATGTAGCTTGGTGAAAACTAACAATAGGCATCTTGGTAGAAAAAAAAGAAAAAAAAAGAAAAGGAGCAATAAATTCAAGTGGTGAAAACCTAGTAAATAGGTGGCATTTGACCCTTAAGTCAAGTATCATATTCCATCTGCATGTTAGGTTAACAAGACAGAAATAACAGTGATATGCAAATATAACCAATATCAAAAAATAATAAACCACATAGAAAATGATTGCAAGACACAAAGATTTAACGTGGTTCACCCAATCCCTGGGCTATGTCCACCAATGAGTCAAATATTATTATTATCCAGTGATTACAACCTGATTACAATCTGCAATTCCTTACAACTCAATACCGCTACAAGAAGCTACTAAAAAATACATCATAATGAAATCCCTAACCCTAAGCCATTTTATACAAGCTTATTTTGCCACTTTAGGGTTAGAATCGATTACAACATGTCAGCCCAAAAATAGCCCTATGATCAGTACTTCCCTGATCAATCACTATAATATAACACTACATTTCTCCGTCATCCTTGTAGATATTACATTAGCCATAATTTGTACATATTACATAATAAAATCTCAAAGTTGCATGTGCAAATACCCAGGTTTTTGTCATGGTTTGGAAAATTTCCTAAGTCCAACATCTCTATGGAATCAAACTGGGGGCATCGTATCCTAGATCAAAGTGGTCCATCAAACATACACCAATTGACACAAATCAAGACATCAAACCACAAACTTGACACTTGAACTTTTGATTCATATCAATCCTAATCCAAACTTTGATCTCAAAAATGATTGACACTTTGATCCTTGATTTATCCACGACCTTATCTTTATTAGGATTAAAAACAAACACATATTGAAATGGATGGAGTTCTACTTGAAATATGGATTTAAAAACAATGGAATTTTTTTTTTCAAAAGTGTTATTTGATTTGTGGAGTCATGTCTTTTTAGAAAATCGATGAGGTATTTTGACTAGAGGAGTGATGATAAAAATATGATATTTTCTTGATTTCTACATGACTGTCTTAAGGTTGAAGCTTAAAGGTATGTAATATTTTTCTAAGGACATGATCATAAAATAATCATAGAGGATGTATACATATGAAGAGACTCATATATTTGTCTATTTACGCAACATGATACCTTGGACATTTTGATCTTTCATATATTAATGCAAACAATTCACTTGCAACATTGAATCCAAAAAATGTGGTATTCATACTATCATGGTTGAAAATCAAACCAGTGAGAGTTGTACCAATTTCATGCATGCATCTCGAAAGGAAAGTGGTATTCAGATCATCATGGTTGAACCAGTGAAGATTGAACCAATTTCATGTTCCAAAAAGCTCAATGATGAAAAGAAGCATCCTTTTAGTAAAAGAGACATCTAGTTGCATTCATATAGATTAAATTTTCATGTAGTTTACATTTGGATCATTTTCTCTAAACAAACAAGTAAAGGGGGTAGATTCAAGTATAAATCAAAAACAAATTCTACATTACTTCTTTAATTGATTGAATATGTTGGATTAAATAAAAAACATAGGACTACATAATTAAGTATCATGTTAAGTTGCATTCATTAATCATTAGTTTGCATTAATTTAGTTCATTTTATAAAGTGCATAATTAATCATTTAATTTCATTACATTGAATTTCATCATAAAGGCATATAGAAATATATTAGAATCATGTACATATCATAGGTGCATCATTAATCATTAAACATTAAAGAATGCATTTCATAAATCATTAGCCATTAAAATAGAATCATTAAAGGCATTTCATAACATTTTACATCCATCTAATCTATGTCATATATGAGACATCCATCCAAAGCATATAAGATTAAATTCATTCATAACAGTGTGCATCATAAAATAACAAAAACAAGCATATAGATAAGGCATGTAGAGCTGCATATATCATCAAAAACTCAAATGTCCAACACATAATGACATCATCAAAGAGAAGAG
>BSBK01000174.1:500000-540133 GCA_027943335.1 Chamaecyparis obtusa
CAAAAGTAATTGTTACATCAGAAATGGTGAATTTGTGTAACGTTGTATGATAAGGAAATTGTACATTGATGAATCTTGAATCAAATCATGAGCAGAGGTTATGATGGACAAATACATCTGAAGCAAAGGAGTAATAGTTCGGGAAAGTATCAAATGCAATGCTTCTATTATGTGTGTTCGCAGAGATGAATCATGGCATATTATTAACTCAAATTGTAACCAGAATTATATACCACAAGAAGACTAAAGGCTTGATGCAGTGTGAAGGTTGAACCTTTATGAATAGGGGATATGTTACTTTGATTGAAAGAATTGAATTATTTTAGATTCATTTCAAAAATACAGAGAGTGAATATTGGTAATATCAATTCTTTCATGATTATGAGCTGGTGACTATTCAAAGGATATCATCTGGCGTTATGAGGGATATTTTAAATTAAATCACAGTGATTCAAATACCTATTCAAGTCATCCTATTGAGCAAAGGAAGATGAAAGAGTAGAGTAAATTTCTTTCCTCTTCCTTATGTGTTGAAACCATTCGATTCTGTGCCTTTTGTTATTCATGAAAACTGAAAGATCATGAGTTCTTATGAACTCTATGTATTGTAAAACTCTATATATACTACTAGGAAAATCAATGCAAAGGTTGGCAAACTGGTGAATATAGCAAAGTAATTCTATTTACTGAGCCTTCTTCTTGTTTTTTGTTCCATAGATAGTTTCTTTTGCATTATGAATGGAATGAACAGGTGCATGCAAAGCTACATTTTCTTACTGGATTCTACTTCATGTTAGGAAGTGTAGTGGGAGTGATTCTATTCACTTTTTGTGTATAACTCTTTGTCCATTCATTCATCATTTTAGTTGCATTTTTGAATGGAAAGCACATTTATATTCTGATACTGTGATGTCTTCCTGAATTCTATTTCTTGCTAAGTAATTGTAGTACCGGTGATTCTATTTACCACTCATGATATAAGTCTGTTTCTATTCACCAAGTAGAACCTGTTTTCATATAGAATAGGATAGAATTAGTTAGATGTCAAAATCATGAGATGATCTATGGTCAACATTCTATTGGGGGTTGTAGATTATCTTCATATATCCTTGCCTAAGTTGTTTGTGTCTACAAGCAATTTGGTTTAAAAACACGTAAGAGACAACCTGGTGGTCAAGATAAAACATATTCATTGCATATCATACATAATCAGGGAGCTGTACTTGTTAATTTAGAGGGCAGTGATAGAAGACTTACACTGACCCATTTGTTGGTGGACATCCTTTTGTTCTCTCCCCTTGGGTGTATAGAGAGTCAAAGATTGAAAATCTTAAGACAGGACAAACTGTTAACCAACACATACACACTAAAATAGCTTGTACATGTTATTTTGCATTACACATGCTATTCAAAACTAGCCTACACATTACAAAACTAATAGTTTGTGTTATCCTAATCATACACGCTATTTTATATATCAAACACGCAAAATCATACCTACATCACAACATTGTAAGCACTATTTTATCACATGTATGTGCTATTCTACAATGTGAATGCACTAAAATACTATTCTATGCACTATTTAATTATTTCCTAAGCACTATTTTATTAAATTTGCAAAATCAAAATGAAACAACGGCTAAAAATTCAGATTTTTTGCAAAAAAATGAACAAAATTGGAAACAAGGAAGGATCAGAGCACTCACCAGAGGTCCATAGTCACATGGATATTGAAATATGTGACCTCTCTCGAATCGATGCTCTCGAATAGGGACCACCCTTGCTGCTATCACCAAAAGGATCAGAGAGAAAAAATTCAATAGGAGTTGTGCAAATGAATAGTAAAAATGACATTTTGACTTTTAAATATAGCCCTTTGATCTAATAAAGAGGCTTTTTATCACATTTTTATCTAGGGTAAAAAATGTTCACCATATTTTTTGTAATTGGGGCATTCTCATAAGGATAGTGTTACATCATTATCAAAAATAAAATCAAATTTGAGCAAAAGATTGAGAAAATTACAAATGGATCAAAATTTCATCAAAACAACTTTGATTTTATTTCCAAGGGAGAAACATGTCGTAATAACTTGCAAGCAAGTGAAATCAAGGAAATTTTTCAAATCAAGTGAGACGTCTAAACCAGGGAAATTTTTCAAATCAGGTATCATATCAGGAGATGAGTATCATTACAAGAATCTGCATCATCGAATCAGGGTTTCATCATCCAAATTAATCATTAAGATCAGATTAGGAATAAATCAATCAAACATCAAACATTCTTTGAACCATTGCGCTTCACACATTGATTCAAAGAGGGGTATTTATATACACCTCAAAATGGTCAAGCTAAAATCAAAGTGAGCAATCAGAGTTAAATTGGGGATTTATCAAAATCAAAGCCAAAAGGATTAATTAAATAAAAAAGGTTAATTAATTATGCAATTGATTAAAATCAAATTAATTTTATAGTTAAATTAAATCAAATTCAACCCATTCAAGGAGTACACATGGCTAAGAAAATTAATTTAATTAATTCATTCTTTCATTTTTTTAATTTTTTTTTAATCGGTAAAAGGCCAAAGCCCTAGAAATTTTTTATTAATATAAATAGTTATATTACAATGTGACCCCGCTCACTGCAGGCGTTGGTAGAAAAGAGCAAGGCTGAGAAAACCTCCAGCCTTGCCCGGGACCATAGGTCCTGACCTTATACAAAAATTTACATGGGCATACCCATGACTCGACAATTGTCAAGATTTGTTAAAATACATGTTTTCCGTAGGCATACCCACGGCTTGATACCTACTGAGATTTGTACATATTTTACATAGGCATACCCACATCCCGAAAAAACTCTAGATTGCTTTTTTTAAAATCATGAATTATACATAGAATGGTGATTAGAAAAGGATTACATCATTTGTACAATTGAAGCAGAGTTTCTGATCCTCCTACTATGTCAAGTATATGTGTTGAACATCCGAATGATAGTCCTTCCTAAAAAAAACAAGACAAAATTACTCTGAGACCAAGGTTAACCTGCATCAAGATAAAAATTCTACATCTCGGCTACATAACCTATCTAAGAATATTTGGTATTGACTATGAAGCCTGTAGTTAAACACTTTTATTATTGACAATATAATACTAGAAACAAATACTCTTGTGATTAAAAATCCTTACCGCTAAAGATTAACAATTCCTACCATGAGAGTCTTAACATTTTAGGCATATTTACAGCAGAACTAAATATAATCCTCAGTACTATACTAGTGCTTTGACTAATTTCAAGTCATACCTGGCTAACTATCAGAAAGAAGATAATAGCAGAGTTCATTATGGGCATCTAATATTTACATCATTCAAAAAAAGCTGCAATGATTTCCAATCTCCTCAAATTGTAAGGCAAAAAATAATTAGTTTGAACATATGGGTTATATATATATGTAGATTTTATACATATAACCATGTGTTCATACCCTTACCGGATCTGTGAGATCTTCTGAGGCTTATCCAATTATATAAATATATATTTGCAAAGCTCTATATATTAATATATGTATACTGTCATCAGTATACCTATATTTATGACTCTTATATATAAAAAGTAACAGGAAAGAGAAGAATGTCCAGTACCTTAAGCCAAACATACTCTGAAGCCTTGTTAGTTATTATATATAAGCCATTTTGAAATACTCATAGGAGGAAGCTAGAATTTATATATAAATATATATATACGAACACCCGTATATATATATATATATATATATATTATATATATATATATATAATATATATATATATATATATTATATATATATATATATATATATATATATATATATATATATATATATATATATATATATATTATATATATATATATATATATATATATATATATATATATATATAATATATATATATATATATATTTATATATACCATAAAAACATATGTCCCTGTCTCTTGATACTACATTCTCAATTAAGGAAATGATTCAATTGCAAGTTTCCCATTAAAGCAAGTAATAACTTTATTTGTTGCTCAATACATCCCCAATTCTTATCATACATGTATCCTGTGCTGAATGTTCCAACTTAATTTTAAATTTCCTAGCTGAATTATTTCCTCTTTTAGATTGTTTTCTGGAGGTGATCAAATGTATATAAATATAGATATACTGTTATCAACATATCTATATTTATATATATTAAACTATAAAAGGTAACAGGATTGAAGACTTCTTGATTCTGATCTTGCAAATCATTATATCTTAGCTTTAGGCATCAATATATATATCTATATATACTATTACTAGTATATATATATCTATATACCTAATATATACTCTGACTTTAGGATCCTTTAACTTAATATAGGAATACCAACTGTGACTAGGTTCCGTAATGTATTCTCAAATGCATGCAATTTTACTAACTGTGCCTCATCTTCTGCAACACGAAATGCTTCCCTGAGTAAAAATAATGCTTAGAAGACCTTGCTAGCTTAAAGTAAGATAAGATGGTATATACATACATTTATATATACATATATATAATGTGCATATATATAAGCATATGTACATACCATTATCCTATCTGAGGACATCATTAATATAGCACTTAGCAAGGTTTGTTAAGAAGAATATGAATATATGTATATACCTATACATATATTCATATACTCTTACCCATGTCTAGCTGTGTAGCAAAATAGTAAAAGTATCCATTGACCCTCTTCCCAGGGGCATCACCTCAGGGATTTTATTAACTCCTTACAGTAACATAATTAACATGACTTAGTCCATATAATGATAACAAATTAGCTATGAATACCATCATGTCAAAGGGAATCCGATCATGATTATCATTTCCAAGTATTTTCTCTAAGAGTGTATAATAATGTGAACCATGTATTATGGAGACGCCCTTTAATCTGCTGTTGTGAAAGTACTGTTGCCCAAAATTTCCCTGTGATTCCTTTTTTGGCCGCATCTTGTTTGTTCCAAGAAATGCTCAAGTGTCAAAACCCTCTGTGTTTTCTGCCTTTTGGCTCGAAAACCCAGTGTGTTTTCGACCTTCTCTCTGAAGGCTCAGGATGTTTTTGACTTTCGGTCCAAAAATTCTTTGTGTTTTCAACCTCCAGTTTGAAAAACCCTCTGTGTTTTTGACCTTCAAGTGCACAACTCCGACCAGGCGGGGTCCCAATTCCTCATAGCCATGCAAGTGCAATGGAGATCTGACGACTGTCGCATAATCTCTTGGAACCTTTCGAGCCCATGAGATCATGCGACAATGGTCAGATTAGAATCTCAGTGTCCAAATTTTTTGAGTGAGGTGGCATATTTCCTAAGTGCGCCATTGTGACCAGGTGGGTCCCAATTTCTACCATCACCACGAGGCCAGTCAATAGTCAAGCAAACAACAAGCCGCCAGCAGTCAGTGGTTAACATCTTACAGTTGGTCGCATGATTGCATGGGCTCTTTCGAGCCCATGTGACCATGCGACAAACCGTCAGTGGTCACAGTTAAGGAAGTTCATAATGGTTTCAGTGGTGTGGTTTCATACTTGTCGCATGATCGCATGCGGCTTCCCAAGTGCATGCTACCATGCGACAAGCCTCTAGCGATTAGCAAGGACTATGACTCCGGTGGTGGGTCCGTGGATGGTGATGTATCCATTTGGACTGAGGTAAATGCATAGGATTCAACATTTGATTCCACCTTTCTGGATAAATGCAACCTCTGAAAGCCATTGCTCGGTCACTCTTAATGTAGTAGGTGCTGAGTCTAGTGTCCATGTTTCCTCTATGAAACTATAAACAATAAAACTTTTTATAAACAACCGTTGTTCGATTATTCTGGACTTTTCCAGAAGACTCCTTCCCTTGTTTGAGATCCTTCCGGACTTCACTTAAATAAGTGGGGTGGTATTTCTCTTTGCATAATACCCTTTTCCTTTGTTACCTGGAGCCTATAGGCTACAAGCTAACATTTCGCATTCCCTAAATAACTTGATGGTGTTCACACTCGTGAACTGGCATCAGTATTTATGAATCCAAAACTTACTCTTGAAACAATATCTTCTTGCCTAGACGCTATTTATCCGGTTGGAAATTGCCTATTAGTGAGTCTTAATGAAATGATCTCTAATCAATGACTGTACAAAGGTATAGGAGCATCTACTATACAACATGAAGCTATATCTTCTTATATCGCACTGAAACATAAAACATCTCCTACATGGAGAGTCTCAAAATTTGATATTATGCTTATAGACATACATGCTTATCTATCATTATTATCATTGGCAGAATCCCACTAATGATGATAATGATAACTTCCCCAAGCAAACATACAAGTAATGCACTAAGCTTCTAGCTTCAGCTATTATTCAATAAGTAATCACTAGTTGAAATGATAACAAGGAGAAAAAGGATTAATTTTTGATTCCCTACCAGTTCATGATGAGCTCACGAGTATAAGAGATGATGATCCAAATTTATGCCTTGCTGGTAGTTTTTCACCATGGAACGGGAAAACTGAGTGCATTTAATTATGATTATATTTGCAAGTGCTCTGCTATTTATTATGCTACTTGTAAAAAAGGCTCTGCAAACACTCAATACCTAATGCACACCTCTGAATAAAAAGGTGTACTATGTACAAAATATAAACCAAGTTTGTAGGTACCTACATCCCTTACTTTGATACCCCGGCCCATCTCTATCCTCCTTTCTTAGCTGAGTTTTACAGGTAATAATTTTTAGTTTCTTGGGGCTCTTCAAGCAAGGCCGCTAATACTAGTATCTACCTATAGCCAAATTTAATGTCTTTGGGCTAAATGACCTCCTATAATTTGTACTAATCCCCTTATAACTACTACAAACCTATTGTTTAGTAGAAATTCATATTAATTGGAATGTTACTGCATTTGTGTTAAAACCAAAAAAGTTTGTTAGAATATAAGCCTATGTAGATTATTAGATATACCGATCCATAATTGTAACTCCGTTGGCTCCTAGATTGGCTAGCTTATCTGCCTCTGTATTACCCTCTCTATATGTGTGTCTTATTTCATACTTTAGGATCCACTTGATAACTTGGTTGATCTCTTCTATTTTCAAGTTAAGGGACCAATTGGGAGTTTTCTTGTTTCGAATGGCATTAATGATAATTTGTGAATCTCCTTTGATAACTGCTTTGGATAAGTTGATCCTCCTACACAATTTTAAACCTTCTAAGGCCCCTACGCATTCCACCATGTTATTCATGGAAGGATTTATGGGACTGGAGAACTTAGCGATGGCTTCTGACTTCCAATTGCGAATAATCCCCCCAATACCTGCTACCCCAGGGTTACCTCTAGAAGCTCTGTCAAAGTTAAGTTTATACCATCCCTCTCTCGAAGGGATCCATTTGCAAGAAACTTAGTCAACCTTCACTTTGGGTCCCCCTTTGCCATAAAGGGGAGGAATATCTAATTTTGGCCATTTTGCTCTAATTTTGTTATCCCAATTCTTGAATGCCTCTTCATAGCTTAGCTTGTTTCTGAGATTACTATTGATATTTTCTACTATTGATGCTTCTATTTTATTTGTGATTGAACTCCATGGTAATTTTTGACCTGTGAAAATCCTCCTATTTCTTTCTTTCCATAATTCCTAGGCAACTATTGCTGGGGAGATGGTCCATATATCCTTATATAGATTATCTTTATAAAGTGATGGCCATGCTTTAAGGTTACTTAATAGATCAACGTGGAGAGTAGACTTCCAGCCTAAACATTGATGAAGCCAATTCCAGCAGTTTTGGGCATATGGGTAGTTGACAAGGATGTGATTAACATCCTCGGATTGACTCTCACACATGGGGCATCTGGACAGCCCTTCAAAACCCAATTTCTTAAATCTGTCTACTGTCAGAATTTTATTTTGCAAGGAAGCCCATAGAAACATACCCACTTTTGGGAGGCCAGATTTATTCCAGCAAAGGTTCAGAGGGATATCTATATCATCCATCTTCTGTTCTCGGATAATGGTATTGTAGCCCTCCTTTACAGAATAATTACCATTCTTTGATCCTACCCAAATCAGTCTGTCTAATCTATTTTTAAGTACAACTTCTCTCTTTTCCATTATTGACGTAAATTTTTGCTTCTCCTGCCATACAGAGTCAATTTCTTCTAAATTGCTCCATTTATTACTCTCTTTCTTACACATATAATCCTTGAGAAAGACACCTTTGACTCTTTTACATTCTTCCATAAACTCCATGGAAAAACCCAAATTGCTAAGGGGAGTGAGACCTGCCCATGAATCCTCCCAAAAAAGAACTTGATCCCCTACACCTACATCCCACGATAAATAGTTATTAATAATTCCTCTGCATTCTTTGATGAAATTCAATATCTTGGATCCTTTGACATGTGTGGAGGACCTGAAGATGTTGATGGGATCCACGTCAAGAATGTATTTCTGTAATAATATCGACACCCATTTACATCTAGGTTCCTTATACATTCTCCATATAAGTTTAGCTCCCAGGGCTTGGTTTTGCCATAGAAGGTTTTTAATGCCGAGGCCTCCCTTAGAAATAGGTTTACATAAGGTATCCCATTTTATTAGGGGAATTTTTTTGTCTTCTGATGGGCCTTGCCAATAAAATTCTCTAAACATTTTATCTAGGTTCTTTTTAATATTTATTGGTAAAGGGAGAATTGACATCTGGTATGTGGGTATGGCCGAAAGGACCGACTTGATCATAGTTGTCCTACCTGCCTTTGTTATCCATCTTCCTTTCCATGAGCTCTTCTTATTTTGGACTTTGGTAATCACTTGTTGCCAGAGTTTGGAAGATAGGAGACCTTTATCCAGGTCAATGCCCAAATACTTACATGGAAACTTGCCAATTTTATAACCCATCAACTTACAAATCTCTCTTTCTACTCTCGGTGAGGTATTAATGAAGAAAATTTCTGATTTAGTGGGGTTAACCTACTGCCCTGAGGCTTTCATGTAAATAGTTAGGATATCTTTAAATGCTTTAGCTTCTTGACAGTTGGCTTGACTAGGTAGAATCGTATCATTTGCAAACTGTTGGTGTGTGATATTTGGAATGTTTTTAGCGACCTGTAGACCTGAGATCTTTCCTTCCAAATGTCTCTTTGTTATAGATCTTCCCAAAGCTTCTGCCATGATTACATATAGAAAGGGGGACATTGGGTCCCCTTGCCTAATGCCTCTCAAGATACTAAAGAAGCCTTCCAGAGTGCCATTAATTAGAACCGATATCTTAGGGGTTGAAATACAATTAAAAATAAGATTGACCCATTGCTTAGAGAAATCAAAAGCTTCCATGCATTTGCAAAGGAATCTCCATTCTACTTTGTCATATGCTTTTTGAATGTCTATTTTCATAAACATACTTGGTACCTTTGTCATTTGAGCAGTATGGACTAATTCTTGTGCTATAATTATTCCATCCAGGATCGATCTATTTTCTACAAAACCTGTCTGTTCTTCATAAATTATATTGGGAAATAGTGTTTTAAGTCTATTTGCTAAGCATTTAGAGAGGATCTTGTATATTGTGTTACAGAGGGATATTGGCCTGAAATCCCCAGGATCCACACTTTCATTTTTCTTTGGGATTAAAGGAAAAAAGGTGTTATTGATTTCACTTAGCAAGGACCCCGCGTTCCTGGTAGCTTCCACTGCTTGCCATACCTCTTCCCCAATAAAATGCCAACACTTCTGGACAAAACCTACTTGAAAACCATCTGGACCCGGCACTTTATTCGGGTGAAGTTGGAATACCGCCACTCTGACTTCTTCGAGGGATAACTTATTATTTAACATTTTATTATCGAGCTCCATAATCAGTTTAGGAATGGCTTTAAGCATTTCATTTTGTGCTGAAAGGTCAGATGCTTATGCACCATTAAGAAGGGTATGATAGAAGTTCGTAATCACACTCGATATCTTCTTAGGGTTCTCATTTATAAGCCCATCACTGGACTTAATTTTAGCTATTCTGTTGATGCTTCTATTAGACTTAGTGGTGTTATGAAAATTTTTTGTATTGCTGTCTCCTTTTAACCAAGACTCCCTAGATTTTTGTCTCCAAAAAATTTCTTCTTTAAGAAGAATATCATTGTACTTAGCCATTAATTCCTTTTCTCTATGATAGCTTAGTTCGTCCATACCTTGTTCTATAACTAAATTGTTGAGGTCAGCTATTTCTTGCTCCAATTGATCCTTTTCTTCGAAGATATTATTAAAATTGTTCTTATTCCATTCCAATGCTTTATGTTTAATAATTTTTAATTTTTCTATTAAACAATACATTTTAGATCCTTTTATTGAAATTTGTTTCCACCATTCCTCCAAGAGATTTATAAACTCTGGGTTTTGGAACCACATAAACTCGAATTTGAAAGGACTTCTAGCTGGTTTGGAATCCTCTATAATAGTGAGCCTAATCGAAAAATGATCCGATCCTACCTCTAGTAGAATCTCCGCACTATACAATAAGTTACAGATTCTATCATTCATCTTAATGAAGAATCTATCTAATTTTTCTGCTATATGGCTAAAACCTACTCTTCTATTGTTCCAAGTGTAAATGCCATTGTTTGTGTTTATGCTAATTAGATTATTGTCCGATGCCCATTTATTGAAATCCTTATGAGCTTGTGATATATATTGAGAACCCCCATATTTCTCTTCTATATCTAAAATAGCATTAAAATCCCCTCCAATAAAGAAGAGGGATTCTGAATTTATGGATAAAAAGAGGTGGATTTCCTACCAGACTCTCCTCTTATCCTCATTAGGTATGGGGCCATATACGTTAATTAAGTTGAATTTTAAATTAGACTTTAGAATTTTAATTTCTAGAGCCAACTAGTTACTATTATGGGATAAAGGTGTGGCTGCTAACTTCCTAGGATCCCATAATACTGCTAACCCTCTGGAAGTACCTATTGAGGTCGCATACTCTGCTTTCCATATGCCTAATTTTTTGTTGAACTTGGAGCTTTCAACTTTATTAAGTTTAGTTTCCTGTAATAAAATAATTTTGAAGTCAAAATTTTTAAGGTATCTTTTAATTAATCTCTGCTTATTAGGGGCATTTAGTCCCCTAATATTCCATGTAGTGACTTTCATTGTTCATGGGGAAGGCACTTCCCCTTCCCTGTGTTAAGAATATTGGCTAATTTCTTTTGATTACCTGAATTTCCATCTATGGTTCTGAGTTCAACAAATGATTTTCTCCCTCTTTTCTTTTTGATTCTGTTAATATTTGGTGTACTAAGGTATCCTCTATTCATTTCTATTCCCAAATGTCTATTTTCATTAGTTATGCCAAAGAGGCCTTCTATGGAATCTTTAACCATTGACATGTTTCCCGCTATACTGATGATCTTGTCCTGCTGGCCTGCACTCACTTGTTTTGGTTCCGTTTGTATATTGATCTCATTGTTATCTATAATCTCTTTACCATAGATCTCAATTACCTCATCTGGATTCTTTGGTATTATCACATTAAGGGATTCTATTTCTATCGGGATTGTTGTTTCTGGTTCCTTCCCCTTTTGCAGTGATTCAGTATCATTTATATTGCAACAAGGAACCTCTTTATTGGTTCCCTCATTTCTTGTGCCTTCATTTTGAATAGAAATAGGGTCCTTTTTTGGACTCTGTTTGTCTTCACCTTTATCCTTTGCGTTTATGTCATAGTCTCCTAGGAGCCTATCACCACTTTGATCAGGGGTTTTTAATAGTTGTATTGTTTCATTATTCTCCTTCTCTACCTGAACTAAAGTTGCATTGCTAATATATCTAATTAAAGTTTCTCTCTAGTAATTTAGTTCCTCCAAATAAAAAATTTAATCCATGACATTCTTTCATATTTACCGCATAGACCACATTAGGACAAAATTGAATCAACCAATGGGAATTAGGGATTGAGCTCACATGGATCAAAGAAAAATTTATTCTCCACCACACATCTTGAGAATGAATCTTGGCCATTCATTTTGTCTCTTTTTCCTAGCCTTTGAGAGCAAAATATTTAAATTGTCTCATCATTTGAGACCATCAACTTGACCGTGCGATTAATCTTACTCTACCACTAAGCCTTGAGAAAATATATAAAAGGAGACCAAAAATTAGGAGAAAAGGATTCATTCATCAATTCACTTTCATGCATCCATATTATAGGCATTTTCATAGTGATTTCATAGTATAGTTTTAGCATGTTAGCATAATTGAGCTAAGATATGCATAATTTCATCCTAGATCATTCAAATTCTCATTTTAGAGTTGTCTCTAATGGATGCCAAGCTGAGAACATTACATTATCTTCTTTAATTAGATATTCATGAGATGTTTATTGCCTTTGATTTCAATTTAATAGGTTTAAAAGTTAAATTAGCTTGATTTGAGTTGATTTCTTAGCAAACTAATTTCATGAAGGTATTTTTTATACACAATAATCTTGAGTTTATTTTTGTGAACATTGTATGTATGGTAAAAAATCATGTTCAATTTTATTAAAGTTCTCATTTGTCTTCTACATTTTCAGATCTGGTACATTTTGATGGTTTTTGCTTTGGTAAATGTTCATTCAATTTCTAAATCTATTTAATCTACTTCATTTATTAATAATCTTGTAAATACTCAACAAAAATAGTCCATTCACTACAAAATTGAAACAATCATGTTAAAATAAGATTTTGTGTTATTGTTTAATCAGATTTAGGGTAAGTAATTCTTTAAAATTTTATGTATATATATTAGATAAATTCACAATAGAATATCAATTTGTCAATTTGATGATTTTGAATGAGTTGTAGTAGAATTTTAGCATGTTTAGGTTAGTTTGAATCATAGGTTTAGGTTAGAAAATTTTTTGTTCTTGGTCAGTAAATAAGTGCGCAGTTGCGGCGCATAAATGCGCAGCAACGAGCCATGTTTGCGCAGCAAACTGCCGTTTCTGCGCATTCATTTAGGGCAGCTGTGCATTTGGGGTTTAGGATAGCTTGTACTATGCAAATGTCAAATAAAAGCAGGCATATGTGGATTCTGCACATTTGTCAAGGAATGTTGCGCAAATGTGAAACAAATCTACGCATACATGAAAAACTGTGCAAACATTTAGGGAAACTGCGCATGCATTTTTCAGTGTTGCGCATTTGTGTTAGTTGATAGGATTTGGTCAAATTATCAATTCAAGTAGGTCAAACTTGATGTCGATAGGCTGGTTTAATCTATCAGCTATTGATTTGGATCAATTTGATCAAGATAGGCAACGTCATAGCATGGTCGCTAGTTAACCAATTTTGGTATTAGATAATTGATAGAATCATCTGTTGAAACATGTGATAAACATGTTTGTAATTGATATGATAGGATCGATAGATTGATAGATGAGTTAATCAAAATTTGATAGCATGATTTTGTTGACTTTAATAGGAGGATATTATCGATGTTCTGATGTCATAAGATAGATATCCCATTACGTAGAACTTGAGACCGGCACTGTCAGAGACTAACAAACTCTTGATCAAAGCGTCTAGATTGTACCATGTTATCTACAAACCTGAGATTCAGGTGAATTTAAGCATGATGATAGTGTTAGCAGAGTGTTGGCACTCAGAAATGAGTACCTTTCATCTCCCAATAGGAGAGATGATAGTTACACTCGAGGATGTATATCACATCCTTTGAATTCCTATCACAGGTGAGCTGGTGCACTATGATCGGCACGACGGAGTGACAGAGTGTAGAGCAATCTTTGGTGATGATGAGATAGATGAGGGGGAGATCAATTGGGAGGACATGGTTGACTATTATGAGCCTCTACCAATGGTATTAGTAGGAGTGATTGGGGGATTCGTATGCCCTGATCATAGGTCACACAGATTTGCAGTGGGTTGGGGCCACACATTATAGTGGATGATGGATGATGGGACTTGATTTACTTGGGGTATCTAATTATTAGCACATTTATACCATGATCTTCATTAGGTGGTGTACCATAGGAGTGCCTCTTTATTAGCAGGGGTGACATTACTTCATGTATGGCTTGGGAGCATATCATTGTGATGCGTCTAGTAGCTATTAGATTCCATGGCGTAGGATAGCCATATATTCATTTATATTCATCAGTCTTGTCTCAGCCAAAGCTAGGACATCTAAAGTTTTGCTGGTACACTTTTGACATAATTAACATACTTATATGGAGACCTTACTTAGGATCTGAGCCCTAGGATGATGAGAGATAGCTCGGGTTTTGTTTTGAGTCATGATGGTTGATAGGGCAGACACCTTATATTATTGAGACACAGTTGGTCATTCAGGTTCTGCGATAGTTTGGCAGGATCTAGGGTATACCACAGGGAGTCACTGAGTTTGCCTAGACACATCAGGAGTGATGTGACTAGGGACCCATGGTGTCATTTGAGTTGGCAAGATAGGAGTTTCTTGACATTTCATTTTAGGCATGGATGATGAGACAAGGGGTCGTGGACCCAAGGAGCATTACCTGAGAGATTTTTTAGTACCTCACTTGACTGATTTGGTGATGAGGCCACCAAAGAGACATCTGGTAGAGAGACATCATGGGAGACATTGAGGTCAAGATAGGAGAGGTTGAGGGAGAGGAGGTGGAGGTGACGGTGGAGAAGGTGATGATGGTGGGGATAGAGGAGATGGTGGGAGAGGAGAGAGAGTTGGACCACGTATGAGAGGTGGTGGTGTGAGACAAAGGGGTTTGATGCCACCTTTGGCTAGACAGGGATGGAGATAGCCTCTAGAATAGCTAGCAGTAGGAGCTCCACCAAAAATACCAGCTGCACAGGTACTAATTTTTATGCTAGCATAGGGAGATCCTATGGTACAGGTACAAGTGCAGATATAGGTAGGACAGGTGTAGGATGAGGCAGATGTTCTATTGGCCTAGGTTGGAGTGGTATAGG
This sequence comes from Chamaecyparis obtusa, assembly GCA_027943335.1. NCBI lineage: Eukaryota > Viridiplantae > Streptophyta > Pinopsida > Cupressales > Cupressaceae > Chamaecyparis > Chamaecyparis obtusa. The sequence goes on from BSBK01000174.1 coordinate 514,997, forward strand.
GTGGGAAGGTATAGGATGATTTACAAGATGAGAAGATGCCAGATGTGGATGCACAGGATGAGAAGGCTAGGATGGATATTGGGGGAGAGGATCCCTATCTACAAAGAGATGCTACAAAGGAGGAGGATCCAAACATTGACTCATTGCTAGTCTGACTAGCAATGACACAGGTGCAGGCAGACCATGTCCCTAGTTAGAGAGATGAATAGAGAGATTGGAGAGAGAGAACACCATGATCAGGTGTGAGAGAGACTTTGTTATAGAGTGACTAGGGGAGTCATAGGATTTATTAGATGAGTTGTATAGGATAGAGGACTTGGGTCCCCACGGAGATAGTCTGTGTGCTATGGTACGGGCTGGGAAGGAGATTTCCTACTGTGAGATGCATATAGACAGGCGGTTCCTAGTGATCAGTGGATTGGGAGCTATAGAGATAGCTCTTATGTAGTTAGGATAGCAATTTGTGAGAGACACATACCAACTGGTAGTAGAGGTGTATCATCACTCCCTCCTAGAGCATCCATAGGTTCAGGAGATCCAGCAGGAGTCATAGGTTCAAGTGGTTTCATTGGATCTCACAAACATCAACAGACTGAGTCTGGAGGCAGTGGATCATAGATATATCACACCATGTTATACACTCTTTGTATCATTGTATCAGTATGTTTCATTATGTTATGGACTTGATGGACACTATTTGACACATTCCTATATATGATATATCATTAGACATTTGGACATTATATTGTTTTATGGACTCTATATCATGGACTCTATATATACAGTGATGCAGTTCTATCATGATTTTCTTTGATGATTTTATATACATGTGCGTACTGACTTATGCAGGATGTGATGATTTACTTTGATATGTATAGTGTTTATATTGTATGATGCAAATGGTATACTTTTGATTGAATGCATAATGGTTAATGATCTAGCATAGAATAATGATTATATTAATGATAAATGTATGTCCTAAATGGTTTATGAATGCAATTAGGTTACTAATTCAATGATATAAATAATGGTTAATAAATGAATGATGTAATGAAAATAATGTTTTATGTAATGAATGAAAATGTACCTAATATGATTAAGTATAACAACTTACAATATGATAAAAGGATAATGAGATAAAATGATAACTATGATAAAACAACACTTGAAATATGCATGTCAACATAGATGGGTAATATACAAATGAACATACCTAATGAAAACAACAGATGTCTGAAATGAATTATACAAATTGATAAGATGTAAGATAAATACTTAATGTTTTTGTTGTCCAAATATCCTCAACTTAAATAACAATGTATTTGACACAAGAAGAATGGACTAGGAGAACGGATAACCTAATAAGAAAGATAACCTACAAATCCCTATAAAAGGAGCACTGATATGCAAGTCATGAGCTGTTTAAATGTAATGCAAAATGAAATATGAAATGAGTATCTCCACAAATTCATGTAACATCTTAAAACTTCATAATAACTGGAATTTGATTCTCATCATTGAGCTCGTTATGTTGCAAGCAAATGCAAGCATCATGGCATAATTAAACCAGGATGACCTGAGCACTTATTGCATGGAGTTTAATATAGCAAACTTGACAAGCATCTAAGTATAATTGAACTGAGATGACCTAAGTTTGATTTTCATAACAGACAAGGAATATCCCCCCCCTCCATCGGGGAACAAATATTTTGAGTCAAGGTATGTGTGGCATATCACCAGTAATAGCATTTGTAGAACAACATGATTTGTATGTTTTCAATACTATTAAACTAATGAAGGCACTTATGCACAGACACCCCAATTACTTGTTCCTTCAATTTCATTGGAAAATATCCCACAAACAACAATCAAAGAAAATACCATGCCCCATCCCAGCTATTCTAATCAATGACATATGGGAGTTTCAAACTCATGTCAAAGATATCCCGAAATAGCATAGGAAACATGATAACAATGAAATCTAGATATGAATGCATAATATACAACAAACCATTCTAACATGCCTGCCATGAATATACATTTCTTTTTCCAAAAGATGGTGTAAGATACATTAATCAATTCAGTTGATGATGTATAGTCAAGAGCGATAGATAAGCGGTCATGTTTCAAAGGATAGATAGCAGATTTTGATTCATCATTAAGATACCATTGTGGAAGAACGTTTGATTGCATTTGCTTGTCTAGTGAAAATAATCCATTCTATTCTCTAAGAGTCATGACTATCATAGATCCACTTCCCAAACTAGGTCGAGGACATGCCCCCAGCTAGGTGATGGACTGACTTATTATGGATGAAGGACACAACAAGACTAAGATGAAGACCAAGACAAAAGATCAAGCTATGGTGGGGTTTTATTATGGGTAGATACAATGGATGGTGTATGAACTGGCCATTTTATTATGATATATACATGGTGGGAATGGTTACTGACTTATCATTTTATTGTGGATATATACAATGATCAGACACACTAGAAGAATCCTAATAGATAGAGGAGCTAACTCGTCACACATAGCACCTGTTTCCAGGTTTTCACCACATGCTTTTATTGCAATTTTCTTTTGATTTTTTGATTTTTTTTTAATTTTTTTATTTACATAATATATACATAGCCCTTGCTTTGGGATTTCAAGGATAGAAATTCTTGAGGTGTATGTTATTAAGAGGTTCATCCAAAGGATCTCCCTCAGGTATGGACAATTGATAAGCTCCGAAGCCATAAACTATTGTAATTACAAAAGGACCTAACCAATTGGGTTTGAACTTTCCCTTCTTCTCATGATGTTATTGATTCTTTGGATTCTCTCGAAGGAATAGATCACCCACTTGAAAGTCTCTGATTTTCACCTTTCTATTATACTAACGAGACATCCATTGTTGATAGACTTTCAAATGATCATAAGCTATCTGACGGCATTCATCCAACAATTCTAGTTTAGTTAGTCATGCAACTCTATACTCTTCATCAATAATCAAATCTTTGAGAGTGACACGAAGTGAAGGCAACTTGACCTTGAGGGGCAGGACTGCTTCAGATCCATAGACAAGGGAATACGGGGTGGCTCTAGTGGAAGTACAGATGGAGGTGTGGTAAGCCCATAAGGATGGATTCAATTGGATATGCCAATCATGGCCAACGTCATTGATAGTCTTTTATAGGATTTTAACAATTTTTTTGTTTGACGCCTCAGCTTGGCCATTTCCTTGGGGATAGTATATGGAGGAATAGTTATGGGTGATATGGAATTTTGCACATAGTTCATCCATGTCTTGATTTTGGAACTATTTTCCATGATCAGTAATGAGATACATAGGTGTACCATATCTGCAAATGATATAGCTTAGGATAAACATGGATATTTGTTTCCCTGTGGCGGTAATCAATGGAACGGCCTCAATCCATTTAGTAAAATACTCTATTGTAGTGATAATCCATTTGTGGCCATTGGAAGATGGAGGTTTGATAGCACCCACGAGGTCGAGTCCCCACCGACTAAATGGAAAGGTAGTTGTAAAAGGATGTAATTCTTGTGTTGGAGCATGAATAAGGTTTCCATGTATCTGACATTTCTTGCATGCCCTAGCAAAATGAAAGGAATTTGTTTCCATGGTAGGCCAATAATAACCCATACGCATGATCTATTTAGCCAAAGAGGGACCACTCAAATGTGTCCCACAAATACCCTCATGTACATCTCGCAAGGTAGTTTGAGCTTCATCATGCTCGAGACATTACAGGAGATTACCATCAAGACCTTGCCGATAAAGGGTATCAGATATTAGGACATAGTGGGAGGCTTGGTAGAGAAAAGTTAATTTTTTATTACGGGATAGATCAGGGGGAAGGATGTCATTTTTTAGATAAGAATAGATTTTTCCATAAACTAGGGAGTCATGTCCAATAAGATGACATATAATACTCGTATCAGGATCATCATATGCAGGACAAGTTAGGGATTCCACCAAGAACTCAAAATGGGCCTCGGTATCCTCTGTATCAAACAAAGAAGCAATTGTAGCCATTGCATTGGTAGCCTTGTTATTGTGTCAGGGAATCTGCTCAAAAGTGATGACTGAGAAATATTGTTTGAAGTCATCAACCATACATTTATATGGTAATAACTTATCATCTTTAGTCTAATAGTCATCATTAACTTGGTTTATAATCAACTGAGAATCCCCATAGACATTCAGTTCCGCTATATTCCACTGTAAAGCCATCTTTAGCCCAATAATCAAAGCTTCATATTCAGCTACATTATTGGTGCAAGGAAAGAGCAGCTTGCAAGATTTTGGAATTATATATCCTTGCGGTGTGACAAAGAGAACACCAGCCCCTGAACCCTATTGAGTACATGATCCATCAAAGTATAGTTTCCATGTTTGTGTAGATAAGGTCAAGATGTGTGCATCAGGAAACTCTATGTGTATAGGTTGGTCATTCGTTAATGGGGCATTAGCTAGTTTATCTGCTATCACTTGGCCTTTGATAGCCTTCCTGTCCACATACTCAATGTCAAATTCACTAAGCACCATGACCCACTTAGCCAATCTACCTATCAACGATGTCTTGCTTAATAGATACTTTAAAGGATCAATCTTTGCAATGAGCTTGATTAAATGTGACAACATGTAATGTCACCACTTCTATGAAGCAAAAACAGCAGCCAGACATGCTCTTTCTATTGGAGAATAGTTTAGCCCATATCCCACTAGGGTGCAACTGATATAGTATATGGCTTTTTCTTTTCCTTCATGATCTTGCTGAGCTAGAAGAGCACCTAGTGAGACTGTCATAGCTAAAATGTAGAGCAAGAGTGGCTTGCTCAAAATTGGTGACATCAGAGTTGGAGGATTTGCCAGATATTGCTTGATTTTATTGAAAGCTTCCTCACACTTATCATCCCATTGGAATAAGATATTTTTATGTAGCAAATATTGAAAAGGATGACTTTGATCTACTAATTGAGAAATAAATCTTCAGATGGATTGGAGACGTCCCTGCAAAGATCTTAACTAACTGATGTTAGTGGGGGAAGCCATCTCCATTATTTCTTTAACCTTTTTTGGATCTACCTCGATCCCTTTAGCTGAGACAATGTACCCTAATAGTTTACCAGATGTGACCCCAAATGCACATTTCTTTGGATTGAGTTGAATCTGATACTTTTCCATCTGGGTGAATATTCTATTCAACACTCTCAAATGACCAACTCTATCTTTGGATTTTGGTAAAATGTCATCAACATAATCTTCCATAATGGTATGCATCATGTCATGAAAGATTGTGGTCATAGCTCTTTGGTAAGTTGCTCTAGCAATTTTAAGCCCAAATGGCATCACATTCCAATAGTATGTACCCCACAAAAAATTAAAAGTAGTCTTTTCCTGGTCTTTCGGTGCAATCTTGATCTGATTATAGCCAAAAAAAACCATCCATTAATGATAGAATCTCATGCCCAGCTGTCAGATCAACAATAATTTCAATATTTGGTAGAGGAAAGTCATCTTTTGGACAAGCTTTATTAAGATCTCAAAAATCAATACAAATTCAAATAGACTTATCTGGTTTTGAGATGGGAACAATATTTGAGATCCACTCAGCATAATCAATAGCACGAATGAACCCAACATCTAAGAGTTTCTTCAATTCTGCTTTAACCATTAGTGCAATGTGTGGATGCATCTTGTGGAGCTTCTACTTAACTGGTTTAATATCTGGTTCAATAGATAAATGATGCATAATGAGATTAGGGTCCAGCCTAGGCATATCAACATAGGACCAAGCAAAGTTGATTTGTCTCTCTTAGAATTTTTTTGCAAAAGCTTCTTTCTTTGATTTTGTCAAGGATGCTACTACTTTAAGAATGCACGGAGACTCCTCTATTCCAATGTTAAGAGGTACTATTGGTTCTATAAGGATGGTAGATTTCTCTTGATATAGATAATTGGGAAGAGTGTCAATCCTTCCATCTTCAGGCACCTCGAAGAGGTTTTCACCATCAGATGCATCTTTTCTTTTTACTATTTTTGGATCTAATACTGCCACTGAGTGGTTTTCACCATTAGATATGTTGATTATTTTTATATTTTTATGATTGAAAGGATTGGCACTCCCTCCAAAGTAAGCCATGTCATTGAGTTCTATCAGAAATCTTGACTTGTGATCTCCTGGTGGTAAATGATCCCTAATTCTGAGATAGTCAATGATTGCATCATCATTATGGAAGACATCAAGTTCTAGATGATCGAGAGAATCCCAATCTATAAGGTCAGGATGTACAAGGGGCATTGGATCATTCGGGTCAATTTCAAAGGCAGAGATGGTATTGATAGAGAAGTTGTCAAGTTTTATGATGGTATCAGCGAGGTCTATTTCCATACTCTCATCTGATTCATCTATCTCAAGATACAGCTCACTTTCCTCACAATCATCAAAAGTAGTATCACATGGGACTAATCCTAGTGAGTCAGCCCTTGAAACCTCTCCCTCATGGTAATCATTACTATAGTGATGGACAACATCAATTCCTATTTCTTCAGTACCATCAGATAATGAATCCCATTCATAATCATTTGAGTCAGAATCACCATTATCCTTGAGTCTATCAATGATTCTTTATGCTATCCTTTGTTTCTCTGGACTGACATACATACCATGTTTTCAGAACTGTAAGGCAGGAGCTTTATGTTGGACTACAACTGATTTGGAATCTAATTGAAGAATCTGTGATTAAAGATCACTAAGGAGTTGCTGATTAGATATGTAATATGATTAAATCAGTATTATGTTATCATTGATTTGAACTAGTTTGATAGCACTTATCTTGTAAGTTATAATACCGAGACATCTAAAGAAAGGTGAAAGAGATGAAGAACAAAGAAATCTACATGAGGAAAGATGTACATGACAGATGAGGATAAGGAACACATTGAGTAACTTGTTGATGAGTCTATGACTTGATGATATTGACGTTATTATGTTGCATTCATCTATGATAAAGTCTAGAGCTGAAAGACACAAAGTAATGTTGTTGGTAAATGAAGCAATTCTAGTATACACTGACGGAGTGTAGTGTATACCAATCATAGTATTAACCGAGCAGTTTTCACTGACACATTTCTTTGTTAACTGAGTGAAACAAAATGAATTAAATGATTAGTTTAGCCGATAAGATAGATGAGATGGCAAGAGTATAACATCGAGGTAACAGATAATGTTTGTTACATAGATCGACGACTGACAAAATTAAAGGAAGATCTAATGGATCAGATTGAAACATGTTAATGACACAAGTGCCAAGAAAGTTTGAAGCGGCAAAATCTATGAATGTGGTTAAGCAGAAAAATCTAATGATGGAGAAAAAAATGATTTACTTGTCTATATAAGAGAACATAATTTCTTTATGAATGATGTTGGAAGAAGTAGAAGCTGCAGGAATATAGCGTGAACACTGTTTTCATGCATTCTGATCATACTGGTTAAGTAAGAACTGAGCTGCAGAACAATTACCGAGCTACAAAGAGCAATTACCGATGGATAGTAAGTTGATATAGTATTGAATCTGAAGTGAAATATTGATTAGAAGGATTTGTATGGATTGAATATTGATCTGTAATCTACAATTGAAGTTGTATTAAGGCAGGTCATTTACTATTACATATTTAACCATTGTATACAGTCAAAATCTCTTAACCGAGTGGACTCTGAAAGTCTTATGATGTATCATTCATAGAATGAACATTGTTATCCTGTCAACCCCATAGTGAATGCTGGTTGGATGATAAATTCTAGTCTAAAATCCTCTAACAAGGTCACGCCTGATAGTGTGTTTGTAAACCTTTAACAGGGTTGGGTCTTAACCGACCTCACTTTAGAAGAGTGAACAATTTTGGGTTGCCGGTCCTAGGTGGTTTTTCCCTTTACAGGGTTTCCATGTTAAATCTATTGTGTTATGTGTTGATTGTGATATCAGTTTGTTATCATTATTTGCATGTTACATGTTAGATTTGATCGGTAACTATTATGGTATTTGACTGGTAATCGATATAAGCACAGACAGTGAAAGTAGTTATTGTTTAGTGACAAGCAGAAATTAGAGAAGTTGTTTTGAATTATACATTTTATTTTGGGACACTGGATAACTGATTCACCCCCCCTCTTAGTTATTCTAACAATTGGTATCAGAGCATTGGTTGCTTAGAATGAAGTTTTAAGGACTTAAGCATAAAGGTCTCAAGATGTATAAGAGGGAAGTACCAAAATTGAACAAAGAGAACTTTGCAGTATGGCAAAGCAGAATGAAGCTGCACATATCTGGAATTGGGAACTCTGCACTAGATCTGATGGAGAATAGCTACATACAATCGCCCACTGGTCCCTTAACTCTTGATCAACTGAAGGACAAGCATGAACACAATGTTACTATGATGGAACTTGTTGCTGCCTATACCGATGCTGAATTTGAAGATATTAAGACATGCATGACTACCAAAGCAATGTGGGATAAATTAACACAAATATACAATGGAGATCTGAATGTCAAAAGAGCCCGAGCTAAAAGTCTAAGAGGCAGATTTGATGATATGAGAATGAAAGAAGGTGAGAACATTGTCCAATATTCAAATAGACTAAAATAGGTGGTACATGCTATTAGAGCATCTGATGGATTAATTGATGATGAAACAGTGATAAGCAAGATTCTCAGAACTTTGCTACCAGTTTATGCAATCAGGATTTCTGCAATTAATGAAACAATAGTTACATCCAACTTTACTCTTGACACTCTGATTGGTAAACTTACAACCTTTGAATTAAAAAATTTTGATAACAGTGTTGTTCCTTCTGTTCAATCCACTTTCATGTCTTCTTTGAAGATTGGAAAGTCTAGTAGGAATAGTAAGAATTGTGATAGTGATGACAATACCAATGATGAACTTGATGAGCTTGAAGCACTTATGGCTAGAAGATTGCCCAAAGGAAAAGGAAGGTATAGAGGTAAGCTACCTTTGGCATGCTTTAGTTGTAAATAAGTTAGTCACATTGCTACTAGATGTCCTCAGAAGAAAGATGATGATAGATCCAAAGACCGATCTGAAGGAAGCTATGGGAGAAGAGTCAACAGAGGCTACCGACACAACAACAAAGACATCCAGGTATGTTACATATCTGAAGATATTGAAACCGAATCTGATTCTGAAGATGATATAGAATTTTTATTTGTTGCTATGAAAGATGACTCAGAGGAAGAAGAGAAACATGAAGAGACAACAATGATCTCTAAAGTAAGCAGAAATGATACATGGATCATAGACAGTGGTTGTACACATCATATGACCAGTGATGTAGAGAAGTTTGATCATCTTGTTGAATATAATGGAGGATCTATGAGAATGGGAAATAATGCACCTTGTATGGTAAGAGGTAAAGGCTCACTGATGATCAATGACATATTACAATGTGAAAATGCATACTGGGTAGAAGGATTGAACTATAATCTATTAAGTGTGGCTCAGCTAAACAATTCAGGCCACCGACTGGCTTTTGAGAGCAAAAAGGTGAAGATCTATGATGATGGAGGAAGACTTGTTGGAATAGGTACACAATCCAGAGGTAATCTATTCTATCTTGATATGGATCAGTCTTCTTGTTTGTTAATAAAGGATGAAGATGCTTGGTTGTGGCACAGAAGGTTATGCCATGTGAACTTTGACAACATGATCAAGATTAGTAGAAAGAAAAGAGTTAGAGGATTGCCTAACTTGACAAAACCTGATCATGCCATGTGCCATGAATGTTAGAAAGGTAAGATGACTAAGTCTAGTTTTAAAAGAAAAGACTATTCAACAAAGAAGATACTTGAGTTGGTTCATACCAATCTATGTGGTCCTATGAGAACTCAGAGCTGTTATGGTGATAGATATTTTATTATTTTTGTTGATGACTATACTAGAGTGATGACTGTTATGTTCCTGAAAGAGAAATCTGAAGCTTTCAAAATGTTTAAGTGGTATAAAGCTAAGGTAGAGAAAGAAACTGGAAAAGAAATAAAATGCTTAAGATCTGATAGAGGAGGTGAATTTATCTCTGATGAATTTACTAATTTTTGTGATGAGTATGGAATCAAAAGATAGGTATCTACACCAAGGACACCTCAACAAAATAGCATTGCTAAAAGGAGGAATAGGTCTATAATTGATTGTGCTAGAACATTGATGATACAGAAGAATGTTGCACAGTATATTGGAGGGAATCTATCAGTACAACTATGTATGTTCTTAACCGAGTACAACTGAAGAAGGACTCCAACCGAACACCTTATGAACTATGGTTTGGACACAAACCTACTGTAAGTTATTTCAGAATTTTTGGAAGTAAATGCTTTATTTTGAAAGATGAGAGAAATGACAAATTTGATTCTAAAGGAGATGAAGGGATATTTCTAGGATATTCCACTACAAGTAAAGCATATAAATATTTAAATAAGGTTACAAATAAGATAGTTGAGAGTACTAATGTGTGTGTTGATGAGTTTGATGACAAGTACATAGAGGAAAGTACAAAGGAACTGGAAGACTATGGTAGATTCACTTACATTGAACATCCAAATTATCTACCGATGCCACAAGCTGTGACAACCGGTCAGCAGGGAAACAATACAGGACAATAGGCAACACAAACCGAGGAACAAGATGGAGCTACCGAGCAAGGAAATGACCCTGAAAAGGATGAACAAGAAAGGAGAAATCAAGTTCTAGCTAGTTTTTTCAGAAGACATCATCCTGAGACACAAATCATTGGAGACAAACATGCTGTAATGCAAACTAGAGGCAAAACAAGATAAGGTACATGTCTAATTTATGAATTTGAACCTAAAACTGTGAAAGTTGCATTAGAGAATGAAGAATGGGTTAATGCAATGAAGGAAGAAATAGAGAAAATAGAGAAGAATAAAACCTGGTCCTTAGTGCCCCGACCAAAAGATAAGAATGTTATCGATACTAAGTGGATATACAAAAATAAATTGAATGAAAATGGTGAAGTCACAAGAAATAAAGCTAGATTGGTATGCAAGGGATATGCACAGGAAGAAGGCATTGACTATGGTGAAACATTTGCACCTATTGCTAGATTAGAAGGAGTTAGAATGCTACTTGCATATGCTGCACTCAAGAAATTCAACATCTATCAAATGGATGTGAAGTCAACATTTTTAAATGGTATACTTGAAGAAGAGGTCTATATCGAACAACCTGAAAGATTTGTTGATCCCGAAATAAAGACATGGTATGTAGATTACATAAAGCTTTATATGGATTGAAGAAAGCACCGAGAACATGGTATGAAAGACTGCATACTTACTTATTAAGTATTGGATTTGTTAGAACAAGTGAAAATAGCAATTTGTATGTGAAAGGTGATACTGATGATACTATTATCATTGCTAAAATATTTTTTGATGATATTATCTTTGGAGGCTCAGATCTTGTCTGCAAGGCATTTTTTGATGAAATGCAAAAGGAATTTGAAATGTCTATGTTCGGAGAGATTAAGTTCTTTCTTGGACTACAAGTGATTCAGCAAAGTGATGGTATATTCATCACACAATCTAAATACATAAAGGAAGTACTGAAGACATTTGGCATAAAATATGCTAAACCTATGGGAACGCCGATGGCTACTAGATGCAAATTGACAAAGGAGGATGAAACTACAGAGGTAAACCAGACACTTTACCGATCCATGATTAGTAAATTAATGTACGTAGTTCACAATAGACCAGATATAGCACATGCTGTGGGAATTCTTGCAATATTTTCTGCTAATCCTAGAGAATCACACATGATAGCTACAAAAAGGATCTTAAGATACCTAAAGAAAATAGAGAATTATGGATTATGGTAACCTAAGGAAGGGTAGTTTGAACTAAAAGTTTACACCAATGCTGATTGGGCTAGAAATGTGGATGATAGAAAAAGCACCACCAGAGGAGCATTTTTTTTTGGTGAAAGACTTGTAACTTGGAAAAGTGAAAAGTAGGCTTGTATTTCTTAGTCTATAGCTAAAGTAGAACATGTTGCTGCTACTACTAACTATTCAAACATTGCATATATCAAACAAGTGTTGGAAGGAATGAATGAGGTAATCACTGACCCAGTGATTATATATTGTGACAACACTAGTGCTATTAATATTTCAAAGAATCTTGTGATGCACTCTAAGACAAAGCATATATCTATTAAGTATCATTACTTAAGAGAACAAGTGCAAGAGAAGCAAGTGAAGTTAGAATTTGTCACATCTAAAGAACAACTTGCCAATATTTTTACAAAGCCACTACCGAAGGACACATTTGAATACTTGAGGACTAGACTTGGGGTCTGTCCCCTATCTATCAGTCACTAATGTGATCTGGTTGTCGCATCAGCCTACTTATATCAGATGATCATTCATGTTGATGCAGCATAGTTCACACTTTGAATCATGTTCAAGGTTGTGATTAAGTTTGAGAACTTGAACCGATTGGAATATCAGTATACAGAGATATAGAGGAAGACATAATTATTTGTTTATTTGTTTCTTTGGCATTGTTGTCTAAGGGAGAGATAAAAAATATGAAATGGTTTATATGAAATGAAACAAGCTATGAAAAAGAACAAGCACTGACGAGATAATCTAAATGAGATAGAGTATTGAAGATCAGTTACAGAGAACAAAAGTAGGAACAGGAGAACTGAAAAGATCACAACTACAGAATGGTAAAGTTGTATTATCTAATGTTGTAAGTTGAAGCATTTTGTTTGCAAAGTTGTAGAATAAATGTTTGGTATGTATGGTTAATTTCATATTACTTTAGCTGCCATCAATGCCAAAGGGAGAAATTGTTGGACTACAACTGATTTGGAATCTGATTGAAGAATCTGTGCTTAAAGATCCCTAAGGAGTTGTTGATTAGATATGTAATATGATTAAATCAGTATTATGTTGTCATTGATGTCAACTAGTTTGACAGCACTTATCTTGTAAGTTACTATACCAAGACATCTAAAGAAAGGTGAAAGAGATGAAGAACAGAGAAATCTACATGAGGAAAGATGTACATGATAGATGAGGATAAGGAACACATTGAGTAACGTGTTGATGAGTCTATGACTTGATGATATTGAATTTATTATGTTGCATTCATCTATGATGAAGTATAGAGCTAAAAGACACAAAGCAGTGTTGTTGGTAAATGAAGCAATTCTAGTATACACTAACAAAGTGTAGTGTATACCAATCACAGTATTAACTGAACAGTTTTCACCAACACATTTCTTTGTTAACTGAGTGGAATAGAATGAATTAAATGATTAGTTTAGCCAATAAGATTGATGAGCTGGCAAGAGTATAACATCGAGGTAACAGATAATGTTTGTTACACAGATCGATGACTGATGAAATTAAAGGAAGATCTAACGGAGCAGATTGAAACATGTTATTGACACAAGTGCCTAGAAAGTTTGAAGCAGCAAAATCTATGAATGTGGTTAAGTGGAAAAATCTAATGATGGAGAAGAAAACAATTTACTCGTCTATATAAGAGAACATAATTTCTTTATGAATGATGTTGGAAGAAGTAGAAGCTACAGGAATATAGCGTTAACAAGGTTTTCATGCATTCTAATCATACTGGTTAAGTAAGAACTGAGCTACAGAACAATTACCAAGCTACAAAGAGCAATTACCGACGGACAGTAAGTTGATACAATATTGAATCTGAAGTGAAATATTGATCAAAAAGATTTGTATGGACTGAATATTGATCTGTAATCTACAATTGAAGTTGTATTAAGGTAGGTCATTTACTGCTACATATTTAACCATTATATACAGTCAAAATCTCTTAACCGAGTGGAATCTGAAAGTCTTATGATGTATCATTCATAGAATGAACATTGTTATCCTGTCAACCCCATAGTGAATGCTGGTTGGATGATAACTTCTAGTCTAAAATCCTCTAACAAGGTCACACCTGACAGTGTGTTTGTAAACCTTTAACAAGGTTGGATCTTAACCGACCTCACTTCAGAAGAGTGAACAATTTTGGGTTGTCGGTCCTAGGTGGTTTTTCCCTTTACAGGGTTTCCATGTTAAATCTATTGTGTTATGTGTTGATTGTGATATCTATTTGTTATCATTCTTTGCATGTTACATGTTAGATTTGATCAGTAACTATTATGGTATTTGACTGGTAATCGATAAAAGCATAGACAGTGAAAGTAGTTATTGTTTACTGATGAGCAAAAATTAGAGAAGTTGTTTTGAATTATACATTTTGTTTTGGGACACTGGATAACTGATTCACCCCCCCTCTCAGTTATTCTAACACTTTAGATGTCTCATGAAAAGGTGTGATCTTTTCTTTTCCGTTTGGTTCTTTTGGTCCTTCTTGTTTGTATCCTAATCTTGTGGTATCTCTTTGATAATTTGGATTTTGAAAAATTGGCTTGATAACACCCTCTTTGTGTAACCCTATAGGTCCAGCACCTTAGTATCCCATCTTTTGTAGAAAAATATACCCTTTACCATAGACATCAGGTGATATATATTCATGTTTGATATCTTCTTCATTCTTCTATGACTTAAGCAAATGATTAGCATTACGCTCAGCTAATTCTTTTGATATAGTGCCTCCACTTATAAATGTGTCATAAACAAGTGTGGAAGGGGGTTCTGATTGTTGTTTAGTGATAAAAGAACTACCATATGATCTAGGAGATAAAGGTAACTTTGTGATGTAAAGAGCTTGACCTAAAGTGTACTCTCCCATACTTCTTTCTTTTATGTCTATCTTGATCCCATTAGATTTAGAAGTTGATGCTATATTACTAGGATCAATGGGTGTAGTTGCAGAAGGTCTAGTATGATTATAAGGTACCAAAGAATCAGACATCTTCACAGTGCTACAATACTGGAAAGGATTAGAATCCCCTTTGATAGTAATCTCTTGACCATTATGAGGGAATTTCAAACACTAATGATAAGTTGATGGCACATCATGCATGGAATGAATCCATGGTCTTCCCAAGAGAATGTTATAAGCGAGATCCATGTCAAGAACTTGGCAAGGTACATCTTTAACTATAGGACCTACTATGATAGGAAGAACAACAGATCCCTTGGATGACCTCTCTTCTTCATCATAAGCTTTTATTGTGATTTTCTTCTTTGGATCTATAGCATTTTTAGAAAACCCCAATGCAAGGACTAATTTCAATGTGCATATATTCAAGCCAACTCCTCCATCTATTAGTACTCTCTTGATTTTGTGACTCTGTACAAGAACTTTGATATGTAGGGGAGCATTATGAGGTTGGGTAATAGCTAAATCATCATTTTTAGTGAAGGATAGATAATGTGGGGTCGTTAAATGTCCCACCATAGCTTGAAATTAATCATGATCTAGATTCGTGGGGACCTGGGTTTCTAAGAGAGCTTTTTCAAGGATATCTTTGTGAGATGGGGATAGACGCAAAAGCTCTAAGATGGATATCTAGGCAGGTGTTTTCTTGAGTTGTTCCAAAAGATTGTACTGGTTGGAAATATTTGGTGTAGACTTTGGGACATAAATAGACTTTTTTTGAGAGGTGCTTGGTTTATACGGGACTCCTTGGAGAGTAACCTTGGATTGAGCATGAGTAGTAACATGGACTGGTTGACTCTCTGATTTTTCCTTTATGGTAATGACATTGGCATAGTACTTAGAAGGATGACATTCAGAAATGTTACCAACATATCTATAAGGCATAGTATTATAATTGGCTTGGTTGTCACCTTTAGTATTCGAAGAACCTCCTTTTTCATGCTCAAGAAGTGGATCTTTGAAAGCCGTATGTGAATCATTAGAGGTATATCCATCAACACTAATTTCAATGCTTTTAATTAAGTCTTGAATTGCATTTTTGAGCCTTTGGCAGTCATTGGTTTTATGTCCTTTTCCTCTGTGAAATTCACAATAATCATTCCCATTCCACCAAGAAGGTTTCACTCTAAGTTCTAAATCTTTAGTTTCAAGAAGTGTAATGAGTTTCTTTGTGATTAACTTTCGTAATGCTGATTCAAGAGATTCCCCCAAAGGAGTAAAATTTCATCAAGGTGACATAAAAGGCAATCTTGGTTTAGATGAATCTTTGTTGGTGTTTTGATTGGTTGATTGATTGTTGTAGGTAGCTTGAGTAGTGTTGGTCTTACTTGTGAGATTTAGAAGGGGTTGTGTTGTTTTGAAATTTCTATTATCAACAATCCCATCATTGACAATGTTTTTGTTTTTATTCCAGAATTTAGATTTGTCATTGTTATAGTTGTTGGGATTGGAATTTGAAGACCCGGCATTGTCTTTGGAATAAAGTTTTATCTCACCTTTTCTGACCATGGCTTCCTCAATCTTGATATCATTTTTTATGAGCTTATTGAAGTTTGGTGGACATTGCAATTGTAACCTATAACTCATTTCTGGTGTAAGGTTATGCACAAAAATATCCATCTTTTCTTGTTCAGGAATCATTCATGGATACTTGGAAAACAATTGATGCCATCTTTGCAAAAAAGTAAGGAAGGGTTCTCCATTCTTTTGATGTGCATTGCAAAGATCAAGTATAGTGACTTCATGTTCAATATTATATGAGTAATGAGTCACAAACTTGTCAATAAGCTCATTGAAATATTTGATGCCTGGGGGTAGTTTGGAGAACCATTCCATGGCTTGTCCTCCTAAACTTCATGGAAATAGTCGCATAAGATAAGTGTCATTGTGAGTGACTTCAATACAAACAACACAAAACTCATGAATGTGGTCTTGTGGATGAAAATTCCCTTTGTATTTGTCAAATTTTGGTACCTCAAAATGAGGAAGGAATGGAATCATTGCTAAATTCTTATCAAAAGGATAAGGACATATATCATCCAAGGAATACTTCTTAGTTGATGATCCAGTTTGGATGTCACGGATTTGTTGTTGAATCATCTGGATTTGTTGTAGAACGGGAATCAAAGATAACGTGTTTCCTTGAGTGTTTTGGGAAACATTTTGTTGTTGAGTATCCTGAGAAGCATTGGATTGATGATTATTTTGAGAAGCATTATTTTGTTGGTTGTTTTAAGAAGCATTGTTTTGTTGGTTGTTTTGAGAAGCATTGGATTGCTGATTGGTTTCCTTTGCTCCATGAGTATCTTGAGAACTACTAGGGATTTCCTGATTGTTTGTATTAGGTGGTTCTCTAAGAAGGGAAATATCAAAATCACTTGGTAGTTTGGCTCCTTGTTGAGCAAGCATAAGGAAATACATCTCTCTATCCATGTCTAGGAGTCTTTCCATGACATTATAAAATCTAGGATCTTTTGTAGCATCCCTAAGTTCTTGATCTGTGGGTTTCTCATCTGATGTAAAAAGTGAAGTTTTCTTAGGAATTTTAGACCAAGGATTTTCTTCATTGCTTTTGTTTCCTTCCATCTTGTCTAGGGATTCTGGATCAATGGTTTGTTTAAGTTTCTGAGATCGAGTTTGAACCATTAAAATGTGAAGGTTGATTATGGGATGAAAGATTTTTTATGAAAAGATATGGAAAGTGTTTGATAGAAAAGATATGGAAAAAGATAGTGGAAAAGTATTAAAAATTGATGGGACAACTTGATAAAATCTAAATCAATAGGAGGTATAGATCTCACTATGATATGACAAAGAAAAATCAAGAGATAGTAACCTAAGTAAGTTTGATTGAGGATGATAGATCCTAATAGGATAAACTCACAAAGATCAAAATCTGATAGATAAGGTGATGTTTCAACATTGAATTTGGAATTTTAAAAATTAGAAGAAAATGATTTGATGACTCTTGATGAAGGAATGATGATAAAAATTGATGAAAAGAGTCAAACTAAAGATCAGAGGTCTGTGTAAATCATATGTTTTTCCAGAATCTTACTAAAGACAAAAATGGGTATTTGAAAAAGTAATTTTGAAATTTTCAAGGTCTGTAGAAATGCTCTCTATTGTAAATGCCCAGCAACAAATGTGTAGGACAGTTCAATATATGCGCAGCAAGATGTAAAAAATGCGTGGAAGTATATAACAGATGCGAATTGGTGAAATCAAAAGCGCAGACAGTATGAACATATGAGCATCAAGATTTATCAAATGCACAGCATAATGTCACAGATGTGCAAGTTCTAAATTTTTGATGATTTTGAACTGAAAATTTGAATTTTTTGGTTTTCTGATAGATTTGGTTTTTGGAAAAGATAAAATGCATAGACACACACACGCAAGACAGATATGATTTTGAACTAATTTAATCTAATATGAATGTAGAAACATGCTTACAATCCTAAGGTTGGCAAGGACAATATCTGTTGAATCCCCACTAGGATAATAAAATCTAGCCATGCAAATCCACAGCAGACAGCCTAGGAACTTGGAGGCATGGGATCCTCCTTATAGTGCACTCACTTCTCAGGCACACCAAGTTCTGAATTCAATGGGTCATCACTTCCCAAAGAACTGCTATCTCTACTATGAACCATGAGTAATGTGGGGTGTCTTCATGGGCTTGGGTGACCCTTGAGCCAGCAAATAGAAGGTTTTTGGCCACTATACAAAAGTTTTTAGTAAGGACATCCGTTCAGGTGGTTGTGATCAAGTCATTTTCCCAATTAAGGGGGCTCTCCCAATCCTTCAAAGCAAGGCTTTCATCTCTACAATGTAAGTCTTTAATGCACCACTGGGGTACTAGAGGAGATTTTGGTTGCCACAATGAATTCACACCTATCCAATGTGAGACTAATCACACTAGCATTTTTTATATACCGGTTTGGAAGGGCTTGGCTTTAGCCTATTACCAGTTGGGTTGTTCCTTGGGGTGAGTACCTCATTTCCCACCAAAGACCGCCCTCTAAAAATTATAACAGTTTCTCTTAAACCCAAGGTCCACGAATGGCGAGGGGAGAGGATACGTTGTTATAATTTTGGGATTACAAATATGCTTAGAAAGAAAAGACACAATAGATAGAAAATATATGCTAAAGAAGACACACGAAATTCAAAAACATGTCTTTTTTTAAAGCCCAAATGAAATTATGGTTTACTTTACAAAACCCCGTAGAAATCTACAAACAAACATGTTAGAAATTTTGGCAAAGGGGTCTTCAAAATAATGTCTTGTAAAATAGCCTAAAATACTACTAGAACAAACCAAACACTTGTTAAGAGGTTAGCTAAAATTAAAACAACTAGAAAACTGAATTTATCTAATGCAAATAACAAATGCGCAAAAATAGTAAACAAATGCGCAGCAAGGCAAAATGGATGCGACAAAATTATGGATGCATAGCAGAAATTAGTAAATGCGCAGTAAGATGGTGTAAATGCATAGGAAGAACAAATGTGCAGTTGGAAGTGATGACAGTGCAGAATAGTGAGTTAAATGTGTAGTTTTATGCCAAGAAGCTGAAAAAATAGAAAGAGAAAGATAACAGTTTAATAGAAATGAATGCACAGCACAGACTGATGAATCTGTAGGAATCATTGATTTTGTGCAGGAAGAATCTGGAAATGTCTAGACACAAAAAATTGCAAATAAAATGTTAAAAATGCGGGGAGGCCCCACGGTGGGCACCAAAAATGTATGTAAATTAGATGTCTAATACTAGAAATGACAAATTAACTATCTAGAAGCTAACAAATCTATCTAATGCAACACAATGAAGAATGCAAAGCAATCACAAATGATGAAATTAAATCAATTACCTTCACCTACCATGCATCTTGTCTCCATTGTCCTCCTAGTCTTGATTTCTTGGATGGTTGAGCTCTCAGATTTCCAATTTGAAGCTCCTTGCCCAAGATGTCACCAAAGTGTGGAGATTGAATGAGTGAGTGCAAAATAGCCCAAAGCTTGATTATGCAACTAAGGGATGGAATGGAAGTGGAATGATGATAGTGTGGATGCTCACAAAATGATATGAATATGCTTGATTTTGCTTGATAATGAGTGCTTGGATGATTAGAATGCTTGATTTCCTATTGCTTGAATGCTTGATTAAAAATTACCTATTAGCTCACAAAGGGGAAATGAGGCTCCTTTTATAGAGTTTTGGAGGATCTAAGCCTAGGTGGCACAATCCTACGTTGGAGAATGAAAGGTGGAAGATCTGAGGGCTAGGATTAACTTGGTTGAAGGAGTTGAGAGAAAGGGGGATGTAGTTGGAATGTGAGAGGGAGAATAGGGATGGTGTTCCTCTCACATTGACATGGAGGAGAACAAGGTGGAAGGGAAAGACACATGTCAAGTGTCTCACAAAGGCCAAAGAGAGGAAGAGGGAAGGACTTTTTCCTCATGAGGACTCTTCGTACAAGTGTCTCATGAGTCACCTTTGACCCTTAGAGGTGTCTTGAGAATCCCCTTAGAAATAGGGAATGTCTCTTGACTTGGTTTAAGAGAGGACATGTGGTCATGAGACCAAGTCCTATGAGGCCACATAGCCCTTAAGAATAGGACATGTGTGGGTGAGGATAATTACCAATAAATGATAAATAATAAATAATTATTATTTATTTTAGCTAAAGTGATGTGTCAAGTGAGTGGGTAGATGAGGTCGACTAGGGAACTTAGTCATTTTTAGGTGATTGTATATTTAATTAAATCACTTTAATAAGAATAAATAGAAGACTTAGGATAGAGGAATAGACTATAGTGAATTTACTAAATAAATTGAATAATATATTTAATATATAGAGGAAATAATTATTAATTAAATAATAAATATTGAATTAATTCATCAAGTCAATATCAATTAAATAATAAATATTTAACTAATTAATGAAGCCATTTTTAAGTGTATACAATATGTGTGTGTGTGTGTGTGAAGAAGGTCTCATGAAGGTACATACCTCTTCGTGAGAATAAGTGTTTCGTGAAGAGTGATGTCTCTTCTTGAGATATTTTAATTACCAAAGTTTACCACCTTATAAAGTTACAAATTATCAACCTAATATATTTATCAAGTCAACATCCATAATCAATTTGTTAATGTAAACTTCCACGTTAACTTTGATTATTATACAATCCGATCTATATTGACCTTCATTATTGTTAAGACATGATAATATCATCTTTGTTGATAATGATAATGAAGTCGATATGAATATTTGATGATCGATTAAGTATGATTAGCATTATCAATAATAATAATCATTGTGATATCATTATCAATGATGAAAAATCAATATCATAATTCAGATTCATAGTCGATACCATAATCAACATAAAGCAATATCATGTTTTGATCGATACCATAATTGATACTATTATCAACTCAATTATTTTCAATAATTTGATATAGTTATTAACTTATAATAAAGTTGATAAAAATATCACCTTATGATTTGGTTGATACCATAATCAACTTTTGATAATAATGATAAGTTGATATTGTTATCAACTTTATTAACAATTAAAGTTGATAACAATATCAACTATATCATTGATATTACTCATATTAGTTATCAATAATGATAACTATAGATTGAATCGTAACAAGATCATCAAATGTATAATGATAATGTATATAATGTATAATTCTCATTTTATATAAAGAAAGAGATATATCAAATACTTAGGTTAGAATAGGGTATGTGCAGGATCATGGTACACCAAGCTATGGTCTTAAGTGGCAATGAAAAATTAGAAAATCAGGGTTAGTCAACTTGACATAAAAAGTTGAACATCTTATCAACCTTATGTGAAAAAGTTTTAAGAACATAATCTGTAGGAAATTGAATTTAGTTTCTAAACTACTAACCCTTTTCTGAAAAAAAAAAAAAAGTTAATCTAATTGTTCAAAATTTTAGATTTCAATGCAGTCGTACAAAAATTTTACGAAAAAGATAAAAAGTACATGTATATCTGACAACCTTAATCACAATCAAATGATGATATATTTTCACAAGATTCTAGATATAAGTATTAGACTCATGCTCGGATGTGACATTTTTTTGTAATTTTTTCCGAAATAAATAATTAATTATGAATTTTTTGATACAACTTATTCAGAATAAAAAAAACTCTCGTGTCTGACCACCTTAACTAATTCTAAACTTTACAAAATTGAATTTTTTCTTATAGTAGGTGAAGCATAGAATGTGACGCATGTTTCAGATTTCAAAAAGGTTAAACCATTTGAAAGTTATAGTTTTTTTTCAATCAATTTGTCAATTAGGACTTTAAAGATAGCTCAATTTAAAAATAAGTAATAATTACTTACTGAACTCAAAATTTGAAAACAATTATATTGATGGAAAGTTGATAATGTCTTTAAGAAACCCTTTTTGTTTTATCAATTTTGGGGGAAAAAAAGGTCATCAATTACATGGTCGAAGTCTGGAGATCAAAGAAAATCTGTTGAACACATCTTTTGGGTTGACCATTCACGTTTGGCATTGCCCGAGGCAAATACCAAGCCTAATCAAATATCTCCCACCCAATTCCAGCATTTAAACTTGAATGCTTTTTTAACATATTTATATTATATGTTCAATAATACCTAAGGGAGACAAGGAGAGGGGGGGAAGAGAGAGAGAGAGAGAGAGAGAGAGAGAGAGAGAGATTTCGGTAAAATTTGAGCGGGAGATTTCAGATATCTGATATTTTTTGTTCTCTAGGTCCCTCAGTCCGAGAACCACATTTTTCTACAAAGAATATCAGGGGATTGTAGTTGTAAGGCCCAGGTGGGCAAGAGTATGATGTATAATTATGGTGTTCTTTGAATAAACTAGAATTTCAGGAGGGTTGGGAAAAGTTTGTGAATTGTCATGGGGTGGAGATGGGAGATTTTTATAGTGTTCAAGTACATATCAAAGTCATGTTTCAAGGTTAAGATATTTAAAAGAACAAGGTGTGTGAAAAATCTTACTGCTTGTCATTTTATAAATACAAATGTTGATACAAGATGCCCTTCTAACAAATTAGGAATCTTAACTCAGCCAATGGGCAACAAGTTGCTGATCGATTTGGTTTATGATGAGAAAAATAACAATACCATCGATGCAATAGAGAGAAAAATCAAAATCATAAGTATAGTTGTATTTACTATAATTCTCAGACCAGACATTTTAATTGTATCTATAAAAGGAGGAATGCTAAAAGTTAAAACAGACAAATAATTATTAATTTTTGTTGTAGGCCATTCTGGCAAGAACCCTGAACATTATGAATCCTCTGCTCTAGTGAATCCTACCCTTACTTTCAAATCAAACAAACCATTTTGGTCAATGGAAATGTAGTCTCAAAATGTAGGCAAGTTGTATATGTTGGTAAGATCATATTATATGCTTTCTCATGTTTTAATCAAGAGGAGTATCTAAGTGGAAAGGTTTACCAAGTTAACATGACAAAAAATAATTTTTCAATTACATTCTACTGAAGGATAGCTGATGGTCTAATATAATTTGTTGTGTTCTATAATATGAACATCTGCATTTTGTATGAGTTGTAAGCTTTAACAAGAATGTATCAAGTCAATGGAAAACATGAATGCATTTGGTCAAAATGTTAACCTTTGGATCAGATCATATAGAATTTTGTTTTTGGGATTAAACATTATGAAGAGAAATGAAATGATAGATTCACAATATTAGCAATAAAAATCTACCTAATTGAAAAGAAATGATAGATCATAAAATTTGATCCAAAATATTAGCAACAAAAATCTTCACACTTCCTCTCACCACCACCCTAGCCAAAAGGTTGGCATCCTTAAAACCCTTTCTTTAAGAGCCTATTGGATTTGTGACGACGATAATTTAGACCAGGAGCTCACACATCTCCGTCAAGTTTTCAAGTGGAACGGTTATACAGACAAACAAATCTCAAAAGCCTTCCACTTGGCCAAATCCTTCTCTCTCATCCACCAATCCTCTGCCCTCTCCCCCCCAGGCTTCTCCCTTCATTTCCATTCCCCATGTAGCTGGCATCTCCCACAAGATCTCAAAGATTTTGGGTAAAAAGGGTGTATGGGTTGCCTTCAAGCCCTATCCACCTTAAGGAATTGTGTTCCCCCTATCAAAGACTCTAGAGATATATTTTTAGAGTCAGGGGTCTATAAGATCACGTGTTCTTGTGGCACTCCCTACATAGGTGAAACCGATCGTTCCTTCAACACCAGAATCAAAGAGCATGCTACTGATATCAAGCATGAGCATGTTCTTAAATCTACATTGGCCTAGCATTCTTCATCCACTAAACATCACATTTGTTAAGAGGATACTCAAGTTTTTTTCAAGCAGGACAATTTCTTTAAAAGAAAGCTCAAGGAAGCTATTGAAATCAACAACCGCCCCCGTAACCTCAATCGAGATGATGGGTGGAGCCTCAACATTTCTTGGCATCCCTTGTTATCTTCCCTCATAAACCTCCCTCTTCTCGACCCACCTTCCTAGCCTTGTTAGTTTTGTCCTTTCGTTGCACTCCTCCTTCCCCCCTTCCCC
Organism: Chamaecyparis obtusa; assembly: GCA_027943335.1. Classification (NCBI taxonomy): domain Eukaryota; kingdom Viridiplantae; phylum Streptophyta; class Pinopsida; order Cupressales; family Cupressaceae; genus Chamaecyparis; species Chamaecyparis obtusa. The sequence continues at coordinate 539,540 of BSBK01000174.1, forward strand.
CCGACCTCTCCCTTGATTTCCCCTTTCGTCCTTCCCTCTTGGGGATCTTCCTTGACCTTTCGTTTGTTAACCCCCACTCTAGTCCCAACCCCCCTTCCCCTCCCCAATACTGTGTAGAACTTCTCGCCTCCCCCTTCCCCTCTTTTGTTTTCAATCTTATGCCCCCCTTTCACTTATTAGTTTCTTTCCTTGGTTTGTGTGTGCATGCTCATACACACTCATCATCCTCTTTGGCTTTATTTTATTTTCCAATTGTTCTCACATGTACACACATATGTCTATATATTTGTGTATATGTACACTCTCTTTCATTCCCTTTGAGTAGTTTTATATTCTTGGGTATTAATTTATTTCCACTAATTTTTCCCTGATTTGCACTTCTTTTATTTTGTTCGCTTTCACTCTTTTAGTGATTTTTTGGTTGCTTGAGTTTTTTGTATATTTTTTCCGCCTCTTTATTTTCAATTATTTTTTAGATCCTTATTTTTTTTTATCTTTTTTGCCTTCTGTCCTCTTTACTTATTTTTTCATTTTTATTATAGGCTCATTTATATATGTTCATTATACATACATACAGGTACACATGTATATAAA
>BSBK01000175.1:0-340676 GCA_027943335.1 Chamaecyparis obtusa
GAGAGAGAGAGCTCCTCTCTCTCTCTCCCTCTCTCTCTCTTCCTCTCACTTTGACTATTTGTCATAACTATATGAATCTATATCTTACATAGGGCATGCACGCTTTGTAAAGGATTTAAATTTACCAATCCTAAGCCTTGGATTTTCCTTGGAGATCCAATCCAAAGGCTTGGACAATTGAAATAGGCTTGAGATGTGTTTTCCAACAAACATACAAAAAAATGACATCTTTTTTTGTGTGCTCCTCGTCAAGTTTACTCATGGCTCAAGAACATAAAAATCAGATGATGTGATATTTTAGATCTCTCTGTTAGCTATCTAGGCATATAATTTATTTTGAATTCTGATTATGTTAAGTTTTTTAACTCTAATTTTGTTTGTGTGTATGTCCATTTTTTGTAAAAAACCAATATGCAGTATTTTGGGCATATATTTTGGCTCATTCATTGAATTTTGCAATAAGTTACATTTTTAGAAACTAGACTCCATTCTACATACTTTTAAAAAAATAAAATATTTTTGATTAGTTTTAAATAATTTATAGGGGGAGCACATAGAAATTTCATGTTTTTCAGGATTCGTGCACTTCGTAAATTCATAAAAAATTATACATTCATCAAAAAATTACCAAAAAAATCCTAGATAAACTACGTGGTGTTAGCTAACTTTTCATTGGAGTGATTAAAAAAATTCAAAAAAAAAGTGAACATTTTAGGGGAGCACACCAAACGCTATGTTATGTTTTTGGACAAAAAATAGGACCACTTTTTGTGCTCCCCCTTTTTGAGGGCTTTAATCTGCACCATTTTCAAAATAAGTTAGTAGTTTAGGAACTAGATTCAGAGTATTATAACTCTTGTTTTGTCGCATCTTAAAATTTTGAGTCTAACTATCTTCAATTCTCGTTAAAGTTCAGATTTTTCTGATTTCAGGAAGAAAGTGGCATCTTATACCTCCTTTTTAGTATCACATCTTTGTGCACTTACCCTTATCTGATATTGTAATAGCAAAGCTAGTGTTTTTCAGGCTTGGAAACAAGGAGATTTCTTGGAGGCTTGCGAGCTCAAGTTTAGATCTACCTTAGTGTTTCCATCAATTGTTGATGTGTTTCAAAACTAAACTAGCTAAGGGATAGTAGAAATAATTTTGATTGTATTTGGCCCTAACCTGGAAGGCCTTACAACTGGGTATGTTAATGAAAATTTAGTTGAAAACATTGTCTTGTTGTATTATTCCACTGTGTTGTTAATTGGCTGCAAGGTTGGACTATCCATCATTGGATCCACCATCCTTGACTACGTCAGGTATCAATTAAAAGGTTATCATGTGCCCTCCAAAGTTGGAAACTTGCATTTGGAGATTACAGATACTAACATCAGGAACATCAGTTGGAATGATTATCTGGTGATGTGTCCACAACTAGTAGGAAGGTCTGAGGACTGCACTTCATTAGTGTACTATTCTCTAGTGAATGTAGCAGCACACCCAATATCCATACTTTCTTCTGATCTAATCACCACACTAGAAAAACACTACATACTAGATGAGAGAATGGTAAAAAATAGCATGGGTGAAGTGGTGCTGGATCTCTGACCAGACAACATTGAAGATGTCTTCCACCTACCCAAAGGGATAGACAAGTTATTCAGCTTCTACATTGGCAAGGGGATGCATTTTTACAACAAAGATGTCTCATTAGCCCATGAGATTATAAATAGAGAATATCTTATGCAACCACTTCCAAAGAACAAGCTTGATAAGATATATATGAGAAGGGGATAAATGAAGGAAGATCTAGACAGCCATCACCATGATCAGTCAGTTGTATGGACTACCAAAGTCTATACAATTAGAACCTTGGATGATCTTTCTCATTGAGAAGGTTAAAGATAGACAAGAAAGGTTTGACTAGGCCACTATTCTTAGCAACAACCTAGATCAACAACTGATCACAATAAAGAATGACCCTCACTTCTACATGAAATCTTATGTTGTGTACTTATTGGCTGCAAGGGTAGTATACCTAGGATTAGTTAAGGTTGTGGCCATGGGAGATTAGAATGAGTGGCCATTCATACTCTACTCGCAACTCATCGGGAAGAAGCACTATACACAATATAGTCTAGAGTTCTGCATCGTCAACGATTCTTTTTTGTTTTCCATTATACGCTCCATAGAAGGAGTCTATGCCAAGAGAATGTCAACAAAAGCTACTGCTAAGGTGAAGGTACTTAGGGCATTCTAAATTCATTTTAAGACTCACTACATCTGGGTGGAATAAAGCACCCTAGCTCTAAAGAAGTTTCTGAGGTATCCATCAGATAGGGTAATCTTGTTGGAAATGGCTCGACAACTGTCAGATGCTCATGAGCATATTCAACATAAGAAGAAGCATTGTTGGGATTTCCCAATTTCTACAGGCCCTCATTACTTACAAGATATGAAGATATGTAAATCATTTTCCTTTGAATGGGATGAATACCTACTACAAAACTAAAATCTCATAAGGACCAGATTTGACCCTATTGGAACATACAACCACATTATCGGGAGGCATTATGTGCACGAGCCTCACATTGAGGACCAGTGCATAAACTACCTTGATGATTATGAGGTTAGGATCTATGACTACTAATAGATGAGTTTAGAGTTCACATATACTTCTCTACTACTACAAGTACCACAAAAGGTGTGGGAAGATGTTCTGGATCTAATTTATAGCTTGGATAAGGTATACACTAGGGCCATTCTGAATGTAGAAGTGCATAGGGATGAAAATGATGATATCAATTTCAAAGCTAGACATGTCATCAAGGTGACTAAGGAATGGATTTTCTATCCATTTCTAATGGATTCTATGCCAATGAAGAAACAACTAGCTTAGCCCTCCAAAGAAAAGAAGAATAAAGGAAAAAAGGTACTGATGCCACAATTCAAAGAGGCAGTACAACTAAGGCTAGAAACAATGTATAGACATGAGTGTCCCATAACATATGGATCATATAATCATTCAAAGAATCCAAAGACTAGAATGAATGGAATCATAGTACCTTGAGATGCTCCTTCTTCTAGTGGTCCTCAACCTCCAAGTGCATCAAAAAAGGTGCCAATAGTCAAAATAACTAGACCTAGGCCAGCCGAAGTGATAAAAGGGCATGTGTACAAAAGAAAGAGAGCCTCAACACCAACACTAATGGAAACCCTTTTAGAAGATGAAGCTGATGAAGAGGATGAAGTGCCCCTAAATAGAATGACCTGATCTACAGGGTTCTTAAAGAAAAGGAAGATGGAGGAAGAAGATGTACAAGGATATATTGGAGGAGGAACCCAAGGAGAGCAGATAAATCTAGATGCTCTGGACAGTGATGAGATTGACATCTTCAATTTTGAGGGCCTTCATGGATTTAAATAGATTGAGCAACAAGCTCTGGCTACTGAACAACCCTTTTCCTTTGATTCTTTCTGTACATAATTCATGAGTCCTCTTGACAATGTGGGGGAGGAAGTTCAACAGGAGTTAGTCGATGAGGATGCAGCGAGGCTCAGATGAGACTGCTAAGTTGGGAAGATATTATTTTTAGGTGTCACCTATGAGGAGGATGTTGCAAAAAAAATCCCCTTAGTCTCATAACTAGTTCCACCTCCTCCTATACAACAAACTCTACTTCCACCATGTACCACTCCACTTCCACCTCCTGTTCAAACCACTGCACAACCACCACAACCTCCACTTGTTCATATCCCCATGCCAACTCCACCTCCACCACAAATGCCTTCACCCATTCCCCCTCTTACTCCTACTCCTGTGCAAAAACCTCCAATTCAAGCTCCTATCCCACCAGTCCCTCAAATTGAAACAGTATCACAAGGGCCTCAAGAGCTAGAAAAGGAAACATAGGTGATCAGTGAGATTTTGTCAAAAGGACAAGATGAATCAAAGAAATAGGTTGGAGAGGAGGAACAGGTAAATATGGAAGAGGAAAAAAATAGAGGGGAAGAATAGGAAAATAAAGGAGGAGAGGAGGAGAGTCATGAGGAAATGGAGACAGAGTGTCATGCTACTACCTCAAGTCTAGTAGCTCCTTATGAGCCAATTAATGCTTTTTCAAAGCCCACTTGGTTTACCAAGGAAATCCAACCAAGGGGAAGGGTAAAAATAGGAGAGCCAACTTGGAAAGGGAGTAAAACTCTGACTACACTAGGACTAAAGCATGTCCTAGGCTTCATGGATAAGGATAAGGAGAAGATAAAGGCATTGATGGAACAAAATGAAGCAATGAAGAAATTTATTCTTAAGACAGTAGGTCCCATTGACCCTAATAACCCTAACACCTCATCATAGGATATTTTTGAGAAGCATGGTGATACAAAAATCCCAGAAGATGTCCCACATTCTTTTATTCATGTATGTATACATTGGAAGGTTGATTTTGAAGAGTTTTGAAAGGCTACTCTTAGAAATATTTTGAGGCCTTTCAAAGGTAATCTTCAAGGGATAACATATTTGGTTGAGATTATGAGTGAGGAAGATGGTTTAGAGGATAAAATTTTAAAGTGGTAGAAGGCTCTAGAAAACCTCATAGTAATAAGGAAGCAGTGCTTCCAAGTGTTGGTCAAAATATATGAAGGGTCAAAATTGGATAATTTTGAAGAATGGATCCAAGACATCACAAGTGCTTTGGCTATTTTTGAGAAGACATTAAAGAAGATGGATAAGGCTCTTCTTTTTGCTAAGGAAATGCATAAGTTTTTCGAAGGGTTAGACCTAGACTTATATGATGAGGATGATGAGAAAATAATGCATCCTGTAAATATTATCATAGGCCAATATTTGGATATCTTTAGTGGAGTTAGCATGAAGGAAGATCTTCAGCAGATGTTCTATCAAAGGGAAGAAATATAGAAAATACTATCTTGAGAAGGGGAAATAAGAGCGCTTATAGATGAGTTACTCACTTTCCAGGAGAAGCAACTAGAACATCTTAAAGGGGTCAAAATGGCTAATTTTGAAGAGGTTCAAGAGATTGTGGATAGGTTCCACAAAGCTCATCCAGAAGTCCTTCCAAGCCAATGAGCACCCAGTTTTGACTTAGCCAAATTTTGTATATCTAGAAAAAACACTTTTTCTAGCCATTTTTGAAGACCAAGATTTTTGGCATTTCAGCCTAAGAGAACTTTCGGCCTCTGAAAGTCTGAAAGTTGAGGAGAAGTTGTTTCCATAGTTAGCCAATTCTGGAGCTTCATTTTTTTAGGGTAATGGTCAGGGTCCGAAATTATTGGGGCATCATCGCCATTAACTCTAGTCTTCTTCAACTTACTTTTTTAGTCAAAATGATCACTTCTATGAGGTTATTTTTGTATGATTTAAGGGTGTCTTCCAATTGAGTTCACAAAGAAGGGCTATAATGGTGAATAAAGGGAAAAATCACAAGTTTCATGAAGAACATGCATGAGTTCCACACTTTGTTTTCGAGTTATTTTATGCTTGATCCACTCCAAAATTATAATGCATGAGATTTAATTCCATGCTAGGGTAGTTTAAACTTGTTTTAGGCTTAGTTTCTTTCATGTAAACTCTAGTTTAGATTTATTTTCAAGTTTTTTTTGCACTCCTTCGAGTTACAAACCAGCAGAGGCCTCCTCATGAACAGATTCACATTTATCTTCAGTTGAGCTATCCAAGAGGTTGAGACCCAAGCCAGAAGGAACCTTGAGATTGATTCACATTACTCTTCCAAGAGGGAACTTTTCTTGTGTAAATTCTTAGCCACTGTGTCATGTAAAAATGATGCTCAATAGAAGTGGTGCTAGAAGGAGGGCCCTTGAAAGGGAATCCCTAGAATATTGGATCTTTCTCTCCTGAAAGATTTGAATGAGTCCTTAGATCATCTCTGAATAAAGGGGAATTCCTAGAACTCAGAGAAGTTTGCAGACCTCACAGTAGTAAAGCTAGACAAGGGGAAGACATTTCACATCAAGCAAATATAAATAACCTTTCCCCATTCTTTTGTATCACTTCCTCACTTGCTGCTACCCCACAACCAGCTCCAATGGCCTTTTTTGCAAATTTCTAGAGCTCTCCTTTGGATCTACAAGGATAGATCCATGAGCTACCCAAGAACCCCAAAAACTTATGCTCATGCTTCATTTATGGGGACTCTAAGACAGTAGAAGAACATATTCGTGCCTTCAAGGAATTATGTAATTGAAAAGAGATTTCACATCAAGATGTTGTGTGCCACCTCTTCCCATACATGTTGGGAGAATTTTCATATAATTCATACTTAAACTTGCCACAGCGATCCATCCCAACATGGGGGGAATTTTAAACAAATTTCCTGAATCAATTCAAGTTATATGTGGATCCATCTAATCTTCACCACCAATTCATCTCGGTGAGAAAAGACCATAACGAACCAACTGCCATGTTCAATCACCATTTTCATAAGATGTATAAAAAATTGGAGGCTCCTTATACCATACTATTGGGGTTTTCATACAAGTGTACCTGTGGGCCTTGGATCCATTAACTTCCATATTTTTGAAGAGGCTACCCCAAGGTAACATAGATACTTTGGAGAAGGTCTATAATGAAGCCACTATAATCACTCAACAAATAGATCCACAAGTAGATGAAACCTATGGTTTTTCACTCACGTTAGGGAATACTACCATGATTGGTCCATTCACAGTATACAATCAACCCTAGGTGCATCACACTCCAAAATTCAATTCAGTACTAACCCTGTACACCGCTGCCCCACCACTTGCCATCACATATCCAAGATATGATGTGCATAAGGAAATCCCATGTGAGAAAACAATTTCTATCCCAAATGAACCTGACCATGCTCTAGTGAATGAGTTTGATACCATGGAAAAGACTTTATCCCATCTACCCAGTGAGATCACCAAGATGAACCTTAATCCAGTTCAAAACCAAGGAAGGTACCAATGACCAACTGCTGCCCAAAATACCTATCCTAAAAATCAGAACCATAATTATGGAAATTACAACAACAACAATAACAAGAACAATGGAGGTTATGGGAGTACTTCTCAAGACAAATATTTTTCTCAACAATGGACTAATAGGCCTTGGAACACATGACCTAACAATGGTAACATACTTGCTAACAATGCCAATGTCTTTAATTCATTTGAGGTTAACTTCACCAAAGCCCCCAATGCACATCAATCAGATAATGAACATTGAGGAGAATTTGACACTTAATAGGGTCAGGACCTTGACAACTCCCAGACCCATTTCAGTGTCATGGTCTTTGATTCTTATGAATTGATCATTGAGGGAGGCCCAATGGATAACAAAACTAAAGAGGAGTTTGTTTTTCATTTAATCAACAAAGTCAACCGGAATACTCTGAGGTCCATGCTTTTTAGAATAACAATAGAAGTGATTATAATTTGTGAAGTAGGAGAGAACCCTTGACTGATGGTATTCCCCTAGGAATGCATCCCACTCCATCAGACCCATAGGCTAATAATAACCCTATACCTCCTAGGGGTCCTAGTGCCACAATTGCCTCGACAACACAACACCAACCCATTGTGCCAAAGAATCTAGTTTGGGCCATTGAAAAGTATAATGCACTATAGGAGTTAAAGAGGGTTAAAGATAATAATTCAATGTACAATAGGCTATAAAGTTTCCCCTCATAGAGAGACGACCTCCTAAGATCCATTGATCACTCTAAGATAGCTTTGTCCAAAAATAATGCTAGAAATTTATCAAATGTTAATGTAGCTAAGGCAATACCAACCATGTTCAAAAATTAGGTAGAAGTGCCCCTATTTCTGCTTAGCTTCAAATATTTGAGAAAAACCTACATAATTGTCTGATCGACTCAAGGGCTTCATGCAACGTCATGCCATTATCCATATGCTAGAAGCTGGGAATGAACCCCCAACCAACCAATAGGTTTGTATTCCAACTAGATAAGTTTGTATTAAGTTTTCCTTGATGCCTCTGTTGGATACAACACTCGGTAGGAGGAACCTAATTTTTGGTAGCTAAGTTGGGTTTTCATATCCAGAAAGGACTCGAGATCAATATGGAGAACAAGCTTGTGTGTTGTCTAGGAAAGACTTGAAAAGGCAAAGGAAGCTGAAGTGTAAGAGTCTACAAAGTAGAGATTTAGAAGACATGTATGTAAAGAACTAGTTTAGGGTTTATGTGCTAACTCCTAAAATATGTTCTTCCAACCATTGAGAACATCTTTTTGAACCTGGGGTGTCTGATGTAGGAGCATAGCGGGCTTTGAGCAATCTTGCATCAACCAAAAACATGTCATGTTTTCTTTTGTTTGCATTATAATTTTTTCATTTATTGGTTTCATGTTGTGTGAAGCTTACATGATTTTGAGGACCTATTTTAGAACCTTCTCCTATGATTTCATAAGGATTGGATGGATTGTTTCAAAGATAGAGTTGTTTTCCTTGCCGTCGGAGCTGTATTTTCCTTCTTTTTGGGTGCTGATTGAGCGGCGTGTTTCCATTGATCCTTAATGAATCCAACTTTTCTCTCTTAGGGCCTTTAAGAGGACCTAAATTACTATCTTCTCCTAAGACTTCAATTCCTAATTCATTATGAGTTGAAAGTTATGACCATTTTTCTCGAGTATTGATTTTCAGCTAGTTTACACACAAAATGTTTGTATTAAGTTTGGACCTCCTAAATGCCTTGTCCTCCATGAACTTGGCATCACCTTTTATTATAATCCTCCTAGTCCTTGGAATGAATATATTATATTCCTTTGAGGTTTCATTATACTGAGCAAAGTACTCCCTCTTTGTAGCTTGATATAACTTGGTACGTGTATCACCTGGAATATGAATTTATGCCAAATTTACAAATATCCTGAAGTGACTGGCATCTGGCTTCTTCCCTATGAAATCTTCCTCTAGTGTCATCTTCCCTAGTACCTTATGTGGAACCCTATTCTATATGTATAGAACTATACTACATGCCTTTGCCCATAAGTAGTGGGGCATATCCTAGTCATGTAGCATAGCGCTTGCTGCCTCTGATATATAATGGTTGTTTCTCTCAACAACTCCATTCTACTATGGATTCGGAAGAACAATCCATTCTCTCTTGATTCCTTCTCTAGTAAAAACTCCTAGAATTCATTTCCTTTACATACTTTCCTCCATTATCTAACCAAAGATCCCATATCTTCCTTCCTATCGAGTTCACCACATGAGCCTTGAAATCTTGGAAGTGACTAAAAACCTCATCCTTGGTCTTCAAGAAGTATATCCAAGTCTTCTTGGAGAAACCATCAATAAAAGTAACATAGTACTCATATCCTTTGAGAGACTTCATTAAAATTGGTCCACGTAAATGTGAATGTACTAGATCAAGAAGACCCTCAGATCTGGTGTCACTCCTTGGAAAATATTCTTTCGTAAACTTCCCCTAAAATATCCCTTACATACATCATCGCGCTTTGTGATCACCTTTGGAACACCTATCACTATCTCACAAAGAAATTTTAGTGCTCCATGATGTATATGGCCCATCCTCCTATGCCATACCTCTCCAAGATCTCTAGGATTAATACTTCTCATCAGTTCCTTAGGAGTATCAAACGGTAGCCTATAAAGATGACCACTCCTAAATCTAATTGATATAGATGATATCCAATCCTTGTGCTTGATCAAAACCTGTGTTCCTCTAAAAATTAAGGGAAATCGACTTTCCATTCTCATGAAGGGAAATCGACAGGTACACACAACATATCATGAAAAGAAATCGACTTTCCATTCTCCCTCTAAAACTAAATAGTCCTTTTCCCAACTATTTAAATCCAAGCCATCATGGTACACACAACACATCATGAAATATGGAATACAATTTCTATATTGCATCATATGGACACCTATTGAACTATCATTCCAAGCCCTTCCTTCCCCATGTTCAAATCCAAGCCTACCCAAAACTCTGCTAAATATTTTGGTAAAATTCATAGCGATCGAATTTTGTTTGTCAGATTCCCAACTTGTCTCCGTTTATCCTTTATCTTCACCAACCTTTATTTTTTGGTTTTCTTCAACACTCTATGGTACATACTATCATGATCCTAAGGGACCATCATGGTATAATCATTACTATCCCTTCCATCCAAACAGATTGGATTAAGATAGGCTAAAAGAGACTGCAATTTGTTTGTTACCAGCTATAACATTCCCTCCATTTTTTGACACATGCTTAAGATCACAAGAGGAAAGTATGATTGAATTTATTTTAATGTCCATTGTTGGTAGAAATTAATTTTAAATTAGGAAAAACTATAAAAGAGATGAAAGGCACTGTGAAATTAACCAGATTTGAGGACCAAATTAGTGTAGGAACACCATGGCTACAAGGGTCAGTTCATGATCCTGAAGGATAATAATAGGTAATATGAGTCCAAATGGACTATAAGGTCTTCATGTGATGTAAATGTGGCCATTAGAGCCACCAAATGTAATGAAATGTAAGCAAAGTGCTAAAATTGTAAAAGTTTCCATATGGGCAAGACAAGGCCTAAAGGGCTAATTATGGGGTTAAATGGTTAGTTTGAGGGATTTAATAATAAATATGTTTATAGAGGTCATAATTTGATGACCTGAATGTAATGGGAATATAAAGTTTAAAATATTTAGAGGTTTCCAAAGTTGACAATCCCATTTTCAACTTGGCAACACAAATTTAGGGACAAACTAATGTAACTGAGCATTGGGGAGTTAGTTGGGGAGTTGTAGTCAGTTGGGTAGTTTTTTAGTTTTTGTCAGGTGTTGAAGGATCTATTTGATAGATATCCATGTGAGTATGGAGAAGGAAATGTGTGTGGGAGTCAAGGAACTAAAACATGGTGTTCATATAGAGTTTGGCACACACTCCATTGAAGGAAAATGACTTTTGAGAGTCAGATTGAAGGAATAACTATCTCAAAAAAATGTAGTCGAGTGTGGGGGACATATCTCCCAATTGAACTATTGGATTGACCTAAAGTTGGGATATGTTGTGGATAATGAAATACCAAAGAGGTTGCCCGGAGAGATTGAGAATATATGATTGGGTTCAAAACTTATTAGTTTCATTGTAGAGGTCTATTCAATAGGACAACAAGAAGGTAACTTTATGTTTAATTAAATCATAAAGTCATTTTTGATGAATCTAGTGGGCATGATGAGTGTGGGAAGGCTTTCAGAAGTTGTCTTAGATGTGTCTCATTGAGGAGAATGCAAGAGACATATAATCCCTTGTTGAACCCTTAGAGTTGAATTATCCTTTAAGAGCGTTCCAAGGTGGTGGTTCAAAGTTGAATGGATCTTGGATTGTACAAGAGGTCAGATTTTTTGGTTGAAGGATAGAAAGGTTCAGACCATGATGAATAAAGATTTGGTTAGTAGAGAGACTCATGGATACTCACAATTTAGAACACAATGCAAATGTATGAATAAGGTTTGTAAAATGGTCATTTCTAGTGGTTCAAATTTTCAATTTAGTTTTAGTTGAGATGGTTGAAAATTTGATTCTACAATAGATAATGCATATCATACCTTACAAGGTACAAGGATTACATGTTGGAAGCCAAGTTGAAGTGACAAAGAAAGTATATGTTCACTTTAACATTGGAACTTATAAGGATGTTGTCTTGTGTGATGTTATTCAATTGGTAGGATGTCATTTGATCCTTGGGAGGGCATGAAAAGTAGAGAAATATACCTTATATGATGGAGCATTGAAAAACTATACCTTCATGCATGGAGGAAAAAAAATGATATTGAAATCCTTGAAGGAAGAGGAAGCATCATGGAAGATGCCAACAAGTTTCTTGTTTGAAAGAGTTGAGTTCCTAGGGAAAAGGGAACAAGAAGAAGATAATGTGGAAGGAAAGGTAGAAAAAAATGCTTTAGAGTAACAAGCCTATGATGGGGCAATGAGAGAGGTGGATCAGGATAAGATCCTAGAGGAGAGAGTAGCTAAGGTGAATGGTTCAGTTGAAGGACCAAAAGAGTAAACGGAGATGCATGTGAAGTTGAACAAAGAGAAGTCAAACTATGAGGATACTCATGAAGTTAATAGGATTGAGAAGATAATGTAGATGTGTGGGCCACAAAAAGAAGAGGCTCAAGAAGCTGAGATGATAGAGATAGAGAAGGGCATTTTTGGGGTTGCTGATGAACTAGATGGGTACATGGATGAAGGAATCCAAGTGGGGATAGTCAAGTGTCCATTAAAAGTTGCTATTGAAAAGAGAAAAGACAGGGCTATGAAAGAAGCCATTAATGAAGTGTTTGCATGCCAAGAAAGATGGCATTGGGAAGGTGAGTTGCAAAAGGTCTTAGAGATGGAAGGAACCTTAGAGAGTGAAGAGTCAAAGCTCTTGAAGATAGCTTTGAAGAAAGAAGCCAATAGTTGGCGTAAGAAGATGAGGAAGAGGGTTGTGTGGCCTATCAAAAGGCTTATGGAAGAGAAGAAACTACTGAATGGAGGAATCACTGAGAGAGTTCAAGGAGTTTCTAATGAGGAGAGTGTACAAGTTACCGAGAGTTCTATAGAAAACTAGTGGTCAAAGTTTTGAAGACAAGACAGATTTGTGGGATGAGTTAGATGCCACAGTTGAGGAATGGAAAAAGAAGTGTGGAGTGGTGGAAGAATGCCTAGGAGAGGGACATGAAGATGCAAGAGAATATGGTCATGAGCAAACCTTAATGACTAAATTGTCTACAAGTACAGAGATCTCACAAGGAGTGTGTGAGCAGACAAAGGAAGGGCTGAAACAAATGGAGAGAGGAGTGGAGTACCAAATATATATTTGTTCCATAAGAAATATTTGATAAATATTATTGCTAACAATTTTATGAAAGGATTGTAGGGATATTACATTGTTGATCATGTCAATGATCATGTTCCAAAGATCTATGGAAACATGGATATGAGGGATGCGAGAGTTGGTGCTTGGCAAGGAAACATGATGTTTGCTTGTAGGGGCATGAAAAAAATGAATAGAGGATACTATTTTGTTGTAGGTCATCAACAAGCAGTAGACAGAGATTGGAGGAAATGAAAGAAACTTTCAATCCAAGGGACTTGGATTGATTTGATCCTTGGGAGTATGGTGCAGGAGCACCATGGCTACAAGGGTCACTTCATGATCCTGAAGGAGCATAATAGGCAATATGAGTCCAAATGGCCTATAAGGTCTTCATATTATGAAAATGTGGCCATTAGAGCCACCAAATGTAATAAAATGCAAGAAGAATGCTGCAATTGTAAAAAAATTTCCATATGGGCAAGACAAGGCCTAAATGGCTAATTATGGGGTTAAATGGTTAGTTTGAGGGATTTAATAATAAAATATGTTTATAGAGGTCATAATTTGACCACTTGAATATAATGGGGATATAAAGTTTAAAATATTTAAAGGTTGCCAAGCTGATAATCCCATTGTCAACTTGGCAACACAAATTTAGGGACAAACTAATGTAACCAAGCATTGGGGAGTTAGTTGGGGAGTTGTAGTCAGTTTGTGGGTAGTATTTTTGGTTTGTGTTAGGTGTTGAAGGATCTATTTGATAGAGATCCACGTGAGTATGGAGAGGTATAGGTGTGTGGGAGTCAGGGAACCAAAAAATGGTGTTCGTGCAGAGTTTAGCACACATTCCATTGACAGAAGTGACTGTTGATAGCTAGGTTGAAGGAATAACTATCTCAGAAAAATGTAGTCTAGTGTGGGGCATATATCTCCCAATTGAACTATTGGATTGACCTAAATTTGGGATATGTTGTGAATAATGAAATTCCAAAGAGGCTGACCAGAGAGATTGAGAATATGTGATCAGATTCAAAACTTATTAGTCTCTATGTAAAGGTCTATTCAATAGGACAACAAGAAGGTAACTTTGTGTTTAATTAAATCATGAAGTCATTTTTTATGAATCTAGTGGGCATGGCGAGTATGGGTAGGATTTCAGAAGCTGTCTTAGATGTCTCTCATTGAGGGGAATGATAGATACACCATAGTAGTGATATATGTAGTGGTTGTATTTGGGATTATGTATGTGACTATTATAAAAATAGTGTTTAGGACAATGAAAGTACTTCTTTGATTATGAACCAATGTTGGGTTGTGTTAGGATTTTTGGAACTGAAGCCAATCTTAAAATTTTCTCCATTGATGTGTGGGTTCATAGGGGGTCATTGTTTAAGGGTTATTGATCCCATGTATGGGATGAAATTGTGAAAGGGTATGTTTGTTGATGAGGACAGTCACAAGTGAGTGGAGGTATGATTAGTCATGATCAAACAAGTTGATAAGAGGGGTGGTGGGAGTTGTCTACAAGGTGTAGAGTCCAGTGGGGAGAACCATTCCTCATCTATCCTCTGCATCAAAAATATTAATCTTCTTCTGACTAATGTAGTCCAAAGTGTGAGTTGCATAGATAAACCAAATAAAATATACCACCAGCTGGCCATGAAACATAAATTAAACTAAACCACGGAGATGTAGGAATGATACAAGGAGGCTATTTT
This sequence comes from Chamaecyparis obtusa, assembly GCA_027943335.1. Classification (NCBI taxonomy): domain Eukaryota; kingdom Viridiplantae; phylum Streptophyta; class Pinopsida; order Cupressales; family Cupressaceae; genus Chamaecyparis; species Chamaecyparis obtusa. The sequence continues at coordinate 14,546 of BSBK01000175.1, forward strand.
TCTTTAAGAAAACAAAATAAGATGGAGTATCTAATTGTGCTCCTCTTAGACCATCCTCAAACAAAAATGCCTCAAATTTTAGAGAGGGAATTGCCATTTGGATTTGACTTTTTCACTATCTTAACTCCAATTATGTAGATGAAAGATAGAATAACATTTCTTAGGATAAGCCACCAGGATGATAACCAGAAGAATTATAGAGGTAGTAGAGCTTGTAGAGGCCAAATATCTATGATCCCACTAAAAATGCAAATTAAAAGGAATTGCCACGTCTAAGCACAGGAAACTAATGTATGCATAAATAGATGGGGTTCTAAATATGTAGAAAATTCTAGAAAAAATTGAGATTACTTGTGCAAGTAATCTATACTTATCAGGTTTGATGATACTGTTGGAACTGGATTGCCAAATTTTTTCCTTTTGCAGCAATGTTGAAGCACAAAAGAGGATAAAAAATTACTATCTAATTAAAATTTTATCTTCAAAATTGTGACACAATCCCGATTAGGGAAGAATTTTATAGGAAGTATATTATTTATCTATATTTTTATGAACATTATACCATTTTTTAATTTCTTAATTAAATCATGATTGATTGAAAAAATCTTTATGTTTTGGTTTGTTGGGTCAAATCTCAAGAGTGATTTATTTTATTTCTATGGGTTGTATCATTTTTGAAGCATCTCTCTAGAGTAGTATCTAACACAAGAATCAACTTACAAAAATGAATTCTCAAAGATAAATCAACAAAAGCATTAGGTGAATAGTGAATCAAAATTACAAAAATAATAACTAGAAATTTACATTGAATTTGGAATTTAAGAGTCTGACAATTTTAAAAGAAATCCATTATCTAATCATAAATAGTACAATGTCATATAGTGTTTCACGAGAAACTAGCAGGTGAGTGGATCTTTCAAACATTAGTAGATACTACATTAAAATACAAATACCAAACCTTTCAAATATATTCTCAATTTAGTGAGACTGAAAAAGTCAAGGAGATGGTGTTAAAAGTGGGCACTAAAAGTGGAATAAGATTTTGCATTAATACGTCGATTTCCTACAAAGATAGATAGCTAAAATTTGATTTGGTCAGTGTGTCATAGTTTGTGTGAACAATCATCTTGTCTTTACAAATATTTTTCCACATCTTTTGAAAACTTCTTTTACTCTATTAAAAATAACTAAAGTATACTTAATTTTATCCATAAAAAAATATTTAATTTTATCAAGCTTGGAAAAACATTAATCTCTTATAAATGAACAAATTTATAAATGAACTAAATTAAGGAAATAAATAGAAAATATAATATTATTTAAAATGTTGAGTTCTAACTAGGATATGTATATGTTGTTTACGCATGTGGAAGTTATCCACCTAATTTTTCATGTATTCAGTTTATGTGATCACATCTCTATAATTTTATAATGAAAAGAATGGTTTATCTTTACTTCATTAGTCTTCTTTCCATTGTACAGGATACTCAATCAAGCACAATGTCCTCTCTAGATTATCGACAAGGGGAAAATAACAATGCATCTCTAGACTATCAACAAGGAATAAATGCTATTGTGGTAGTTTCAACTTCATTTATCTGGCCTCACTCTCTCTATGCACTTCAAGGAACAACAAGTTTTAAAGACTAATTTATAACTTATAATACAAACAATTCATATAATTCTATAATCTAAATAATTCATATAATTCTATAATCTAACACCTTATACCTATTGACCTTAAAATTGTATGTCACGTTCTAGAATAGGGATATATGTATATTGACCTATTTCTTGTTACCATTATTATTTAATATATAGGGATATATGCATATATCTCTATTTTGGAGTTATTTCTTGTTACCATTATTATTTAATATATGCATGTCACATAAATATCCATCTAAATCTCTATGTAACTAACTCTATATGTATACATTCATGTATCTAAACTTTTGGAGGATACTATGTCAATGGAAATGAGCTCTACATGTTCCAATGAAGGATGGGGCATAAATAATGTGTGTTTCCATTCATCTGTCTTTGAAAAATTATTTTATAAGAAATGAACAAATATATTTAATGCATTCTAATTTTGGTTTTACCCTTTATAGGTATCATTATTGTTTAAAATATGTATACGCCTATACATGAATATATCCATAACAATCTATAAATGTAATTATTTGTTAATGTATATGTTATTGTAACAATATTTTTTGATTTAAGATAAACATAAACCACCTTAATGAAAACAATGTACTTAATTAAACATTTTTGTTCTAGGCCACTAAAGTAGAAGCGCTCTTGACAAGAAATGTAATACACTCCATCAATATTGGAGATTATGTTAAAAATCCAATTCTTCAGATCTTATCTTTCAAGAGAATAACTATCTTTGAAGATTAGACAGACCGTTTGTTAGAAAGTAAAGTCTACCAAGATAAATGAGAGAGGGGGGGGGGGGAGTGAATTAGTTATTAGATTAATACAAATTTTATCATCTTTAATAGATTTCAGCAATGTAAGAAATGAAATTAAAAACCATAGAAATATATACATACACAACAACACAATAACACAAGATATGTTGACTAGGGAACCTCTTGATCAAAGAGTAAACCCCAGTGGGAATGATGCCCACAAAAGATGCACTAAAATCAAAATTCCTTGTGAGAGGATGGAATCTATTAGGAGCCTTATGAAATACATTGAGTACATATGAATCTCTCTTAGGAGACTTTGAATCCTAGTTAAAAGCTTCTAACCTTGTTAGGAGTTATGGAAGATAGAAGGACCCCCTGTCCAAACAACTTCAAGGACAAGATCATTGAGCACACTATACAATTTATCTCTTTATTACTCAATAGAATAATACCAAAAGATTACTGATCTCAACAACTTATCACTTCTCCTTTGACTGTGCCAAATTGCACCAACTGTTTCATTTCAGATCTATATACTTCACATATCCTCTTATAACAAGTGTTGCTTAATTCTGCAATTCACTTTCAAATAATTCTACATTACAATAAGGAAAATAATCCTTTTATACCACACTCAAATAATTACAAATGAGTCAGCATATAAATTACAAAATAAAATCTTCCACATGTTACGCAATATTCTATAATTACATAAAACTATCGACTTCCAATTAAGATAATTATCCACTCATGTGACCTCTAACCTTTCTATCAAGTCCACTTCACAATCATCATGTCTTCATCATATGTAAAACTTCACATGCTTGGATTCTATCCTGATTAGGAGATATCATCTGATTTCCACAAACTGCTTCTCAGGAACACTACCTAAATACTGCTTCCATTGATTTACACATAACTGTTATGAATAGTTGAATTTATGTATGCACTCTTAACCATGATCTTAGAAAAAATTAAAGATTAAGTCTTCAACTCTACATATCTTGATCTTTAATATCCCATGTGTGCTAATACAAACATTGTATTCTTCTCTGCTAACCTTCAGTAGACCACTATGTTGACATCAATGACAATCACAGTCATGAATACAATAAAAACTGCTATAGAATGGCTGTGAATACTCCCCCATAGAATATATTCAGCATTCATTCCTATCACCATTGCAAGATTGTCTTGTCTGATGGCAATTACATACAATTATAATTTTTTCCTGAGAGATCCAATGATCTATTCTTCTCAGAAAGGCTAAAAATACAATCTATAGTATCATTGACACATTATGTTTGTTAGGCCATGAGAGATTGTTAGAGTAAAGAATTAATTTAATTACATTGATTAAATTAACTTTACTACCTCTTAAGGTTTCTCTTTATGCACTTGCATTAGTCATTTAATAATTAAATCTAATTATGAAATGCCTATTTACCTATTAGGGTTTCCTATTAGGTTTTACAATCTCCTTCTATAAGGATTAATCCATTGTGTATCTTTATTCATTCTTTTGGCTGGTAATAACCTTTTATATTGTTAGAGAAAAACTTTTCTTTGTTTCTTACATATTTCTTCCTTGTGATAGGATTTTGCATGCGGGTTTCTAGGGATTCATAGATTTTTTTTCATCAAATGTTACATGGTATCAAAGCAAGATTTGTTGTAGCTTGTTCATTTTTGAAGAAAAAAAAAGAGGAGAAAGGGTTTGACAAAAGAAATTTGGGATTTTTTGGCTAATTTGAGAGGTTTTGGTTGTAGTTTTTAGATCTAGTATTCTTTGCAGAACGTTATTTTTTATTTCTTTTTTACATGCAAGAAAATAAATTAAAAATTTAGCACTTTTTATAGATCCATGCATGTGAAAGGAATTTTTTTTTAGGTGTCCTTCCTGGTGCCATTTACAGTGGTGTCCTTTTCGGTGTTGTTTACCAGACCTACACCTTATTCCTCTGACCATCATGCATGAGAAGACATCTACATTGGTAGATCTGAAAAGGTAAAACTTCAAACCCATGTGGGAACTATACTTTGACTTGCAAGTTTTTTTACCTATGATTTCTATCCAGATATATGGTTATTTTTGTTAGAAAAATTCAAAGGTACAGATGATACTCATTTGAAGCTTTTTTTCTCTCTCTCATTGTAAGCAATCTTTTCCAGCTTCTAGGGTTTAGTTTATTGAATTGTGGGGGGGTTGTTTTATTTCTTATTTTATGTAATTTACTTTAGTAAACTTGAAATTATATAAAAAAAAAACCCTTCTAAAAATATGGCCGAGGCCTCTTCTTGTCTAGAACTTCTGACCCTTGATAACAATAACACATGAAAATCCCTGATGACATAACTTCTATGGTCAAAAGGGTTATGGTCTTATTTAGACAAAGTGCAACCAATTTTACAGAGGCCTTTCTGTTACATGTAGTGGTTTCCATTGCACCAAAAGATTGACCTATTGATGCTCGATACAACCACTAGACTTATAGAAGACACAAGAGGTGTTTAAGCCATGTCACAAATCCTGAGAGGAGTACTGACCATTTTGCCAACAATCTCCCCCTCAGTGTTACCCGAGGGGATTCAAACCTATGACCAAGCTCTGATGCCACTTGTTACAAGTAGTGGTTTCCATTGCACCAAAAGATCAACTTGTTAATGCTTGATACAACCACTAGACTTATATAAGACATCAGAGGTGGTTAAGCCATGTCATAAATCTTGAGGGGAGCACTGACCATTTTGCCAACACTTTAGAGGTCATGAAACATAGGAACAATATGGATGAGGCAATGGAGTTGATTTATTTACATGTATCAGATAGTCTACAATTTCATCTTGATGGGTGCAATTCTCCTCTAGCTATGTGGACAAAGCTTAACAGCTTGTTTGGTACATTGAATGAGTTTAAGACACTTCAGATTGAGGTATAGCTTACCTCTCTTGTACCAAATTATTTTCCATCCATTGAGGAATTCTTGATGAAGTTCAAGTAGCAAGGGTATTTATTATAGGGATGTGGAAAGACTAAGACTGGCACAAAATGTATCTACCTAATTTTGTCAAATCTTTGGGGACACATTCAGATTTTCTCCTCTACCTTCCACTCTACCATGGATGCATTGGGTCATAGATTCCATATGACCACTTTTGAGGTGTTCTATGATCACTTGACTAGAGAGTAGGTCAAACTCACACAATTGGATTCTTTATTTGGAACTAAGAACCAAGCTTTGGTTGCTCAGACTTCTAAGGGGACACAGAAGTAGAAGAAGAAGCCCAAAATAGATTCAGTTGGCAATGATCATTCCTCCAAGGCACCTTAGAAAATAGAGTCTAAGAAATCTACTCCTAAGGATAAATCTTCTAAGTCTAGTGAGTCTTCCTGCAAGACTAAGAAGTTCATAGGTGAACCTTGCAGTTTTTGTGGCAAGGAAGGGCATCCAATTTCCAGGTGTTGGAAACATCTTGAGGCTCTAGAGGAAGCCTTGCAGCAGCATAGTATTGCTTCTCCACAACCTTCACCTACTCCCATATGGAAATGCTATGCTCTTTCTATACGAGCATTATCTTCCACTGCTACATGGATTGTTGATTCAAGTGCTTCATACCATATGACAAACACACCTAGTTTGGTTACTACTACATAGATTGCAGTTGGTGACTCATCAAAAATTTTAGCTATAGAATCCGGTACTATTTCATTGGATGGTGGCTCTCTATAGGATTTTCTTTTTGTTCCTATCATTTCTACGAATCTCATGTTTGTCTATCAGATTTGTCATTCTAGTTTTGGTAAGATAGTTCAGTTCTCACCACATGATGTAGTTATTTGAGACCTCCATGATCCTGGTTTGGTTGTTTCTACTAGGAGTGTTGGTTCAGAGTCTCACTTATATAGGTTTGATGGCTTTGAGAGCTCTGATTATACAAGTGTTTCTCTTGTTGCTGATGTAGATACAGTGAGAAAGCTTTGGCATGAGTGTTTTGGCCATGTCAACTATAGATATCTATAATAGATGAGTACATAGGAGTTAGTGATTGAAATTCCTCAGATCTCTTACACCGATGGTTTTTGTTGAGGTTGTGCACTTGGAAATCATCATAGAGATCCTTTTCTGACAAGTAGGTCCTCACATGCTAGGGAACCATTGGAGTTGATACATAGTGATCTCATGTCATTTCCCACTCCTTTTTTGGTGCTTGTTATGTGCTCACATTTATTGATGACTTCTCCAAATGCACAAGGGTGTACTTCTTTAAGTACAAGTCTGATGTCCTTGATTCATTTTGAGTCTTTAAGACATTTGTGGAGAAGTAGTTTGGTCTTTCTATCAGGAGGATATAGACTGACAATGGGGGGGAATATGTGAATCAGTCTTTTCATGATTTTTGAACTTAGCAGGGTATATTGCATTAGCTGGCAGTTCCCCATACTCCTCAATAGAATGGAGTTGTTGAGAGATAGAATAGAACATTGTGGGAGATGGAAAATTGTATGATACAATCACGAGATATGTAGCCTTCTTTTTGGGTAGAGGAAGTGAATTGTGCCAGCTACATTCAGAATCAGATGCCTCAAAAGGCATTACAATATTTGACTTCTGAGGAGGCCTGGTCCCATGTCAAGCCTGATGTTTCTACATTTCAAGTGTTTGGTAGTGAGGCTTGGGAAATTATTCCAGATGCTCAGAGGAAAGCCATGGAGAGGATCCAACCACTCAAATTTGTTGGCTACTATGAATATATGAAGGTGTACAAGTTTTTTAATCCTAATTCCAAAGAGGTCTTGTTTCGGTGAGATGTCTAGTTTGATGAGAGCTATCCTCAGATGGAGCCTCCATCACTGGCTTCTCCCTCATTTCCTAGTACTTCCTCTTATCCTCTTTAGGATTCTATATCCTCTAAGGATGATTTAGATGATTATCCACCTTCCCCTAGTCCACCAAATATTTCACGAGTGCTCAAGTGGGCTTGTGATACTGTCAGTGCTACTGGCTCTTTGGCAGGGGATCCTTTACATACCAGTCATACTTGTACTCAATGATTTGGTATTCGTCTTTTAAGTCATGCTATTTTAGATGATCCTCAAAAGTTTTCAAAGGTGATAGGACATCCTGAGTGGGATAGGGCTATGGATGAGGAGTACTCTCCTTTGATGAAGAATCATGCTTGCGATCTTTGTACTCTTCTGAAAGGAAGAAAGCTAGTTCGGTGCAAGTCAATGTACCATACCAAGTATATTGGAGATGGTTCTATTGATCAGTATAAGGAACATCTTGTTGTGAAGGTCTTTTCATAGGTGGAGGGTATTGATTACTCCAAGACCTTTGATCCTATCACCAAGATAAATTCTATTCGCTTGGTACTTTCTCTTGCAGCTTCACAGGGTTGGATAGTGTATCAGATGGATGTGAAGAGTGTATTCTTGCATGGGGATCTACATGATGAGATCTATATAGATCACCTTTAGGGTTTTATGCAGGACTCTTCTCTTTTCTGTAGACTTTGGAGGTCATTATATGGTCTCAAACAAGCCCCTCAGGCTTGGTATGATAACATGGAATCTTTCTTGCTAGCCTCACACTTCACCTACTATCATTATAATCCTATAGTGTACATTCAAATTCATAGGGCTGATCTTGTGATACATGTGTTGTATTTTGATGATCTCATCATTGCAGGTATCTCATCTTGTATTATTCAGAGTGTTTAGAGAGTACTAATGGAGAAGTTTGAGATGACAGAGCTTGGATGTTTGCACAACTTTTTGGGCCCAATCTTTGGATAGGATTTCCATACACCAATAGAAGTATTCTCTTAACATGCTTTAGAGATTCACCATGCTTGATTGCAAGCCACCTCCCACATATTTTTGGTTAAGTGTTCTTTTCTCTACCACTTGCTCTACTCTTTTAGTGGACTCCACCTTATATAAGCAACTTATGGGTAGTTTGTTGTACCTAACACAAAATCTTCTTGACATTTCCTTTGAGGTTGGCATTGTCTCTCGATTCTCCCATGTTCCTCATGAGAGTCATTCACAAGTTTCCAAACATATTTTTTGGTACATTCAGGGCACTATTTCATATGACATTCACATTGTTGGTTTTACAGACATCGATTGGGGTGGTGATATAGATGGTTGGAAGTCTATTTTTGGCTTTGTTTTCTATCTCAGTTCTGGTCCATGCATGGTCTTGAAAGAAACAGAATGTTGTTGCATTATAATCTAAAGAGGCAGAGTATTAAGTAGCTATGCTATCTAGTCATGAGGTTTTATGGCTTGGACAATTGATAACAGAGTTTGGGTTTCCTCCTAATAGTCCCACTCTTCTTTGGTGTGACAATCAGAGTGCCATTTAGATTTCCCACAACCTATTATTTGAGCATTAGTAGACCAAGCACATTGAGATTCATATGCATTTCATCAGGTAGCTAATTTAGGATGGTTCTCTTAGCTTGGAGTATGCTCCCACTTTGGAGCAGGTTGCTGACATATTCACTAAGCCTTTTTCATCCCCGTAGTATCTTCAACTATGTTATATGCTTGGGGTGAAGGAAGTTGTCCTTGGGGGGTCTCAGTGAGGCCTACCTTCCTTTCTTTTTCTTTTCTTTCTACATCTTTCTATCTCTTTTTGGAGGAGGGTTTTTACCATGTGGTTTTCCCTATTTCTCTATTTCATAGAGATTTGGTTGTGATTGGGTACCTCATCAGGCCATGTTGCCAAGATTTAAATTTGCATTCAACATTTTAGTTCCTTTGCTTCTTTCTTGCATTGTTGCTCATCTTAAGGGGGGGTGTTAGAGTAAAGAATTAATTTAATTACATTGATTAAATTAACTTTACTACCTCTTAAGATTTCTCTTTATGCACTTGCATTAGTCATTTAATAATTAAATGTAATTATTAAATGCCCATTTACCTATTAGGGTTTTCTATTAGGTTTTATGATCTCCTTCTATAAGGATTGATCCATTTTATATTTGTATTCATTATTTTGGTTGATAATAAACTTTCATATTGTCAAAGAAACCCCTTTTTTTTTCTTACAGATATCTTCCTTGTGACAGGTTTTTGCATGCAGGTTTTTTGGGCTTAATAGATTTTTTTTCATCAAATCTTACAGAGATTCTAGGTAGCCCTTTACATTTTCCATCTTCGCTTTTGAAATTATATTGGTGACTTAGGATAGCTTCCATAAGTTATGGATAAGCCAATATATGCCTCACACTCTAAAGCCCTCATGCTTTGGCACACATTCACTGTTGCAATTACATTGGACACAATTTTCCACCAACAAGGACAAAGTGAGTCCAACAAAATTTTTGGAAAATCCTACAAAATATAAGAAATGGTCAACCGCTGAATGATGATTGGAACACACTCATGACTCAGACAAACAAAATTTTAACCGTTGAACAGAACAAAGACTTCGACATAGATAGGCATCTATTTGCTACCAATGACTTTGTAAAACTACATAATAGAAAAATGCTCAAAGAATTGAACCTCCCAATAGCACGTAGTTTTGCAAGAGTAATTGCACAAATGAGAAATGAACAAAATGAAGATGAACAACTTCAACAAGAGGTCCTTCTAAGAATAGGCTAACAAATCATGTTAAAACAACAAACATATGGATACAAACTGGACTTGTCAATGGATCACTGGGAAAAATTAAATCCGTCATCTACGAAATGAACTCTTCTCCTCTAGATCTACCAAAATATGTTTTTAATTTTGAGAGTTATGTTGGTCCACCATGGGATACATAAAACCCAAAAAATATTTTTATCATTCCAATAACTCGAGGAAACTATACACAAGTACCATTGGCTATGGCTTGGGCCATTACAATACACAAATCTCAAGGACTCACACTAAGAAAAGAAACATTTGACATTAGAAGAAGAGACTAGAGGTAATGATTGACATTTACAACAATATCAAGAGTCAAATCTATTGACACCTTCAAATAAACCCACCTTTCTCTTTTGAAAGGTGCGCAAAATGGAGTATAACATTTTGAGTAAGATAAGATTGTATGCTGACTGGTCACTTTCTTCTATAGCTTTCATTCACTACTATTTAATTGAGAAGTTTTTAAAATCAAAGTTCCTATCAAAGTTATCATTGCATACACAAAATTATGCAATAGTTATACAATACAGTGGTTTTTAATTTCTAGACAACGGTTTGACAATAACAATGTTAGTTAGCCGATAGGTGGAGATTTCACTTAAAACCTGTCAATGCTTTGAAACCAAACAACTATACAGTACAGTGGTTTTTAATTTTTAGGTGACGGTTTGAAAATAAGTGTAGCCAGTGGTAAACCAAAAACCTATCAGATGGTAGTAAACTGTTTATCAAAAACCATTTTTTATTATGAGTTTTCCAAACATCCCCTCTCGCATCGAATCTTACAGCTACACAAATTCTTCAACAGAAGCTCACTTCCATGGGCCTTCCCCCAAATTTGGTTCAGTTCTCTTTCAATGATACAATAGATTATGTCTCAAGTCCCCATATGTGGGGAGGCATTATGATGAAACAAGACTGGATCAAAAATCTCAAACCCAAAGGCGATCTCTCTAGTGCCTTTGAGATGGTATATGGTGTGAAATCAAGATTACCAGTAAACAACTTCTTACCAATATACAAATTTATGCAAGAAGAGGATATGGAAATCAGTGATCCATTACAAGATAGAATGATTCAACTGGTTGAACTAGATGAAATCAGAAGGAAGGGACAAAAGGAAAATATGAAGTTGCAACAAAAAATGAAATATCTTTTTGACAAAAGGACAACTATGAGAAAATTCCAGCCTGGTGATATGGTTCTCCAATGGAATGTCAGGGCTGAAGACAAAGGAAAACATAAAAAATTTGAGTCCTTATGGTTGGGACCTTTCATTATTCATCAAACTCATGGCAAGGATTCATATTTTTTAAGAAATCTAGAAGGTAAAGGGCAGGAATTGCCAGTGCATGGACAATTCCTGAAGTTTTTCTTCAATTAATTCTTTCTCTTTTCCATGCACAGTAAGTATGTATATATGTATAGGTGTTTTTGCTTATGTCATGTGTTCTTTTTCTACTTTAGGCTAGGGTTTTGTGGTCTGCCACCTTGAGATTCATGGTTTCTTTCTATGAACTTACATTCAAGCATCCTCAGATAGAACCATTGTTGGGTATATTTTTTGTTTTCTGAGATTTTGCTTCAGGTCATTGATTAATGTCTCTGCAAATGTCTTTGTCTAGTCTAGGGTTTTAAAATTCATCAAAACAGCCATGATCATACTTGTAAACCTTTGCCTTAGGTCTTTTAGCCCTTGGTAGGTTTAAATTTTCATGCATTCTTTAAGTTTTCCCTAGTTCTTATGTTTTTTTGTTACCTTTTTGGCCACTTAAGTATTGTATATGTGCACATGACTATTTCCCTCTAGGTGTTTGCTAAATCACTTAACACTATTTCATGTTTCTTTTTCATTCAACAAACTAGCGAATGTATTGAGCCCTTGTCATGTTTCATGTTAGTCGCTAAGTCTCCAAGTTTAGCCCGCGGTTATGCTTTCCTTTGAGCGAATCAGTGAATGAGTGATCTCCTATTTGCTTGTTTCCTAGCAGTTTCCTATCAACCTTCAGTGATCTGGCATGGCAGTTTTCTCTTGTTCTCAGAATTGGGCAGTCAAGTCTCATGTTATCCAATGATCTAGCGAGGACCATTGATTGTCAGTGTGATCGATGGTGATGTTTTAATCTCAAGATGATTGGGTCCTACATGAAGTGATTTGGTGACTCAGCAACTATGCTTTATGTTTATGGTCCTCTAAGTTTGGTGGCTCTAATATTTTGGCTTAGCAGAATTGACAAAAGTGGGTTTCACCTTTGTTTGCCTAATCTTGCAATATGCTGGCAAGGTTCTAATTTATTTGGCAACTCAGCGAATGAAGTATTCGTGCATTCTCGTAAAAGGTTTTTCATGTCAAAAGTCACATAGAAAACAAGGGGGACTCACATTACAAAAAAAGAGTCCACATTTTATGAGATGGAGGCCCTATGTGTGCATGAAGGGACTACTAGCCGGGAAAAGATGAAAATGTGTTGGGCATTTTTGTTAGAGTTTTAGGTGACTCTACAACACCCCCAGGATCGAATACATGACCAAGATAACTTCTACAAGAGATTGGCAAGACAATTGCATTAAGATGCAAGAATGATATTATTGATCATGGACATGATTAAAATGTACATAATAGGCCTCCTTATATAGGAAAGGAGATAAGAGACAATGATAAGGAGTTGATAAGCTATCACCTATGCTAGGTGTAATCACATGTCCACCAAATGTGGATCATCCTCCATTATGAAATGAAGTATGTGCATTGGATTAGGATGATAATGTGATAAGAGCACAAAAGGTGGATCTCACACACAACAAGGTATGTGATGACAACTATCACACCAAAAGTGGAATTTCTCCTACACCATGTGCTTAATAGATGTGCACACTCCTAGGTGTCTCAATCACAAACTACTATGCAATGCATTAACCTAAGTAAGATTAAGTAATGTGTAATTAGAAATATTTAATTACACCAACACCCCCCCTTAAGTGCAACTTAGGGGAATGCACTTAAACTCACAATGCAAGATGGGTCCTAGCTACTAGGACATGTTAGGTACCCATGTACAAAATGAATAACTCTCATAAAGTGGAGAAAGAGGGAAAACCTCATGGGAAAAACCCTCCCCCAAAAAGAGAGAAGAAAACAAGATGCATGGATGGATGGAGTACTCAAGACCCCCCAAGAACTACATACATCATGTATATATAAATAATTATCCCCCCATAAGAAGGATAGTTGGAGACATGATATCCCCCCCATAATGAAGAATATCCTACAAAAATGGTGAGTGCTTGAAGACAAAGTATATTCCAATGACTACAAACAATATTTCTCCCCTTGGGAAGAAGATATACCAAGTACAAATGTAGGTGTAGTTCCCATTCTAGATAGGAACTAGGAAGTGGAATCCAAATGAAGTATGATGATGATGCCATTAACTAATCCATATCCAAATGAAATAAGGAAGAAGGTCTCCAAATATGCATCTCTGAAGACTGATTAAGAATCTCCAAGCTCAAAGAATCTATCACCTCATGTGACAAACCAAGTGAAGAAGAAGAATCATGAATACCAATCTCCAAAGAAGGTGAAGAAGTATCTCCAACTGTGACGAAACTGCCATCAAAGAGAAGAGAAACCCCCTCAAGTATGTCTCCCAAATCTGAAATATGAGACTCCACAAATAATGAACCAATATCTGGCAAGTAAGAATCCCAATCAGGAAGACAAATAGATATCTCTTGCAATGAATCACTGGAATCACCAACAAGAGATGATTGTGTGATCTCAACTAGAGAAGTAGGAGCTATAGGGGGAGCCACTAGATCATCCTCGCTCTCAATTACTACAAATTCTTCAATTGCATCTAAAGTATAATCATCATAGGGAATATTATTTGCATCATCAAGAGGAATGAGGCAATTTGAAGCAAGATCATCTGGGAATGGAGGAACATGTGGATCACCAAAAATCTCCCAAATGATTTTCCAAATTATGTGTGGACATTGAACACCTCTAAATTTGGGGTAGATGTCATAGAAGAGACACAAATTGATGCTACCAATAATCAAATTTATAATATGAGCATTCTTTTCTCCCCAAACATATTTCTTCTCTTGTGACTTTGGCTTAGGAATGAGTCCATAAAGATGAGGCAAGAGATTAAGCCATCTACAATGTGTGATGATTCCTTTTGTCCATGACTCATAATTATCCTTAGTCAAAAGTACTACTGCAAGATGTGTTTCATAACCCATGATTACATTAATGATACACTTCTCTCATTACAAATTGAGATCAGCAAATTATTACACTCCTCAATTAGGTTATAATAGACTTAGATCACTATGCAAAAGACCAAGCTAAGGCTTATGCATTACAAATGAAAAAACTAAGCCAATTTCTAAAAGTACAATTTTTGGTCATAGTCATTGAAATCTTATTACAGATCTGGAAAATACAGAAAAAATTATGCACTTTCAAAAAAAATTGCACCTCAAAAGGAGTTCATATGAGCTCAAATGAGGCTTTAGAAGTTGCAAAAACTGAGATTTGTGATTTTTAGAAAAATTCAAGAACAAAGATCAGAAACCACCTGAACCATTGTGTAGATCATAAAATTCTACCCCAAAACATAAAACATTGCTCGAAAAAAGGAGTCCAAATGACTGAGATATCACTGTTTGAAAATCGCCTTTGAAATTATTTTTTCTGAATCACCACCGCCGCACTTCCAAAATTCAAATAGCTCTAGATTTGGCCTTGAGTGTCCAATTTGGATGAAATAAAATTTGATTTAAGGGTTTTTGGACCTCCTTCATATGATGCCAACCTCTGAGCACCAACAAGCACCAATATTGACCTGCAATAGAAAGCCACAAAATATAAAACCCCAAATTTTCTCCAAATAGACTATGCAATGGTGATGTCCAAATACCTTTATTCAACACCCACAATTGAATCAAGCCAAGATTGCACTTCTTGAGAAGAGGTCTTCACACCTTGAGAGCTCTGATACCATGTTAGAGTTTTAGGTGACTCTACAACACCCCTAGGATCAAATGCATGAACAAGATAACTTCCACAAGAGATTGGCAAGACAATTGCATTAAGATGCAAGAATGATATTATTGATCATGGACATGATTAAAATGTACATAATAGGACTCCTTATATAGGAAAGGAGATAAGATACAATGATAAGGAGCTGATAAGCTATCACCTATGCTAGGTGTAATCACATGTCCACCAAATGTGGATCATCCTCCATTATGCAATGAAGTATGTGCATTGGATTAGGATGATAATGTGATAAGAGCACAAAAGGTGGATCTCACACACAATGAGGTATGTGATGACAACTATCACACCAAAAGTGGAATTTCTCCTACACCATGTGCTTAATAGATGTGCACACTCCTAGGTGTCTCAATCACAAACTACTATGCAATGCATTAACCTAAGTAAGATTAAGTAAAGTGTAATTAGGAATATTTAATTACACCAACAATTTTATCCCACATTCACAAGTTTGAATGTATTGGCAAAGTTTATATACACTGGCACTTATAGTATGAAATAAATAAGAGGCCAAGAGGCTCTTGGTAGGCCCTTTTGCTAGAGGTATGTAGTGCGGTGGTGGGCCAAATATTTTGAACCGAAAATGCATAGCAATATTTAAAACTAGCAAAGACATTATCCCACATTCCTGCTGTAATGGGGATTTGTAGTGTATATATACAACACCATTCAAATGTGTGTTAGATGAAGATGTGGAAGCTATGCTTGCATGACTACTCATGTGGTTGCCTCGGTTTCCATGTTGGTAGGCCCAGTGGTAAGTAAATTTTGCAGAACAAATGGTATGCTAAGGTGGATGAAGTTGACACATGGAACGAGGTCACTAGATGAGGCTAACGGTTAAGAGATCACCGCACGACTCAACAAGCGATTAGTCACCAGGTCTCGTAATGCGAGCAGTTAGGTGGCTCAAATCTGGAGATTCAGAGACTAGTGCAGTCGCGAGGTTGCTAGATCACATGCAGTTTAGACAAAGCATTTCGAGACTCAGAGACTGAGGTAGTCGCTAGGTCTCCAGATTTAACTACAGTCAGCAAGGTGAGAAGATGGTAGTTAGTGGCAAAAACTGCCATGACTTGGAGATAACCACTAGTCTTTAGGTCACCAGAAGAGGATTCAGAGACTTGGAGACTGAGGTGTGCTACGAGGTCACTTGAGTTAACCATGGTTAAGGAGATCATTCTGAGACTTAGAAACTAGCTTATTCATCTAGTCACCAGGCTTAACCACAGTTAAGGAAAGTATCCAAAGATTTGGAGATACATTCAGTCACCTGATCTCCAAATGAGGGTGGTTAAGCCATGGTTAGTTCAAGCACCCAATCAGCATGTGACAAGTGGTGCTTCTTGGTGCCTTCTGAGGTAAAATGTGGAAAATAATATAAAAATGATAAATTTAAAGTGTAGAAAGAATTTAAAAAATGAAATAGTCCAGACATTAGGCAAAATTTAAAAATTTTAAATGCCATGACCTGCTCATGGAAAAATAGCCTGGGGATTCATTTTTTGACAAAACATACGAGTATTATATGTTTTCAGAAATGGCAGAGAAGGAGGAATCTTTTGGCAATGTTTGTTTTCAGTTTCTGAGTGATGGTAAAGAGCAGTGTGAGCTAGCAATTCTGAGGATCAAATCAATTTGGTGGGAAATGATTGCAAAAAGTGGTTCAAGTTTGGGAATCAGTTGCAAATCAAAGTTGAGAGGAATTTCGGAGATATTTTGTGCTAAATGGACAGTTGTTAGTTGGTTTTTTTCAACTGACTCAATTCTGCTATATCTCAGTTTTTCTTCTCATTGTAGGGGGTTGTTGAAATTTATGTTGCAGAGCAGCTTCCAGGCTTTTGAGTCTTATTTTCTATGTTTCTTTATTTTGCAAATGTATAGTTACAGATAAATTTTAATGAAAATGATGGAATCCCTATTCAGTTCTTGTTTGATGTCTTTGTATGCATGATCTTAATTCTTGTGTATTGATTTGTAAGGCATGTTAGTATACCAGTTATAAGGTATTTGTGGGTTTGAATTTGAGTTTCTTTCAAGGAGAGAGTAAGTCTTGATTTTAAATTCTGAGAATTTTAGGTTTGTATATGAATATGATGTCTAGGAACTGGAGTGAGAGAAGTGATTTGTAAGGCACTTCACTTGGTTTCTTTGAGTTTGGGATTAAGGTTTTCTATGAATGTATGTTTGTATGACTCTATTGCCCAATCAACAAGGCACTAGTCCTGGTTTTCTTTGCAATTTTCATCATCAACCTTTAAAATCAAATCATTTTCCATTTCCTGTTTGAAAGCATGAACGTTCAGAATCTGTATTCAATAGTACACATATTTTTGGTAATTCATTGAAGAATTGAATCGAATAGGTTAGCCTGCCTGAGTTTTAAACTCAAAAAGAATGAGGAATTTCCTTATGCCACTTTTCCATGTTATTTCATTCATAATTTTCATCATAGTGTCATGTATCAGGATAATTTGGGATGAACTAAGAATTGTGATGTTTTATTGAGTTAATTCTAAAAAGGATAGCATAATAGTGAAGGAGCTAATTCACAATTCAAAGCTCACTTGAGAATAGTGAATTTTTATAGGTAAACCCACTTGAGTTTTGTACTCAAAGTGAAGAAGGCACAAAGCCTTAGTACCTTAGTGCTTGCATTTTGTTAGATGCATCTATTGGGATTAATAGAGTTATAATTTCAAGATTTTGTGAAATCATCTGCAGATATGAGCACTAACAAAATTGGTGACTCTACTGGGGAACTGGCATGAATATACAATAGATCTATGTAATATGATTTATTGTGTTTATTGTAGACCAGAATATGATTTTGATTCCCACTTATTTATGGGTGGCGACTCTAAAAATCTACATTTACTAGTTGCTGGTAGTTGTAAACCTTTGTTATATCTTTTTGTGACATGCCATGAGTCGGCCAAGATTTACTAGGTCTTTTTTCAAGGATCACCTAGAGAGTAATATGGGTGATGAGCTCCATACCCCTAGTAGAAAATAGTGGTCTAGGAGAAATCACATTATTGCTAACTCCCCAAGACCTTCAAGAGAAAGAGTCCCTACACCACTTCCCCATGAAGCTTCTTCTTCTTCTGATGACCCAAAACATGTTAAGAAAGTCATGCCTACTATGCATTTTCCCTCTCATGAAGAGGAGATCACAGAAGTAGGTTTATTCCCTACAAGAGAAACCTTAGAGCAATTGGGAGAAACTTCTGCTGCAGAAATTGCCTCATATGATTCTAAAAAATTGAGAGAGAAATTGATTTCTCTAAGAGATAAGGAGCATGAACAACTATTGGAAATTTCCAATAGAAGGTGAGGGAACAAAAAATTTATGAATTTTTCATGGAGAGGAAAGATCTAATAAGAAAAACTAAGAAAAATGAAATCCAGGCTAGAGATCTAAGCCAAGATGTTCAGGGTTTAGATAAAGAATTGTTTGGTGACATGGGGGTTCTAAAAAATTAGGCTGAAGGTATTAAACCTAACCAAGATGAGTTTGAGGGAACATGACATGTTCTCAGGCAATTACACCCATCTGAAATCCAAAGGAATGAGGATATTAGAAATGCCACAAAAGAAATTCCTGATAAGGGAAAACAAAAAATGGTTGGTGCGAATATTAATGAGCCTAAGAAAATTATTGTTACTTCTAGTGTACTTTCCCAAGCAAGCCTACATTTAGAAAAGGCCAGAAAAGTTAAGGAGGATCTTGCTCTCCAACTTGAGAAATTAGAACTGGAAGCTACTGCAGATGAGATGAAAAGAAAGATTTCTTTCTTGCATGCCAATATAAATACATATGCTAGTGGCTTAGTCCTAATAATTCTAGGAATGATCCCATCCAGTCAGCCTTGTAGTTCATTTCCAAAATTTCAAACTTCTCATCCTAGACAAAATGCACCTAGACCAAATTTGAATACAAATCAAGTTCCCCTTGTAACTGGTGGTACAATGGGAAATGTACTTGGTCAAAATGTTGGAGCAACCCCTTTGGTCCAACCAAATTTCCAAAGGAGACTAGTTCATTTGGATAGGTATAGGCCATTATTTTTTGAAGGTATTCTTGGTCAACCTAATGCTATTCCTAATGAGATTAGAAAGAAAATCCCATTATTCACTGGAAACAATGTAATTACTTGTGAAGAACATCTGAAATTCTTCATAGATAAGATTAATGATTATGAAATTGAGCATGAAGATGTTATAATGAAGCTTTTTGTTCAATCATTAATTGAAGATGCCAGGGATTGGTATAGGGGTCTACCTAAGAATAGTGTTGCATCTTGGGATGAGTTTTTCAAATGTTTCAAGGAACAATATGTAGAACATGTGAATTCAAGTTACATACTCAATGAATTTAACAATATAAAAAATAACTATAATGAGAGTATGTCAGAGTTTAATAGTAGGTTTCAAAAGGCCATGTATAGATTTTTCTAAGTGTTGAGGCTGGATGATGCAGCCTACCTGACTACTTACTTTAATTCCATGGATGGTAAAATGTCTTATCTCTTGAGAGATAAAAATCCTCATACCCTGAGGGATGCCTTCAAGTTAGCCATAAATATTGAAAGCAACTGAAAGGCATCTGGCCAAATGTATAAGAGAGATGAAGGTAGATTGTGGAAGGAAACTAGGCCACAACCTGCAAGGCCATCCAAAGATGATGATAAAATAGACAAAGGATCTAATATTACCAAAAACTTCCCAACAAAGTTTGAAAAGGGTGGTAGAAATTTTCAAGATTCTATACTGCCTTATCAAAGGCAGGATAGACCCCTAACTTACAGGATATGCCCTATAAGACAAATTGGAAAGATGGGAGGCCTGTCCCTAATAATAATGAACCCCAAAAGGGAAGAGATACACCAGATCCTTTGAAAAAAAGTACAGTACATAATGTGGAAAATACCCCTTGGTGTGTGGCTTGTAATATGCCTCATTCATCTTTCCAATGTGCTATGGCTCAGACCTTAGGAGAAGAAGCCAATGACTCATATGTAGGAGATTATGAAGAATCTGAAAAGCCTGTTGTTAACATGTTTACTACTGAAGTGATGGGGACCTCTTATCTTCAAATGATGAAGAGATCTGCTCTGATGTTGATCATAAAAGGAAGATTCTTTCTAACTATGAACAACAAGTATTTACTAATTTTGATCATGATGAATCTGATAATGACTTGTGTAAAAATAATATGGTCAGGTCAGAAAGAGATGATGTTCAGTGGAGAAAGCCCAGTGAAGAAGAAATCAGAACTATGACTATGGCTGCTATTACATAAGCAAGATCCTCATATAATTTGAGAAATAGGAAAGTGGATTCTGATTAGGGAGTGCCTAGGTCAATATTTGTTAAAGATGATCCTAAGAATAAAGAATCCCCTAAGACAAATGCTGTCAAGGGTAAAGATGGAAATAATAGGAGAGAGGAACCTATTATTGAAAGAATAAAGAAAGAAGTGACTACTGAGGAAAGTAAAGAGAAATGGTGGTAGAATAAGAGATATTTCTGATATCTCTAATGATCCCCCTACCTTTGACATGAGACATGCTCTATCTCAAATGAAAGTTTCTATTCCTTTGTTAGAAATGTTGAAAATTAGAGAGCATAAGACAATAGCCCTAGCTCTGATAAATGAACAAGGCATGGAGCATTTATGATAGAAAAAGGACATGAAATGAATGAACTAGATACAACAAAGGATATCTTTGAATTTTGTGTTGGAAGTATTGTGACACAAGAACCATCCTCCATTGATCCTTTCTATGTTACACTAGTTGTTAATAATTTTTTGCTCAAGAATTGTATGATTGATTCTAGTGCTACTGCCACTGACATACCTTACCAAGTGATGAAAGAATTAGGATTGCAAGTAGATACTTCAAGTGGTAGATGCTATGCCATGGACAATAGGGCAGTGCCTATTGTAGGAACCCTTACAATGAGGATAGAGGTGAAGTGTGCTACCTTCCCTGAGGCCACTTACAAGATGGATATGGTAGTAGTTGATACTAAACCTCATTATGGTATGTTGCTATCAAGAAAATGGGCTGCTGTAGTTGGAGGAAAGTTGCACTTGGATCTATCATATGCTACTATTCTAGTCAATGGAATAGAAGTAAAATTGTATAGGGAACCCCATTCCTTAGTGATGGTGGACTTGGTTGCACCAGAAGAGTTGAACTATTGTGTTGATATTGACATGGATAATTTCATGGTTGAGGAAATTATACCTTAGATGAAAAATACTGATCCAATAATAGTAGAATTGGTATTGCAACAAATGGGTTATGGTAGATGTACTTTAATGGATGTTTCTCTAAAGAAGGATCAAGGGCTGGTGTTTTACTCATTTCCCCATTAGGTACTAATTTTAAATACTCATTCCTGTTAACCTTCCAATGTATGAATAATACTGCAGAGTATGAGGCTTTAATATTGGGTCAATACATTGCTATAAAACATGGTATCAAATGCTTGAAAGTCCATGGTGATTCCCAATTAATCATAGCTCAGATCAAGTCTAGGTATGCTGCAAAAGATGATAGGTTGAAATTATATAAGCATGCTGTGTGGGATAGGTTAGAATTCTTTGTTGCCTTTAATATCCTATGGGTAGAAAGGTCCATCAATATCACAGTTGATTTCCTTGCAAGTGTTTCTTTAAAGAGCACTGATGTCACACTAATTGGTGTATCAATGTTAGAGATCAAGAGTAGGCCTACAATGCCTAATAATGTTTATAATTGGCAAGTCTTTGAAGATGACATTGACATTCTCAAATTTCTTCAAAGTCTGGACCAGTATGATGGACAACAAATAGATTTCAATGCTACATAGGAAATCATTGATGGTAAGGAATGTGTCATGGGAAATGAAATTGTCCAATTAGCCTCGAATCACATACCTAAGGGGTTAGTAGAGTTGGAGGGTATGTTTAAGATAAATGATGGCTACATGTTTCAAAAATCCAACACTAAAATGGAGGACCTAGAGGAAATAAATTTAGTCTCAGAAACATCCCCTCAAATAGTATATATTGGAAAAAGGTTGAGTAAGAAGGTTAGAGGAAATTTGATAAGATTATTAAAAAGATATAAGCATGTTTTTGCTTGGTCATATGATGATCTTAAGGCTTATAGAGAAGACCTCTTTCAACATGAAATTCCACTCAAGGAAGATACTAAGCCTTTTAGACAAAAACAAAGACCCATCAATCCCCTGCTATCCACAAAAATGCAGGCTGAATTGACAAAATTGAGAGATGTTGGTATCATTGAGCCTATTAGGAACTCCACATGGGTCTCAAATCTTGTGCCAGTGAGAAAAAAGAATGGTGACATAAGACTTTGTGTTGATTTCAGGAATTTGAATGTGGCTTCATTAAAAGATAATTATGGACTACCAAATATGGAAGCCATGCTACATAGGGTAACTAGTTGTGAGCACTTATCAATGATGGATGGTTTCTCAGGTTACAATCAAGTGCTAGTTAAAGAATTAGAGTAGTTTAAAATAGCATTTACAACCCCATGGGGAACATATGTGTATGTGCGCATGCCTTTTGGTTTAAAAGATGTTGGAGCAACTTTTCAAAGGGAAATGGATGTTGCTTTTAAAGAATTGATTGATGTTCTTATGGTTGTGTACTAGGATGATCTTACTACTTATTCTAAGAAGACTAAGGACCACTACAATTATTTAGAAAAGGTCATTGTTAAAGCTCTAGAATTTGGTATTTCCTTAAATCCTAAAAAATGTCAAATTGTTGTGACAGAAGGGAAGCTGCTTGGATATATAGTATCAAAAGAAGGAGTCAGGATTGAACCTGAAAGAGTAGAGGAAATAAAGAAGGTACCTTCACCTGATAATTTAAAGGGTGTGCAATCTTTTTTAGGACAGATTAATTTTGTTAGGAGATTTATTGCTAACTTTGCAGAAATGGTCAAGCCTATAGTCAAACTCCTAAAGAAAGATGTAAAGTTTGATTGGAATAGTGAGGCTTAGCAAGCTTTTGAGAAAAAATAACAAGTAATCCAAGAGACCCCTGCCTTAATCTCACCTGATTATTCAAAGCCATTTTCTCTATTATCCTTTGCCTCTTTTCATACTATTGTAGCTATCCTATTACAAAAGGATCAAGAAGTATTTGAACATTCGATAGCCTTTTTTAGCAAGTCATTGCAGTCTACTGAATTGAATTATAAGTTAATGAAAAAGTAGGCATACACACTTGTCAAGGCAGTTAAAGCTTTTAGACCTTATCTTGTTTGTGCCAAGGTTAATGCATATTGATGCAGGAGCATCCTGGGTGTAAGAGCAATCTTGCATCACCCAAAAAAAAATATTTCTATTTTTTTATATTCAATAAGGGCTATTTTGTGCAGAGCTGCTATTTATGGAAAGTTACTATTTTTTGGTAATTTTTGTATGTGCTCAGAATGATCTGATTTCTTTCTTGGAGGTTCATTTTGGTCATATAAGTCTGCCAGCAAAGTTTCATGGCTAGATCAGGTGTAGTTTTGAAGATATTGAAGATTTTTGGTATTGGCAGTAGGGTACAGAAACTTCAAACTCAATTTTGAAGGCTTTAGAGGCCCCTGATGGGGTCAAAAATTTGGGTGACGGGTGCTTGTGCGGGTCAAGCTTGTAGAGTGCTTCGTGGCATTTCTGAAATGGGGTTATAATAGTCAATCGGGTCAACTGGTGATGACTTATGGTCTCCAGAAGTTGAGTCACCTGAAATGGCAGAAAATAATTTTCCTTCAAAATTTCTGTTCGGGTTTCAAAAGTTATTTTGAGCCGACTTTGATGTAATAAATTGAAAAATAAAATAATTCTAAGTTTGGTCGGCCCTTAGGGCTAAATTTCTGGAACCTTCTCGGGCGGTGGAAATTGCCTATATAAGGAAGGCTGTATTATTGTCTTAGGCAGTTCAGAATAGTTCTAGATAGTAGATCTGGGTATTGATTCAAGGCTTTGTCCTACAGAATATTGTAAGGGAATGCCCATGTGGCTTTGCATATTGTAATTCTAAAAGTTTGTAATTCCACATTTGTGGAGATAATAAGAAGCCAATTTTCTGTTCTTGCATATGATTGTTGTTGTTTCCCTATTTTTGTTATGTGTTTGTGGTATTAAGGGGAGCACCCTTCATCACATATGTACCTCATGCAGCAATGAAAGATATTTTGGTTCAAAGTGAGGTCACGGGGAAAAGAGGCAAGTGGATCAATAGGATTCAAGAGTTTGATCTTGATCTCCACATTACCAAACTAGTGAGAGGTTTAGGACTTGCAAAACTAATGATTGAGGAAAATATGGACCTCATCCAAGTGAATAGTGCTTCTATTAATGAAGATACAGTCACTAGCATTGAAAGGGAACCATGGTACAAAGATATTGTTTATTTTATCAAACATGCTAAATGTCCACAGGAGTTGAATGATAATCAAAGGAGAAGTTTGAGATTGCAGGACCAAAGGTATGTAATGATACAAGGCAATTTGTACTAGAAAGATAATGATGGAATTCTACTATTTTGTTTGGATGAACACCAACTAGAAAAAGTATTGAAAGATATGTACTCTAGATTATGTGGAGGGCATCAATCTGCTCGATCTACAACTCATAAGATTTTAAGGACATGATACTATTGGCCTATGTTGTTCAAGGATACTCATTCTCTTGTCAGAAAGTGTGAGCCATGTCAAAGATTTTCCAAGAAACTAAAATTCTAGGGTGCATTATTGTTAAACCCTGTTGTTGCAGAAGCTCTTTTTTCAATGTGGGGTATGGACTTTATTGGGGAATTTTATGAGAAATATAGTGGGGGCATAGTTGGATTTTGGTTGCTACTGATTATTTCACTAAATAGATTGAAGCAATTCCAACTAAAAAAGCAACTCGTGCTATTGTAATTGAGTTTTTAATGAATAATCTAATCACTAGGTTTGGTGTCCCTATCAAATTGGTTGTAGATAATGCCATGAGCTTTAGATCACATGAAATCACTGAATTTTGTTCAGAGATGAGAATCATTATGTCTTATTCATCTCCTTACCATCCACAAGCAAATGGGCAGGCAAAATCCAATAATAAGAGTATCTTACAAATTTTGAAGAAAACTCTAGAAAAGAAAAAAAGGAGTTGGCATGTAAAATTGAAACTAGCATTGTGGGCTAATAGGATTTCTAAGAAAAGGGCTATAGGGAAGTCCCCTTTTGAAATGGTATATGGTGTGAAATCAAGATTACTAGCAAACAACTTCTTACCAATATACAAATTTATGCAGGAAGAGGATATGGAAATCAGTGATCCATTACAAGATAGAATGATTTAGTTGGTTGAACTGGATGAAATCAGAAGGGAAGGACAAAAGGAAAATATGAAGTTGCAGAAAAAAACTAAAATATCTTTTTGACAAAAGGGCAACTTTGAGAAAATTCTAGCTTGGTGATATGGTTCTCTAATGGAATGCTAGGGCTGAAGACAAAGGAAAACATAAAAAGTTTGAGTCCTTGTGGTTGGGACCTTTCATTATTCATCAAACTCATGGCAAGGATTCATATTTTTTAAGAAATCTGGAAGGTGAAGAGGATGAATTGCCAGTGCATGGACAATTCCTGAAGTTTTTCTTTAATTAATTTGTTGGTGTTTGAAAATGCTTATGCCAACTAGGGCTGCCAATATGCCTTGAGACTAGTATTAGGAATGGTTAGTTCCAAGTATGAGATCTCTGCAAGACAACTGGACCAACTATAGGGACAAGACTACCCTCTTCACTTCTGGCTCTGCAAAACCAAGGTAGGTACACCTGATCCAATTTGTTTTAACTCTACCCCTTACTGATTATTGGATCTTACAATAGATAACAATGAGAAAGTACTAAACAAAAACCTATTATTCATTGACTCTCCATCATTGGGTAGGACAATACATATAAAGTAAAATAAATTTAAAAGACTGATATTAATTCAATGTTTTTTTTTTAAGGATTACAAGATTCCAATCATTCCATACAAAGATAAGATAGGAAGATTAAGGCTAGTGCCTTATCCATTGGGCAATATATCAGAAAAAAGAATGAATACAATAGTTTTTTTATGAAAGGTGGGTCTTGAACATAAATATAAACTACTCCAAATCTTTCCTACTTTCAGAAATCCTTGAATAGATTCAGTAAACATGCATCTAACTAAAAGCAATTTTAATCCAATCCTAGATCAGAACTCAAAGTTCAAACACATACATATAAACCTCAAAGAGACTTAAAAATTTACTGAACAAACTCACAAGAGAGACAAAGATCCAAGATTCATATTAAGGTCACCCTTTAAACATTGCATAGATCCAATCCTGAACAAAGCTTGCAAAATAATAGTAGCAACCTATACTTCTTCTCTATTTCTCTGATAGAATGATACAAAATTTACAATCCCTGACTGAGTGTTAGGTTTTGAGAATTTCTATCTTTTTCTCTTAAGCTCTCAATACCTAGAATGATCATGAAAAATCCTTTATATATGAGGAAATGCAACAAGCCACCGATCATTCTAGGGTTACATATTTTAATCTAGAAAAACTTTACAACTTTTACATATTTACAATAAATACATTGTCGAAGTAGATGAGATATTGTAGGAAGACCACCCTATTTTATGCTTCTTTTACTGTATCTAGTTGCCTTCATGAAATCTGTCTTGTGCTCCTCGCTATTCACCTGGTAATAAATGTCTTCAAAATATCTCACCAACTATTGTTACCAAAAAATATCTATCTATGTCCACTCTAAGAAGTTGGTGGAATACTATCCTTTTGAACATGAGGCATATATTGATACCTCCACCTATTGTATGTGTCTTCACTCGGGAACTCAAAATTGGCAAATTCAACCTTCTTCTTTGATAATTATTCCCACTCATTTTCTATTTGAGTGACCTTACGCTGAAAACTGTCAAACATTGACTTAGCATTAATCAATAGCTTGATAACATTATTAAAAGAAACATTTCCACTTAAGACACCAGTCACTCTTTTTGATAAAAGTGCATCCATTTCTTCCCTCCATTGATGTGCCTCCTTAAATTTTCCTTTATCTATGAAAATGGTAGGAACTAGTTCATAGTTTGAAAGCATCGGTTCAGCTTTCAACATGCTTGATTTTTTGATAAAACCATCCAAAATGATCCCAAACTGTACCATTTTCTTTATAACTTGGTGCACTAACTTAATTAATGGATCAGGATCCTCTTGTCCTTTTGACAGCATATGAAATAACTTTATATTGGGAGACCTTTCAATCCACTTCTTCAAAATTGGTGACAACTCCATCTTCTCCTTATTTAAAGTTTCAAATAATGAATATAACTTATTAGCATGGCCATGGTGAATGGAGGGCTTTAAATCAATAGCAAACTACATGATTGCATCTATTATCTTTTCTTCATATTTTTGGTTTGCTAAAGCTGTGGCCTTTATGTTCTCATCCTTTTCTTTCTCCAACTGTACCCTTATTTCCCTCAACATATTTGTTTCTTCTGTCAATCTTCACTTCTCCTAGGTGACCCGTGAATCCAAGCTTGTATTTGGCAGTGGTGAAGGTGGAAATTCAACAATTGGGCTTGAAGATGAAGCCATTGTAGGTCTATCAAAAATCACCAACTAGGGTGACCTATGATCTAAGGGCCCTGACAATTGTGCAATCAATTTGTCCTTCTGAATTAGCTCAACCTTGAGCTCATTGTAGGATTTGAGAACCATTTCAAATTTGAGCCTAAGCTCTTCCTTCTCTCTAGCATCTTTCTCTGCCACTTGGGCATTAAATTTGGTAGTTTCTAAAATCAAATTTGATGCTTCAACTCCAAATGTTTCTCCTACTCTCTGGACTAACAAACTACCTGTATATCTTGCAGAGAGATCCTTTCTTTTCCCTTTATTTTCATCTTTCTTCAGAGACCACATCACAAGAGTAGCATGATCTTCAGAAAAAGAAAATCCTCTTGTAGCCTATTTAGCCTATTCTGCTATAGTAAGAGTCTTCACTTTTCTTTTTCTTACTTGGTCAAAGACAATTGCATTAGCAATGTCCCATTCTGGCAAAATTAGTACCCCTGATGTATGAACCATGGCCCTCCCTTCCTCTGGAGTAATTTTCTCAAATTGTTTGACCATTTCTACCTTGGTCTCATTTTCTATTTCTATGACATCCCTAGCAGGGGACTCTTCTTTCTTCTTTTCACATATCTCCTTAAATTGATTTATTTTCATTCTCTAAAGAAATTTGGAGAATGCCCTGATCTTAATAAACTTATCATCGGCAAGGAAGGAGTCTGTGGCTTGTTTTAGAATAGGGTCCATCTGTTTACCCTCAAATTCCTCTATTGAAAGATCCATGGCCACCTCCTTAGGTGCCTCGGGCATTCCTTCTTGCAAATCTTCACTAGAAACAAAAAAGTTTCCTTCATTTCTTAGCTGCACAAGTTGTTCTGCCACCCCATGTTCATCCAATTGAATAGGGGATTGAGAAGGTGAATAAGCCTCTTCTCCTGGTCTTACTGCTTCTTGTTTCTGCCTCTTTTGAGAGGGTTCCTGTATTGTTGGATCATCAATATTCCTTTTTCCTCTTGAAGTAGAAAGGATATCTTCACTTCTTTGCTGTGGTGGCAGGAGAACAGTGTAACCACTTCTTCTTTGCATTGTATAAATTTCCCTTGGGATAATTTCATGTATTTAGGCTGGCTCAAAATTTTCCTAGCCATCTCAAGGTCTATCTTAGTCACAGCTGCCCTTTTTTCATTGAATACATGCATGATGCCTTCAAAATGTTCCATAAGGGCATCCACTTTCCTTGCCCATGGTTCAAACCCTTTCAATGGGTCATAAGCTCTATCAAAATTCTAAATAAAACCTATAGTCTTTTTGTAAATGACCCATTTCTCCTTCTTGATCTCTTGAGTTTGAAGATCAAACTCATTTTTTATTACATCCTCAAGAAAATTAAATTGATGCTCAATAAGAGAACACCTCACTTTATCTCTAAATACTCCTGAGAGAAAACCTTCAGTATCTGCACACCTCACCACTGCTTTAGACAATTTTTAGGGCTGCAAAACCTTATTCAAATGCACCCATCCTCCTTTTTTGATCACATATTGGTGTGCTATGGTTATGTCTGGGAAAAAGGTTCCCCTTCCTTTACCAGTGAGAATAGACTCTTGCAAGTCTCCAATTTACCTTAGAAATTTTGCATATCCCAACTTCAATGGGACTTGATAAGGTAAAATAGAAGGTGCTACCTTGCAACCATACACTCTGAAAACTATGGAAACTAGATATAAGATAATATCCCCAAAATTGTGAACAATAGTAATATCCTGGCAAAACTCATTTGGCCTAATTAGCCTTAGCAACTCTCTTGGAATCCTTGGATTGTCAAAATGTAAAAGAGCTCTAAGTCTAGAGGCAAAATCTCTGTCAAAAATAATATAGCTAGCATCAATTCTATCTCATGACAGAGCTGTAGTCCACAACTGCACTGGAGGAATTTCTCCATTCATTTCCTTCACAATATATATTGTTGTACCAAAATATTCATCACCCTTGTATAGAAACATGTGCATGAACATTGAGCACCATCCAAAAGGTCTAGACACCTTCATATTTTTTATTCCCATCAACCCCTTATGGATTATATCAGCTAAATGAGATACAAAGTCAAAAATAAGGGCTAATTGGGGGTACAATGACTGTACCATCATGAACATATAAGGTACTGGCATATGAGTTGCCTCATCATGCCCTAGAATCAAAGTCAAAGATTTATAGACTTCCTGTGCCCTTTTACTGAATAAGTCTAATCTAAAGGGCTTTGGTGTGCTTGCACTGACAACACACATTGATTGTAGTAGATCAAAAATTTGCCTCAAAGGCCCTATCCTTAGATAATCATTCTGTGCTTCATAGATTTCAGTAAACTCTATGAAATCTATCTTCTCTAACCCCACAGATGGTTCATTCAATGAAAATACTTCCCTAATCTCATCCTCTGTGATGCTGATTAGGTCTCTACCATTTATATCCTTGAAAGACTTTGTCATAGGATCATAGCACTTAGCTATCTGAATTAATAATTCAGCATCCATAAAAACACTAGGAACAACTAACTTCCCAATATCAAATTGCCATATATTACTCAAGGGGGCACAAGCATTCCTTTGTGAATAAGATGACTTGAAAAGAATAAGACTGTTATGTTCATCACCCACCTTGCCATCTCTCATATAGTTTCCCCTATCATGGAGACTGTCTGCAACTGAATCTCTAGGGTTTCTTGGAACTAATTCTTTCATCCTAGCTGCCCCATTATCTGAATGTGGAAGTAACTACATTAAATCCTCAAAAATCCCTCTCTTGATATACTTTGTTTGACCAGACAAATTCCTCTTGGGTGGCATCTTGAAACTAGGGCTCTTACAATAATATATGAGTACTCAAGAAAAACCCTAGAAACTATCAACACAAAATCCTTCACAAATTCTTCACAAACTTCAAACAATTCTTCTAAATTTAGAAAGTAGACCTACCAGGGACTTGAAAGTTCTTCACTTGAAATCGCTCAGAGAGAGATCTAATTTCCAGAGAGCTTATGAAAATGGTAATGAGAAATGATGGTTGAATTGTGTTGTATAGCATAGCCAACTACTTGCAATTCACCCACACGTAGCACAATAAATCCGCCATTACTGAAAGTTGGTGGCCTCTGCATTCACAGGACGTGAAAAATGTCACTAAGAAAAAAATTTGAATTTGGGCCATTGATAAATTTCTATTTTGGCACATCGGACGGTCGGCAAGTCGAACAGTAAAGCCTTGTTTACTTTTCCCTAAGTCAGTTCTCAACCAATGAGAACATTTCAAAGTGCCAGGTGGAAAGACTTTAACAATAATCTTTATTTTTGCCCAGAACAAACAGGTGTCATCACGTCACTAAAGCACAACCCAAAACCTATTAGAGATACCAACCACAAATATAACGACCACCATAGATGAACTTTGATCAGATGATCACCAGAACTTAACAAAACCTTGGCCCAACTGAACACTTATAAAAAACCTTCAATGAATTAGGAGACGACACCTCGGATAAGCCAGCAAGCTAAAAAATCCCACGTCATCTGTGGTGTCAGAAACACCTGGCAATCAAAACTCATAATTAGCACCACGGGCCAATCAAAAAGAAACACATCAATAAAAGTTCTAACAACCGAGGACCCACTGAACACTTTTAATCCTTGGGCAAGATCGATGGTCATCGCTATATCGCAATGCATAAAAGACATGCATCTCATCTTAATGATATAACGATAGCCGCAAGATCTTTCCAAACTTTAATCTTCATACTACTCAGGTCCCACGGTGACACATCATCCAACTAAACATCGAACCAAAAAACAACACGTTGCAGAAAAATGACAAATGGAAGACCTATCATCTTTAATACCAATTTCAAAAGATTCTGACAACCGCCACCTCAAGACTACTGACAACCAATAAAAATCTTACACAAGAATACGACCTGACAGTTTCAAGACCCACCACAAACTTTATTCATCAAAAGGTAATCTAACGGTCATTGCTATACTGCGATGCATAAAAGACATGCATCTTGGTCCAATGGTATAACGACAACCGTGGATTAGATTCACTCATTAAGGGCTAGTACATTTGATGCAGTGCAAGGCAGGAGAATCCCCAATGGAGATGTCCTAGCCCCCAACAAATAACCACACAATAGAATATAATAACAATACAAAGATTTAGATCCACACAATGCCAAAACTCATAATAGAATTATCATATTTTCATCCAACATGCCCGACTGTAAGGCCTTCCGGGTTACGGCCAAATACAATGCAATTACAATAGAAACTCCACAAGATCTCGCAAGATCCAAACCAAAACCCTAGCTAGCCTAGATCCACACACTGGTAGGAACCCCCAAGGAAGATCTAAACTTGTGCTCGCAATCCCACCAAGCAATCTCCTTGTTTCCCAAGCCGCAGCTACGCAAGCCCACCAAGCAATCTCCTTGTTTCCCAAGCCGCAGCTACTAGCTCTCCTCAAAACTCGCTCCACATCCACCTCCTCTTCTCCAAGATGGATGAATGAATGCCTCAAGAGTTCCCCCACAACCCCTACTTATACCAATCTAAGCCACAGGTCGGCCCTGAAAATAAATTAAATACAAATACCGAAATTAAATGCCACAAGTCGGCCAACAACAACAATTAAATGCCCAAAATAGATGTCTTAGTAAAATTGCGATATCTCCTAGCCCCGGATGAATTAGAAATCATGCTTTGAACTGTAGATAGAAATATAGGCCCTCTTCAATCCCTGAAATTTTTAGCCTCTAACTCTTTGTGGAAAATTACTTATACAACCTGTAATGGGAACCAAATTCCTAAGCAAGACCGAGCTCCATCTAGGCCATGCTGAGAAACCAAGACCATTAAATACATCAAAACCAATTACCCAAGACCCAAGTAGGTCTATCAAACTCTACCAAACCCCTCACATATGAAAATAAGTCAACATGACTCCATCAAATCTCCCAAACATACAGGATAGCCAACTACACTGGGATGCTCCTGCATCAACATTACAAAATCAAATGGGCCTGCAAGGAAAGGTGGTGCATAGTCACCATTTCGCATGTCAGGGAATCTGACAAAGAACAGTCTTGTGGTGCAATGACAACCACACAATTTCAAAGGCTTTCCTTTAAAAAATAATCTAAAACTTAGGCTTTGGCAGATTTATTTAAATAAAAGGGTTGATGGTTTGAACGCCTAACCACCTTGACACATAAAATAATGAACAAAGTGAGTCAAGATATTAGCACATGTTTTATGAAAAGATTAGTAACTCAAAAAGGTAACGTGAAAACATAACATGACCTAGGATGAGTTAGGGCTTTGGATAAAGCTTAGGGTTTACACCTTGAAGAATATTACCACTAGGTCAACAATCTTAGACTACTTTGAAACATTATCATAGAGCTAAAAAAATTTTATATGGTGATAACATAATTCTTTCTCTTTTCCATGCACAGTAAGTATGTATATATGTACAGGTGTGTTTGCTTCTGTCGTGTGTTCTTTTTCTGCTTTAGGTTAGGGTTTTGTGGTATGCCACCCAGAGATTCATGGTTTCTTTCTATGAACTTGCATTCAAGCACCCTCAGATAGAGCCACTACTGGGTATATTTTTGGATTTCTAAGATTTTGCTTCAAGTCATTGATTAATGTCTCTGCAACTGTCTTTATTTGGTCTAGGGTTTTAAAATTCATCAAATCAGCCATGATCATGCTTGTAAACCTTTGCCTTAGGTCTTTTAGCCCTTAATAGGTTTAAATTTTCATTATGAATAGAAGTGATTTGGAATCACCTCTATTTGTGTATGTGTGTGGGGAAAATGTAAGATTTACTCCTAAATCCAAATTCCCAAAAGAGAGATCCAATTTGATCAACCAAGTGGTTAATACACAATCGAATCAATCTATAAAGAATATGAAAGAAAGAATAAATCCTATACTTCCCTATAGTTGGATTAAGCTTGAAATCTGAAATAATTGAAGTGCAAATACTAACCTTGAATTAGGGTAGATCTAGAAAATGCTAAATTCTGGCTTCTGTATGAACTTTCTGAAGATTTTGTCACCTACATTGGACTGGAAATGCCGAGGTGGACAAAACCCAGAAATCTTTTCTCCAAATTCACACAGGTCGTCTTTGACCTTTTAAAAGGTCAAAGACCACATTATTTATTTGAAGTCTGATTCTGATTTTGTTCATAGATCCTAAAAGATTGTTGAAAAGGGTATCTAAATTCACTCTCAGATCTGAGATTTTGCACCTGTACCTACAAGAAAATGGGGGTTTTGGGTTGTATGGGGGGTTTGCCTTAGTCAAACCCCAATTTAGGAATTAACCTTGAAATTGAATTGAAATATATGATGCATAAACAAAGTAATTGAAAAAAATCACCTCGCTTATGTTGAAGTCCTTGTAGAGGATTCAAATCCTCAAATCCACAAGTAAGAATGCTCCAATGAATGTAGGATGTCTCCAATCAATGGTATTTTGATCTTCAACACCAATCTTGATTTGATCTTTTCATATGAGAAGGTTTGAATGAATGGAGAAGGATGGATCTTCAAGGGGGCTCCAAGGAGATTGAATCCTTCAATAGCTAACAATGGAACTCCTTGATGGATGAATACTTGAACACTTGAATGCTTGAAGAATTTCTTGCACTTGAGAACTTGATTGCTTGATTGCTTGAGTGTGGATGTAAACTTGATGTGAATGAGATATGAAAATGAGAGAGGAAGGCCTCCTTTTATAGTGAACTAGGGCACACTCCTCTAGATGGGCCACCTTGAAGAATTAAATCCCAATTAGGTCCTCTCCTTTAGAAAAAATACCTTGATTAAATACAATTAAAGGATTTACCATTTCAGAGGCCGAAACAGCCAACCCGAAGCGGAGAAATAACTTTCCCAAAAGCCAAATTAGCGGGAATTGACAATTTGAAATCCTAGCGGGAAGAGGTCAAGGTTGAGGTTGACCCTAACCTAGGTAGGGTCGAGGTCGACCCTGACCTAGTCAGGGTCAAGGTCAACTTTGACCTCTGAGCCTAACTTTGTCAAGATTCTGCAATAGGAGTTCCAGGGGTGCCAAAAATGTAGAATTTGATGTCAGAAGAGGACCCAGTGTCAGGAATAGATAGAAAATCCTCTAAATGATGTGATGATGGACTAGAGGTCTCATTTCTAAACCCTACCTAGAAAATGGAGCCATAGAAGAAGGAAAATTAGGAAAGTCCTTAAGACCTTAACCCTAATTTCACCTAGAATGAAGAAATCAAGCGCAGAGAAGAAGTGGAAAATGGGGAGAAAGCCAAATACATGCAAAGACCCAATCAAGGCACTTAACATGACCCCAAACCACTTACTCAGAGGGCTAAATTCTCTTAACATGGAAGTGATTCCATTTAAAGATGATACATTAAGCCCCCACTTTAGCAAGAGTATGGACTCGATGCAAACTCTTGGTAAAGGAGATAAAAATAACAAGATAATCTTATCGTAATCTAAGGGACAAAGAGAAATCCCAAGGCCCTAGGGACTCAAGTCTTCATCAACTCTTAAATCACAGATGAGAGAGACATCTCTAAAGAAAGAAAGAAAAAGTGTGATTACCTTTCCCAATGAGAACTTATGTCCCATTGTGAACCACACAAGAAAAAGGTGCAATTGGAAAGATGGAATTGAACCACCTAGTAAATGTGGCTACTCACTAGTCAACCCATCAAGGATTTATCCTTAGGAATATCCTATTCCATAAGAATAAATAAATAAATAAAAGAGATCTAGTCTTAAGGACACTTCCAACCTTAAGGGATCACAATATATGTGTATTTGAAACTGGAGGTATCAAGAGATCCTAATATAAATTCATACTTTAAGGATTAGTTCTTAATCCAAAAAGAAAGATTGAAAAGTAAATTTAAAGTGTGTGTCTTCCTCAAGATTTAGCAACTTATGTGTGTTACCTATAGAAGATTTAGCATGTTTTGAATTTTTTTCATAAGTGCGTGTGTGTAATAAGTGAGCAGAGCGTATGCCCCCACGTTAAAGTCATTACTGACACTTTAATAGGAGCAATGGATTTAATAGAAACATAAACAACTCCACTGATTATGTTTCCACGTTGAGATGCCCCCAGATGAAGATAAATCAAGGGAAATAACATAGGAACATACAGAGAACATGGAAGAG
Organism: Chamaecyparis obtusa; assembly: GCA_027943335.1. NCBI lineage: Eukaryota > Viridiplantae > Streptophyta > Pinopsida > Cupressales > Cupressaceae > Chamaecyparis > Chamaecyparis obtusa. The sequence goes on from BSBK01000175.1 coordinate 50,567, forward strand.
ATCTACCCACCATGGGGTCAATATGATCATAAGATAATATATATATGATATTATTGCAAATGAATTGACATCATTCCCCAAAGAAATTAGAACTACAATCACAAAGGAGGAAAGATCACATAAGATAGATGAAGAAGAATCATTTCAGACCATGACATGGAGACCAAAAAGATTTAGTGCTACCATATCTCAAATCCAAGTAGATTACACAAGGAAACATTTATGAACAATAGCACATTTACAACATAACATTGAACAATGCATAGAAGAATGGAGATACATATAGAAGAATTTGAACAAAAAATTTGATTCCATTATTACCTTGTACCAACTGAGTAACAAAGATCGTATAAAAGAATCTAACAACATTTAGCAAATACATTATGGGAGAAGCATAGTACAGCAGGCAAACACACAAAAAAGCTACCATGAAGGACAAGCCACTGAAGCATGCTACCTAATTTCCCCATCTCATTGTATATCATTTAGGGTAGGTGGGTAACTCACAAGAGGGACTATATCCAATATTGTAGGAATGATAGCCAGTTCCAAACAAGGATCCTCTTGAGAATCACTATGTTTGATACTAGGTGTAAGAGTTAATTGAGATGAAAGCATATTCGGCAAATCAATGTCAATGTCAATAGTTTCATATTCATCAGTAACATTATCAATATCATCAAGAGTATCTTCATCATCCAAATTAATCAAAATAAGATCTAAGATATGAATAGAATCATCATAATCATGCATGTGAACATCATTATTGGTAACAACATTATGAATAGGTGTATCTGCAGAAAATAGATATCTTTTAGCTTTAGCATGAGCATGACACTTTTTATGATGTTCATTAGTAGATTGGTTATGTTTTGATTTATTTGAAATAGGTTGAGAACTAGGAGGAACAATCGTAGGATCCTTCACAGGTTATGTAGGAATATCAATAGGATTATCAACCATAGGAGAAACAATCACAAGATCTTTGATAGGTTTGGTAGGAGGAACTTGATTAACAAAACTAGAAGCCATAGTTGAAGGAGGTATCGAAGGTGTAGGTAAAAGACCACGATTAAGATCCATAAGAGGTATGCTTAATTGAAGAATCTTACAATGCTTGTAAGCTTGATATGATTGAAAAAGATTATCAGGGCGAGGAGGACATGAATTAGGTAAGGAAGACCAAAAGAAATCTAGAGCAGCACAATCTCTAGGCCTAGAAGGTTGATATAGACTATGATTGATAATCTTCACTTCACCATCATGAATGAACTTAAGACACTTATGTATAGGTGAAGTAACAGCATGCATGATAGTCAACCAAGGAAAACCTAGCTTAACTTGAAATTGATCAGAAGTAGGAACCACAATAAAGGTAGTGTTCACAAGTTTTCCAAAAATTTCAACCGGTAAAGTAATAGAACCAAATGAGCGATAAAGAAAACCATTACAAGTTTGAATCCACACATCTGATGTATCATAGAAGTCACGTTGTAAGCTTTTCATAAAAAGATGTTCTTTAGTGATAACATTGACTAAGGAGGTAGGATCAACAAGACAACCATGAGTAGGTATCTGAGCAACCATAGTAGCAATATAAAGGGGACCATCAGGAGCCTTAACAATCTTAGAATCATCAAAGGTAATGAAAATTTCCTGAGGTCTTTTATCCTTAAATTGTTGTCAAGGTTTAGGTTGAGGTTTTACTTTAGGTTTGGGTTTATCTTGAGGTTGAGATAGAACTTGAAGTGAAGGTTGAGGTGGAGATATAGGCTTAGCAACATGCTCCACTTGATTAATGACATGATTAAGATCATCCATCTTTGAATCATATACAATTTCCATAGTAGATGGTTGAGCAATAGTATTAGTATCATGCATAGGTAAGGGATTCGTATAGATTTGAAGGTTCTAATTAGGAGGAGAGACAGATTGATTCCCACTACTATCCAGATTATCAACAGATAAAGCCTTAGCATCAATGAGATCTTGGACCTCATGTTTTAAAGAATAACATCTCTCAGTATCATGACCATTTTGACGATGATATTGACAAAAAGCATTTTGATCAAAATATTTAGATGCAATCATAGTAGGTAAAAGAGGTCGAATAGGAGGTAAAGTAATCATATTAGTAGCTAACAACCTATTCATAATAACATGTAAAGTTTCAGAAAGAGGAGTAAATGTATGATTTAATCAAAAAGCAATGGATGCAGAAGTTGCATTATGAGATGCAACAACAACCTGATTAGCAATTGCGTTTGCTTGTTTGTTTATCTTGACATAATTATTGAATTTTTGAAACTTGGATTAGGAGCAACATCACTCTTATCAACTAGAACAAGAGCCATTGGAGGGTTTCTCTCAAATTGACTCACTTGTAATTGATAATGATGAAGTGTTGCACAAAGTTGTTGAAAAGAGGTAAATTTAGTAAGCAGTATCTTATCTCTAATATCCTTTTGCAAATTTGAAATAAACATACGTTGAATATCAATATCAGGAACAAGATAAGAAATCTGAGCATGCAAATGCTTAAATCTACCAATAAATTCAGTCAATTTTTCTTTAGCACTTTGTTTACAATGCATTAAATTAGTTAAAGACACGTGCGGGCCAATATTGTTTTGAAATTGTTGAATAAAGGCATTAGCAAGTTGTGGAAAGGAATCAATGGAATAAGGAGGCAAGGAACAATACCAATGTAAAGCCTTGTCACAAAAGGTTCGAGCAAACAGTTTGGCTAAAATCCTATGATCATGAGCATAATCACTACAAAGGATTTGGAATGTTTTAACATGATGAACAGGATCTCCCTTTCCATTATAGTTCTCAAGATGAGGCATATCAACTTGCTGAGGAATAGGAGTTCAGATAATATCCCTAGACAAAGGACTTCCCATGTCACATGTAGGAATACTAAACTTGTTTTGAGTTAAGGAAGCAATTTGTTGTTGTAAAGATGATATAGTTTGAGCCAAACTAATGATGGTGGAATCAATAGAGGAAATAGGAGGAGTAGCAACATTAGACACACTAGGTAAAGTGTAAGAAGCTGCAGGAATAGAAGACACAACTGGAGGAACACTAGGAACTATAGTTGGAAGTGGAGTGGAATAAGTGAAAGGAACACTATGATATTAAGGTTGTGATGTAGGAAGGGACATGGGAGAAACACTCATAGGAATAGAGGGAACCATCACAGTCACCAAAGGAGGATTATAGATAGGAATACTAGGTAAAGGAGTAGAAGAAGGTTCAACACTAGTGATAGGAGCAGTGAAACCTAAATCTTGAGCCTCTTGAGTTAAAGGTTTAACATTGGAATGCACAAGATGAGTAATACCATGCAAGAGGTTAACACCTTGATCACTATCATGGAGAACATTCTTAAGAGCCTCTATAGCTTGAATAGAATCTTGACCATGGTTTTCTTGAAGAAGCCAATTACCCATTTTATCAATTTCAGTGGAAAGTTTTTGGACTTGTTCAGGAGGAACCCTTAAAGCATCATCCTCATCATGAGATGAGTGAGAAGAGTTCTGCTCCATAGTAGGATTAGAATCATGAAGAATCAAGTTATCATCGGGAAGGAAAGGAGAAGATTCAGGCTCAAAAGCACCCATGAGTCTATGACTTCTTCTAACCAGAATGTTATAAGTAGGACTAGTGGTAGTAAAGCTCATAAACCAATATAATGCAAACGAACTAAACTAAGAACACATAATGCATGAATATGAAATCTAATTAGCATACAAGATCAATCACAAAGGACAAATCTAATACTAACAAGATAAAAGGGAATCTAACACCAAAAAGAAAGAGAGTAAGCTAGTTGGGTTCACCAAAATGAATAGAAGTGATTTGGAATCACCTCTATTTTTGTATGTGTGTGGGGAAAATGTAAGATCCACTCCTAAATCCAAATTCCCAAAAGAGAGATCCAATTTGATCAACCAAGTGGTTAATACACAATTGAATCAATCTATAAAGAATATGAAAGAAAGAATAAATCCTATACTTCCCTATAGTTGGATTAAGCTTGAAATCTGAAATAATTGAAGTGCAAATACTAACCTTGAATTAGGGAAGATCTAGAAAATGTTGAATTAAGGCTTTTATATGAACTTTCTAAAGATTCTATCACCTGTTCTAGACTGGAAATGCCGAGGTGGACAAAACCCAGAAATCTTTTCTCCAAATTCACACAGGTCTACTTTGACCTTTTAAAAGGTCAAAGACCACATTATTTATTTGAAGTCCGATTCCGATTCTATTCTCAAATCCTGAAAGATTGTCGAAAAGGGTATTCAAATTCACTCTCAAATCCAAGATTTTGCACTTGTACCTGCAAGAAAATGAGGTTTTTTAGTTGTATGGGGGGTTTACCTTAGTCTAACCCCAATTTAGGAATTAACCTTGAAATTGAATTGAAATATGTGATGCATAAACAAAATAATTGAAACAAATCACCTCACTTATGTTGAAGTCCTTGTAGAGGATTCGAATCCTGAAATCCACAAGTAAGAATGCTTCAATGAATGTAGGATGTCTCCAATCAATGGTATTTTGATCTTCAACACCAATCTTGATTTGATCTTTGCATATGAGAAGGTTTGAATGAATGGAGAAAGATGGATCTTCAAGGGGGCTCCAAGGAGATTGAATCCTTTAATAGCTAACAATGGAACTCCTTGATGGATGAATACTTGAACACATGAATGCTTGAAGAATTGCTTGCACTTGAGAACTTGATTTCTTGATTGCTTGAGTGTGGATGTAAACAAGATGTGAATGAGATATGAAAATGAGAGAGGAAGGCCTCCTTTTATAGTGAACTAGGGCATACTCCTCTAGATGGGCCACCTTGAAGAATTAAATCCCAATTAGGTCCTCTCCTTTATAAAATATACCTTGATTAAATACAATTAAAGGATTTACCATTTCAGAGCCCGAAATAGCTGACCCGGAAACAAAGAAATAACTTTCCCAAAAGCCAAATTAGTGGGAATTGACAATTTGAAATCTTCACGGGAAGAGGTCAAGGTCGAGGTCAACCCTGACCTAGTCAGGGTCAAGGTTGACCCTGACCTAGTTAGGGTCAAGGTCAACCCTGATCTAGTCAGGTTCAAGGTTGACTTTGACCTCAGACCCTAACTTTGTCAGGATTCTGCAACAGGAGTTCCAGGGGTGCCAAAAATGTAGAATTTGATGTTAGAACAGGAGCCAGTGTTAGCAACAGATAGAAAATCCTTTGAATGATGTGATGATGGACTAGGAGGTCTCATTTCTAAACCCTACGTAGAAAATCAAGCCATAGAAGAAGGAAAATTAGGAAAGTCCTTAAGATCTTAACCCTAATTTCACCTAGAATGAAGAAATCAAGTGCGGAGAAAAAGTGGAAAATGAGGAGAAAGCCAAATACATGAAAAGACCCAATCAAGGCACTTAACATGACCCCAAACCACTTACTCAGAGGGCTAAATTCTCTTAACATGGAAGTGCTTCCATTTTAAGATGATACACATGCATTCCTTAAGTTTTCCCTAGTTCTTATGTTTCTGCATTACCTTTTTGGCCACTTAAGTATTGTACATGTGTATGTGACTATTTCCCTCTAGGTGTTCACTGAATCACTTAACACTATTTCATGTTTCTTTTTCATTTAGCGAACTATGGAATGTATTGAGCCCTTATCATGTTTCATGTTAGTCTCTAAGTCTCCAAGTCTGGCCCGCGGTTATGCTTTCCTTTGAGCAAATCAATGAATGAGTGATCTCCTATTCACTTATTTCCCAGTGGTTTCCTATTAACCTTCATTGACCTGGTGTGGTAGTTTTCTCTTGTTCTCAGAATTGGGTGGTCAAGTCTCATGTTATCCAGTGATCTAGCGAGGACCGTTGATTGTCAGTGTGATCGGTGGTGATGTTTTAATCTCAAGATGATTGGGTCCTACATGAAGTGATTCAGTGACTCAGCAACTATGCTTTTATGTTTATGGTCCTCTAAGTTTGGTGGCTCTGATATTTTGGCTTAGCAGAATTGATAAAAGTGGGTTTCACCTTTGTTCGCCTAATCTTGCACTATGTTGGCAAGGTTCTAATTTATATGGTGACTCAACGAATGAAGTATTCATGCATTCTCGTAAAAGGTTTGTCATGTCAATGTTTGAATTAGGAGAGATAGAAACTGAGAGGGGAGGGGTGAATTAGTACCCTTAAATATTTCACTTGTAAACCTTTCTAATGTAAAATAGTAAATAGTAATAACCGACCAAAATAACTTGAATCTAATTGCATGTATCATTCATCTAGTTAACTTATAAATGTAACCAACATGAAAATCACATAACACAAGTATTTTGGTAATGCATAAACCCTTGTTAGAAGGTAAAAATTGTGGTGGGGATGACACCCAAAAATTCTTCACTACTACAGATAGAAAAGGTTTGCCTGTTAAGGCTACAAGTTTTGATCACTTCTAGTGATCTTACCCTGTTAGGATTTACATATTAGATCAGCTAGATCTACATAGTTACAATATTTTGACAACACTAATGAAGTGTGCACTCGGTTAAGAGATTTACATAAGACTATTAAGTCTACTCTGTTAAGAGATTTTATTAAAAAATCTATTACAATTGTCAGAAAGTAATAGGCAATTATCTGCTAGTTGACAACTAATTATCTAAAACAAATCTATAAATGCTCATAAATATCACCTTGTATATATGCACAAAACAATTTAATATATGCGTATCAAATTGGTATGAATGCGCAGGTTTTTGTTTCTGATTGATTTTGAACTACAAGATTTGAAAATTTTGTCTAACTTTCTGATTTTTTTGGTTTTTGGCAAATGAAAAATGCATAAACACATGCACACAAGACATAAATGATTTTAATCTAACTATGCTAATATGAATGTACAAACACACTTACAATCCTATGGTTGGCAAGGATGATATCTGCTCAATCCCCACTAGGATAACAAAATCTAGCCATGCAAATCCACAGTGAATAGCCTAGGAACTTGGAGGCACGGACTCCTCCTTACAGTGCACTCACTTCTTAGGCACACCAAGTTCTGAATTCAATGGGTCATTACTTCCCAAAGAACTTCTATCTCTACTATGAACCGTGAGTAATGTGGGGTGTCTTCACGGGCTTGGGTGACCCCTTGAGCCAGCAAACAGAAAGTTTTTGGCCACTAAACAAAATCTTTTAGTAATGACATCCATTCAGGTGGTTGTGATCAAGTCATATTCCCAATTAAGGGGGCTCTCCCAATCCTTTTAAAGCAAGGCTTTCACCTCTACTAAGTAGGACTTTAACGTACCATTGGGGTGCTGGAGGAGATTTTGGTTGCCACAATGAATTCACACCTATCTAATGTGAGACTAATCACACTAGCATTTTTTATTTACCAATTTGGAAGTGCTTGGCTTTAGCCTATTACCGGTTGGGTCATTCCTTGGGGTGAGTACCTCTTTTCCCACCAAAGACCACCCTCTAAAAATTATAATAGTTTCTCTTACACCCAAGGTCCACGAATGGCGAGGGGAGAGGATAAGTTGTTATAATTTTGGGTTTACAACTAGCTTATTAAGCAAAACATGATAGACACTTGATTCTATTCTAAAGAAGACACACAAAGCAAAAACATGTCTTTTTTTAAACCCAAATGAGATTATGGTTTGTTTTGCAAACCCCGCAAGAATTTGCAAACAAACTTGTTAGGAATTTTGGCAATGGGGTCTTCAAAAACAACGTCTTGCAAAACAGCCTAAAAGACTACTAGAAAAAATAGAAACTTTTCAAAAAGGTTAGCTAAAATCAAAATAAATCAGAAAGTTAAATTTAACTACTGTAAATGACAAATGCGCAACAACAGTGAGTAAATGCGCAGATTTATGAAACAAATGCACAGAACATATGTATGCATAGAAGAATTATGCTAATGCGTAGTGAGATGATGCATATGCGTAGCTATTATAGATGCACAATAGGAAAATACGTATGTGTAGAAAAGTTGAACAAATGCACAGAAATATGATAGAAAGTGAAAAAGAAGATAGAAATAGCAACTATGGTGTCAGAAAATGGATGCGCCATAGAAATGAACAAATGTGCAGGAATCATGGATGAATGTGTAGACTTATCCTATAGAAAAACCTGCACACCGAAAACTAAAAATTGAAAGTGAAAAACCTGGTTGGGCCCTCCTTCTAGTGCCAAAAATGTATGCAAACTAGATGTCTAATAACTAGAGATGATAAATTAACTATTAAAAGCCAATAAATAAATCTAATGCAACACAATGAAGAATACAAAGTAACTATAAAATGATGAAACTAGATCAATTACCTTCACCTACCATGCAGCTTGTCTCCATTTTCCTCCTAGCCTTGATTTCTTGAAGAGGTTGAGCTCTCAGATTTCCAAATGAAGCCTTCTCCCAAGATGCTACCAAAATGTGGAGATTTTATGAAATGAGTGCACAATAGCTTATGCAATCTAATGGATGGAATGCAAATGAAATGATGATAATATGGATTGATTTCTCTTAGAATGCTTAGATGCTTGGATGCTTGGATGCTTAATTGCTTGATTGCTTAATTGCTTGAATGCCCATTACAAAATACCTATTAGCTCACAAAGGGGAAATGAGGCTCCTTTTATAGATTTTTGGAGGATCTAGGCCTAGGTGGCACAATCCTACAATTGAGAATGAAAGGTGGAAGATCCTAGGGCTAGGATTGACTTGGTTGAAGGAGTTGAGAGAAAGGGGGATGTAGTTGGAATGTGAGAGGGAGAATAGGGATGATGTTTCTCTCACCTTGACATGGAGGAGAAAAAGGTGGAAGGGAAAGACGCGTGTCAAGTGTCTCTCAAAGACCTAAGAGAGAAAGAGGGAGAGACCTTTTCCTCATGAGGACTCTTTGTACAAGTGTCCCATGAGTCACCTTTGACCCTTAGAGGTGGCTTGAGAAGCCCCTTAGGAATAGGGCATGTCTCTTGACTTGGCTTAAGAGAGGACATTTGGTCATAAGACCAAGTCCTATGAAGCCACATAGCCGTTAAGAATAGGACATGTGTGGGTGAGGATAATTACTAATAAATAATTAATAATAATTATTTATTTTAGCCAAAGTGATGTGTTAGGTGACTAGGTAGGTGAGGTGGACTAGGGAACTTAGTCATATTTAGGTGATTGTGTATTTAATTAAATCACTTTAATAAGACTAATTAGAAGACTTAGGATAGAGGAATAGACTATAGTGAATTTACTAAATAAATTGAATAATTTATTTAACAAATAGATGAATAATTATTAATTAAATAATAAATATTTAATTAATTTATCAAGTCAATATTAATTAAATAATAAATATTTAATTAATTAATGAAGCCATTTTTAAGTGTATACATTTTTCCCCTCTTTGAACTAATGTGTGTGTCACATTGTTTCAAAGAAAATTTCAAGTATTTTTCCCCTACCCCAGACAATGTCTGAAATGACCTAAGCATGCCCCCTCGAGAGATTGATTAACAAAAAAAGATGATTGGAAGTTTTTTTAATTTTTATTTTATTTGTATTATTTTGTATTATTTTGGTTTTCTTGGATAATCAATCTCACAAAAGAAACAAGAGAAAAGATGGGTGAGAATGGGGTGAAAGGGAATAAAAATGAGAGGTAGGGTCCACACCAAGCACATAGGGTCCACAGGCTATAAATAGGGCTAAAGGGTCCACAATAAGCTCATTGTGCACACTTGTCATTTGGAGATCAGAGTGCAAGAGAGAGAAGAGCAGAGCCACCAGGATGCCATTTTCGTTGTCAGATCACCACTTCGAGAGGGTCAGATGCTTCCAGCGACCACCCGATTTGGGTGAGCTGGTAGGTGACTCGATCCTGCTTTGTTAGTTAATGATTTGATGCATGTTAGAATTTTAGCATGGTAGAGTAGATCTAATCTTAGGTTTATATTAGAAAATTTATTTTTTTTTAGCCAGAAAATGAATGTGTCATTGCAGCGCATGAATGCGCAATAAATAGCAACGTTTGCACAGAAAATCCAAAGTTCTACGCATTCATTTAGGGAAATGGCACATTAATGCTTGCAGATAAATTTGTTCACATAAATGTAGAGTACAAGTGCGCATCGGTTCATTTGGTGCATTGGTCATGAATTATTGTGCAAATGTGCAATAAAATTGCACATACATTAATTCCTATGCAAATGTAAAAAGTTATGGCGCATGCATTTTTCAAATTAGAATTTCAAAGAGGTCAAACTAGAATTTAGAATTTAGTCAAATTAGAAAGTCAAAGAGGTCAAACTAGATGTCGATAAGCCGATTGGATCTATCGACAGTTAAATTTGATCTATTAGGTCAAGATAGGCAACATTGTAGCATGGTTGCTAGTTAACTAGTCTTGATACTAGATGATTGATAAAATCATCTGTTAAAACATGTGATAGAACATGTTTGTAGTTGATATAATAGGATAGATAGATGTTGTAGATCAGTTTATCAAAATCTAATAGCTTGATTTTATTTGATTTGTATAGGAGGACATTATGGATATTCTGATGTCATGGGAGAGATATCTCGTCACATAGAATTTGAGACCAGGACTGTCAGAGACTGACAAACTCCTAATTGGTGCATCTAGTTTATATTATGTGATTTACATGCTCGAGATTAGGGTGAACCAGAGTATGATGAAAACACTAGCAAAGTGGTGGCACTCAGAGATGAGTACCTTCCATCTTTCGACAGGGGAGATGACTCTGACACTAGAGGATGTATATTGCATCCTCCAGCTTCCTATCATAGGCGAGTTAGTATAGTATGATCAGCATGGTGGAGTGATAGAGTGCAGAGCCATTTTTGGGGATGATGATATTGAGGATGGAGAGATCAGCTAGGAGGATATGGTCAATTTATATGACCCACTACTAGTGGTTCTAGCAGGAGCGATTGGGGGATTTGTATGCCCCGATCGGAGGTCACACGGATTTGCAATGGGATGGGGATGTACTCTATAGCAGATGATGGATGGGACCTAATTTGCTTGGGGTGTGTGTTTATTAGCACATCTGTATCATTATTCGCATCAGGTGGTATACCATAGGGGTGCATCATTATCAGCACGGGTCACATTGCTCCATGTATGGGCATGGGAGCATATTGCAGTTACTAGACCAGTAGCGATCATATTATGGGGTGTAGGACAACCCTACATAAATTTATACTTAGTTTTATCTTAGGTAAAATTGGGACATTTAGAGTTCTGGCGTTATACTTTTGATACACTGGATACAGTGACATGGAGACCCTACCTAGGTTGTGAGCTATGGGATGATGAGCGACAACTGGGATTTTGTCTTGAGTCATGATGGCTTATAGGGTGGATGCCCTTTGTTTTGGAGAGACAATTGGTCAGTCGAGTTCTATGCCAGTTTGGTAGGATCTAGGGCATGCCCCAAGGTGTGACAGAGTTCACCAAGACTCATCAAGAGAGACGGGATTGGGGACCTATGGCATCCTTTGATGTGGCCTAATAGGAGTTTTTGGACATGCCATTTCAGGCATGGACCATGAGGCAAATAGTTGTAGATCCTGGAATGACTGTAGATATTGAGAAACATTTGAGAGACTTCCCCATGCCATGATTGACAGATCCGACAGTGAGGCCACCTGAGAGAGATCCAATAGATAGACATCATAGGAGACTTTGAGGATGAGATAGGAGGGGATGAGGGAGAGGAGGTGGAGGAGATGGAGGAGATGGTGGTGATGGTGATGGAGGAGATGGAGGGAGAGGGGATAGGGCTAGTCCTTAGATGAGAGGAGGCAGTGTGAGGCAAAGGGGATTGATGCCACCCCTAGCTAGATAGGGACGGAGATAGCTTCTAGCATAGCCAACACAGCCAACTACAGGAGCTCCCCTACAGGTACCAGTAGCACAAGTTTAGATACTAGCTGACCCAGTACCGAGACTAGCTATACAGGTATAGGTGCCAATTTAGGTAGAGCAAGTATAGGATGAGGTGGATGTATTATTAGCCTAGGGTGGTGTGGTACAGGGTGGATAGATCCCTGATGATGTACAGGATGAGTAGGATGTTGAGATGCAAGATGTGGGGGCACAGGATGAGCAGGTTGAGATGGACATCGAGGGACAGGATCCCTATTTATAGAGAGATTGTGCTAAGGAGGAGCCGGATATTGATTCACTGCTAGTCTGACTAGTAGTTATTCAGGTACAGGTAGACCAGGTTCTTGGTCTTGAGAGACAGATAGAGAGGATGGATAGGCAGATGAGAGTGCTAAGAGTTGAGCAGGATGCAACGCTTGAGAGACTCGAGGAGTCAGAGATGTTACTAGATGAGCTAAAATGCATAGAGGATTTGGGTCCTCATGGAGATAGCATTAGAGCCATGATACATGCCGGGAAGGAGATATCCTACTGGTGAGAGGTGTACAAATAGGCGGTCCCAAGGGATCAGTGGATTGGGAGCTACAGGGAGAGCTCAGTGGCTATCAGGACAATAGTTCATGATAGAAAGGCTTTAGATGGTGGAGGGGGTGTATCATCATGCCCTCCTAAAGCACTGATAGGTTCGGGAGATTAGGGTGGATCCTCAGCATCAAGTAGTTCAGTAGCACAGGGCCACATTGCATCTCGTAGACAGCGGCAGACAGAGTTTGGAGGTAGTGGTTCATAGATTTGAGAGATCATTGTATACACTATTGTACCATTATGTTTCATTGTATCATTATATTTTTGACTTGATGGACATGGATATTAGATATATTGTTATTGATTATATATCATTGGACATTTGGACAGTTTTGTTGTTTTATGGACTTTTTATGATGGATTCGATATGATTTACTTTTATGATTTATATATATGTGCATACTGAGATATGCAGGATGTGATGATTTATTTTAATATGCATAGAATGTATGTCTTAGAATGCTAAATGCTTCATTTTCTATGTGATGCATAATGGTTAATAATCTAATATATGATGATACAAATGCATGTCCTTAATGATGTTTACTAATGCTATGTGATTATCAATGCAATGATGTGAACAATGTGGATAATGGATAAGGAATGGATACTAAATGAATGATATAATAGACAATAAATGCACGATGATATAATATGTGTAATGGATACTAAATGAAAGTGTAATGAAAATGATATCTAATGTAATAAATGATAATGTACCAAAGATGATTGAATATAATAATTGATAACATGATAAAAGAAAATGAGATGAAATGATAACTATAATAAATGGTCAAATTATATACAAATGAACACTCCTAATGAAGATAATACATGTCTCTAAATGATTAAGTGCAAAATGTTAAATGCAAAAAGTCTTAATATTTTTGGTTGTCCAAATGTCCTCAACTTGAAATAACAATGTTTTTGACACAAGAAGAATGGACTAGGAGAACAGATTACCTAATAAGGTAACCTACAAATCTCTATAAAAGGAGCACTGATATGCAAGTCATGAACTGTTTAAATGAAATGCAATATGAAATGAATGTATCTCCACAACTTTAGGTAACATCTTAGAACTTCATAATAATTGGAACTTGATTTTCATCATTGAGCTTGTTATGTTGCAAGAAAATGGAAGCATCATGGTATAATTAAATCAGGATGACCTGAGCACTTCTTGCATGGAGTTTAATATTGCAAACTTGACAAGCATCGACGTATAATTGAACCGAGATGACTTGAGTTTCATTTGCGTAACAGATAAGGAATACCCCCCTCCATCGGGGAACAAATATTTGGAGTCGAGGTATGCGATGGCGTATCACCATAAATAGCATTGATAGAACAACATGATTTGTATGTTGTCAATACTATTTAACTGATGAAGGCACTTATACACAGACACCCCAATTACATTGTTCCTTCAATTTCATTGGAATTTACCCCACAAACAAAAATCAAAGAAAATACCATGCCCCATCCCGGCTATTCTAATCAATGACATATGGGAGTTTCAAACTCATGTCAAAGATATCCCAAAATAGCATAGGAAACATGATAACAATGAAATCCAGATATGAATGCATAATCTACAACAAATCATTCTAACATGCTCATCATGAATATACATTTCTTTTGCCAAAAGATAGCTTTAAGATATGTTGATCAGATCAATTGATGATGTATAGTCAAGATGTATAAATAAGCGGTCACGTGTCGAAGGATAGATCATAGGTTGAAATGTATCATAAAGATATCATTATGGAAGAATGTTTGATTGTGTTTGCTTTGTTTGGTGAAAATACTCCATTGTGTCCTCTAAGAGTCATGACTATCATAGATCCACTTCCTAAACTAGGTCGAGGACATGCCCCTAGCTAGGTGATGGATTGACTTAGTATGGATAAAGAAAGAAGGGACAAGACTAGGATGAAGACCATGAAAAATGATCAAGCTATGATGGGATTTTATTATGGGTAGATACAATGGATGGTGTATGAACTAGCCATTTTATTATGATATGTACATGGTTGGTATGGGGACTAACTTGATACACATAAAGGAGCTAACTTGATACACATGGTGCCTATTTCTAGGTTTTCACCATATGCTTTTATTGCAATTTTCTTTTGATTTTTTGATTTTTTATTATTATTATTTTTTTTTTATAAATTTTTTTTACAAAATATATACATAGCCCTTGCATTGGGATTTCAAGGATAGAACTTCTTGAGATGGATGCTATTAAGAGGTTCATCCAAGGGATCTCCCTTAGGCATAGACAACTGATAAGCCCCAGAACCATAGACTGTTGTAATGACAAAAGGTCCTAACCAATTGGGTTCAAACTTGCCCTTCTCTTCATGGTGCTGTTGATTCTTTGGATTTTCTCGAAGGACTAGGTCACCCAACTGAAAGTCTCTAATCTTTACCTTGTTGTTGTACTGACAAGACATATGCTATTGATAGACTTTCAAATGATCATAAGCTCTCTGATGGCATTCATCCAGCAGTTCTAGTTCAGTCAATCGTGCAACTCTATAGTCTTCATTAGGAATCAAATCTTTCAGAGTGACATGAAGTGAAGGAAACTCGACGTCGAGGGGCAAGACTACTTCAGATCCATAGACAAGGGAGTATGGGGTGGCTCTAATAGGAGTATGGATGGAGGTTTGGTAAGCCCATAAGGCTGGATTCAGTTGGAGATGCCAGTCACGGCCAACGTCATTGATAGTCTTTTGTAGAATCTTAACAATTGTTTTGTTTGACACCTCAGCTTGGCTGTTTCCTTAGGGATAGTATATGGTGGAATAGTTATGGGTGATATGGAATTTTGTGCATAGTTCATCCATGTCCTAATTTTGAAACTATTTCCCATGATCAGTGATAAGATACATAGGTATACCATATCTACAAATGATATAATTTAAGATAAACATGGATATTTGTTTCCCTATGGCGGTAATCAATGGAACGGCCTCAATCCATTTATTAAAGTATTTTGTTGTAGTGAGCATCCATTTGTGACCATTGGAAGATGGAGGGTTGATAGCACCCATGAGGTTGAGCCCCCACCGACTAAATGGCAAGGTAGTTGTAAAAGGATGTAACTCTTTCTCTAGAGCATGAATAAGGTTTCCATTTATCTAACATTTCTTACATGCCCTAGAAAAATGAAAGGAATCTGTTTCCATGGTAGGCCAAGAATAACCCATATGCATGAGTTTCTTAGCCAAAGAGGGACCACTTGAATGTGTCCCAAAAATACCCTCATGTACATCTCGCAAGGCAGTTTGAGCATCATCATGCTTGAGACATCGTAGGAGAGTACCGTCAAGACCTCACTGATAAAGGGTATTAGATATTAGGACATAGCGGGAGGCTTGGTGGAGAAAAGTTCATTTTTTATTGTGGGATAGGTCAGGGGGTAGGATGTCATTTTTTAGATAGTAATAAATTTTTCCATAGATTGGGGAGTCATGTCTAATTAGATGACATATAATACTCATATCAAGGTCATCATATGAGGGACAAGTTAGGGATTCCACCAAGAACTCAAAACAGGCCTTGGTATCTTCTGTATCAAACAAAGAAGCAATTGTTGCCATGGCATCAATAGCCTTATTGTCATGCTGAGGAATCTCCTCAGAAGTGATGACTGAGAAATATTGTTTGAAGTCATCAACCATACATTTATATGGTAATAACTTATCATCTTTAGTCTTATAATCATCATTAACCTAGTTTATAATCAACTGAGAACCCCCATAGACATTTATTTCAGTTACTTTCCATTGTAAAGCCATCTTTAACCCAATCAACAAGGCTTCATATTCTGCTACATTGTTGGTGCAAGGAAAGAGCAGCTTGTAAGATTTCAAAATTGTGTATCCTTGTGGTGTGACAAAAAGAATACCAGCTCCTGAACCCTATTGAGTATACAATCCATCAAAATATAGTTGCCAGGTTTGTGTAGATAGAGCCAAGATGTGTGTATCAGGAAAATTTGTGTGTATAGGTTGGTCATCTATTGATGGAGCATCTGCTAGTTGATATTCTATCACTTGACCTTTGATAGCCTTCTTGTCTACATATTCAATATCAAATTCACTAACTAGCTTGACCCACTTAGCCAATCTGCCTGTCAATGCTGTTTTGCTTAATAGATACTTTAAAGGATCAATCTTTGCAATGAGATGGATTAAATGTGACAACATGTAATGTCACCATTTTTGTGATGCAAAAAGAATGGCCAGACATGCTCTTTCTATAGGAGAATAGTTTAGCTCATATCCCACTAGGGTGCGACTGATATAATAGATGGCTTTTTCTTTTCCTTCATGATCTTGCTGAGCCAATAGAGAACCTAGTGAAACTGTCATAGCTGAAATATAGAGCAAGAGTGGCTTGCTCAGAATTGGTGACATCAAAGTTGGAGGATTCGCCAGATATTGCTTGATTTTATTAAAAGTTGCTTCACACTAATCATCCCATTGGAATAAGATATTTTTATGCAACAAATGTTGAAAGGGATCACTTCGATCTACTAGTTGAGAAACAAATCTGCAGATGGATTGGAGATGTCCCTACAAGGATCTTAACTGACTGATGTTAGTGGGTGAAGCCATCTCCAATATTTCTTTAACTTTTTCTGGATCTACTTCAATTCCCTTTGCTAAGATAATGTATCCTAACAGTTTACTGGATGTAACTCTAAATGCACATTTCTTCAGATTGAGTCAAATCTGATACTTTTGCATCCAGGTGAATATGTGATCCAACACTCTCAAATGACTAGCTCTATTCTTGGATTTTGCTAAAATGTCATTAACATAATCTTCCATAATGGTGTGCATCATATCATGAATGATTGTGGTCATTGCTCTTTGGTAAGTTGCTCCAGCATTTTTGAGGCCAAAAGGCATCACATTCTAGTAGTATGTACCCCATGGACAAGTAAAAGCAGTCTTTTCTTGGTCTTCTGGCACAATCTTGATTTGTTTATAGCCATAAAATCCATCCATTAATGATAAAATCTCATGCCTATCTGTCAAGTCAACAATAATGTCAATATTTGGCAGAGGAAAGTCATCTTTTGGAAAAGCTTTATTAAGATCTCAAAAATCAATACAAATCCTAATAGACTTGTTAGGTTTTGAGATGGGAACAATATTTGAAATCCACTCAACATAATCAATAGCTCGAATGAATCCAACATCTTGGAGCTTCTTCAATTCTTCTTTAACCATTAGTGCAATGTGCGGGTGCATCTTATGGAGCTTTTGCTTAACTGGTTTTACACTTGGTCTGATAGATAAATGATGCATAATGAGATTTGGATCCAGGCCAGGCATATCAGCATAGGACCAAGCAAAGTTGATTTGTCTTTCTTTGAAATTTTTTACAAAAGCTTCTTTCTCTGATTCTGTCAAGGATGCTGCTACTTTGAGGATGCGTGGAGACTCCTCTATTCCAATGTTAAGTGGTACTATTGGTTCTATAAGAATGGCAGATTGCTCTCGATATAGATAATAGGGAAGAGTGTCAATCCTTCCATCGTCGGGTGCCTTAGAGAGGTTTTCACCATCAAATGCATCATTTCTTTTTACTATTTTTGGATCTAATATTGCCACTAAGTGGTTTTCACCATTAGATTTGTTGATTATTTTTATATTTTTATGACTAAAAGGATTGGAACTCTCACTAAAGTAGGCCATGTCATTGAGTTCTATCAGAAATCTTGACTTGTGATCCCCTGGTGGTAAATGATCCCTGACTCCAAGATAGTTAATGATTGCATCATCATTATGGAATACATCAAGTTCTAGATGATCAGGAGAATCCCAATCGATAAGTTCAGGATGTACAAGGGGCATTGGGTCATTCGGGTCAGTTTCAAAGGCAAAGATGGTATTGATGGAAAAGTTGTCAAGGTTTATGATAGTATCAGGGAGGTCTATTTCCATACTCTCATCCAAATCATCGGTCACAAGATAATGCTCACTTCCCTCATGATCAACAAGAGTAGTATTACATGGGACCAATCCTATTGAGTCACTCCTTGAACTCTCTCCCTCATGGTAATCATTACTATATTGATGGACAACATCGACTCCTATTTCTTTAGTATAATTAGATAATGAATCCCATTCATAATCACTAGAGTCAAAATCATCATTATCTTCAAGTCTATCAATGATTCTGTATGCTACCCTTTATTTCTCTGGATCTACATACATACCATTCTTTCTAAATCATAAAGCAGGAGCTTTAGATATCTCATGAAAAGGTGTGATCTTTTCTTTTCCTTTTGGTTCTTTTGGTCCTTCTCATTTGTATCCTAATCCTATAGTGTCTCTTTGATAGTTTGGATTTTGCAAGATCAGTTTGATAACACCTTCTCTTTGTAACCCTATAGGTCCAGCACCTTGGTATCCCATCTTTTGTAGCAAAGTATACCCTTTACCATAGAGATCAGGTGATATATATTCATGTTTGATATCCTCTTCCTTTTGTAGTGACTTAAGCAAATGATCAGCATTACGCTCAGCTGCCTCTTTGGATATTGTGCCCCCACTTATAAATGTGTCATAAACAAGTGTTGAAGGGGGTTCTGATTGTTGTTTAGTGATCAAAGATCTACCATATGATCTAGGAGATAAAAGTAACTCTATGATGCAAAGAGCTTGAACTAAAGTGTATTCTCCCATACTTCTTTCTTTTATATCTATCTTGATCCCATTTGATTTTGAAGTTGATGCTATATTACTAGGATCACTGGGTGTAGTTGTAGAAGATCTAGTATGGTTATAAGGTATTAAAGAGTCAGATGTTTTCATAGAGCTACAATACTAGAATGGATTAGTGTCTCCTTTGATAGTGACTTCCTAACCATTATGATGGAATTTCAAGCATTGATGATAGGTTGATGGTACAACTTGCATGGAATGAATCCATGGTCTTCCCAAGAGAATGTTATAAGCAAGATCCATGTCTAGAACTTGGCAAGGTACATCTTTGATTATAGGAGCTACTCTAATTGGTAAAACAATAGACCCCTTGGATGACCTCTCTTCCACATCATAAGCTTTTATCATGATTTTATTCTTGGGATCAACAGCATTTTTAGAGAATCCGAATGCAAGGACTAGTTTTAATGTGCATATATTCAAACTAGCTCCCCCATCTATTAGTACTCTTATAATTTTGTGACTCTGTACAAGGACTTCGATATGTAGGGGAGCATTATGAGGTTGGGTAATAGCTAAATCATCATTCTTAGTGAAGGATAGATAGTGTGGTGTTGTTAAATGGCCCACCATAGCTTGAAATTGATCATGATCTAGATTTGTGGGGACTCGGGTTTCTAAGAGAGATTTTTCAAGGATATCTTTGTGAGATGGGGATAGACACAAAAGTTCTAAGATGGATATCTGGGCAGGCATTTTCTTGAGCTGTTCCAAAAGGTTGTATTGGTTGGAAATATTTGGTATAGACTTTGGGACATAAATAGACTTGTTGTGAGGTGCATTTGGTTTAGAATGGACTCCTTGGAGAGTAACTTTGGATTGAGCATGAGTAGTAACATGGACTGAGTGACTCTCTAATTTTCCTTTGATGGTAATGACATTGGCATAATACTTAGAAGGATGACATTTAGAAATGTTACCAACATATTGATAGGGAGTGGAATTATAATTGGCTTGATTATCACTCTTAGTATTGGAAGAACCTCCTTTTTCATGCTTAGGAAGTGGATCTTTGAAAGTCGTATGTGATTCATTTGAGGTATGTCCATCAACACTAATTTCACCACTTTCAATTAAGTCTTGAATTACATTTTTGAGCCTTTTGCAATCATTGGTTTTATGTCCTTTGCCTCTATGAAATTCACAATAATCATTCTCATTCCACCAAGAAGGCTTCATTCTAGGTTTGAAATCTTTCACTTCAGGAAGCGTAATGAGTTTCTTTGTGATTAACTTCCGTAATGAGTTTCTTTAGGATTCTTCATTCTTCAAGTGAGATGATGCATATGCGAAGCTATTATGGATGTGTAGCAGGAAAATACGTATGCACAAAAAAGTTGAACAAATGTGCAGAAATATGATAAAAAGTGAAAAAGAAGATAGAAATAGCAACTGTGGTGTTAGAAAATGGATGCGCAGCAGAAATGAACAGATGCATAGGAATCATGGATGAATGCACAGACTTATCTAGTAGAAAAACCTGCAAACGAAAAACTAAAAATTGAAAGTGAAAAACCGGATTGGGCCCTCCTTCTAGCACCAAAAATGTATGCAAATTAGATGTCTAATAACTAGAGATGATAAAAAAACTATTAAAAGCCAATAAATCAATCTAATGCAACACAATGAACAATACAAAGTAACTATAAAATGATGAAACTAAATCAATTACCTTCACCTACCATGCAGCTTGTCTCCATTGTCCTCCTAGCCTTGATTTCTTGAAGAGGTTGAGCTTTCAGATTTCCAAATAAAGCCTTCTCCCAAGATGCTACCAAAGTGTGGAGATTTTATGAAATGAGTGCACAATAGCTTATGCAATCTAATGGATGGAATGCAAATGAAATGATGATAATATGGATTGATTTCTCTTAGAATGCTTAGATGCTTGGATGCTTAATTGCTTGATTTCTTGATTGCTTGAATGCCTATTACAAAATACCTATTAGCTCAAAAAGGGGAAATGAGGCTCCTTTTATAGATTTTTGGAGGATCTAGGCCTAGGTGGCACAATCCTACAGTTGAGAATGAAAGGTGGAAGATCCTAGGGCTAGGATTGACTTGGTTGAAGGAGTTGAGAGAAAGGGGGATGTAGTTGGAATATGAGAGGGAGAATAGGGATGATGTTCCTCTCACCTTGACATGGAGGAGAACAAGGTGGAAGGGAAAGATACATGTCAAGTGTCTCTCAAAGACCTAAGAGAGAAAGAGGGAGAGACCTTTTCATCATGAGGACTCTTTGTACAAGTGTCCCATGAGTCACCTTTGACCCTTAGAGGTGGTTTGAGAAGCCCCTTTGGAATAGGGCATGTCTCTTGACTTGGCTTAAGATAGGACATGTGGTCATAAGACCAAGTCCTATGAAGCCACATAGCCGTTAAGAATAGGACATGTGTGGGTGAGGATAATTACTAATAAATAATTAATAATAATTATTTATTTTAGCCAAAGTGATGTGTCAGGTGACTAGGTAGGTGAGGTGGACTAGGGAACTTAGTCATATTTAGGTGATTGTGTATTTAATTAAATCACTTTAATAAGACTAATTAGAAGACTTAGGATAGAGGAATAGACTATAGTGAATTTACTAAATAAATTGAATAATTTATTTAACAAATAGATGAATAATTATTAATTAAATAATAAATATTTAATTAATTTATCATGTCAATATTAGTTAAATAATAAATATTTAATTAATTAATGAAGCCATTTTTAAGTGTATACAACACCAAAATCTCTGGTGTTGCGACTAGTAGCTCAGCTTTGACAATATGTGCTTCAAATATTTTCAGGTAAGGAATGAGTTCTATTTGTAACTCTGTGACCTGATCAATAATTTTCTCTTCTTGTTTTCTTAAGTCTACTATCAACCACCAGAGTTCTTGAACTTGGTGATTATGCTTTAAGAAAGCATTAGGCTCGGTTATAGCTGCTATTGTACTCAACTTTATTTCAGCTTCTAAACATTTTATCTTTTCACTGACTTCTATAGTGAAGGTATCTAAAGTACAAAGCTTGATAAAAAATTGATAGATTATCTGGGTGATGGATTTTACCTTAGTAATAATCTCAGATAATTTTACCTTCTGTTGGAGCTCTAAATTTTGGGCAAAATTTGGAGTCCTATATAGTGATAAAACCCTAAAAAATGGCCTCTTAAACTCCATGTCCAATAATTAATGATGGAGTACATGAAATGGGATAAAATATTACATTAATTTTCAATTAAAAAGTTGATATATTATGGAAGGAAGCTCTAGGACAAGAACAATCAAAATTCTATGATCAAAACCTTCAGAAAATGCTAGAATTTTGACCTGCTGCAAAGATGATGTCAGCAGAGGTAGAAGATGGTCTAATTTTAAAAATCTAAAAAAGACCCAGTTCGAGAAATCAAATTTCCTATTTCTGATAAAAATATTAGCTTTCCACAAGGTGTTTTTGTTTTTAAACAAAGCCCAAATCCGAAAGTTAGGTAGTTATTTTTAGTTAGTTTATCATTTTTTCAAAACAATTTGTAATAAGGGTGTGTCTTTTCACCCTAAAGAGGTGTGAAAGCCACTCAAACATGTATATATACATAATGTAAAATGTAAAGAGAGACAATACAATACAACATATATTTTCATAGGATATAATTCGATCAAAACTACAATATGAACTCTAATGTACTATTTTTTTCAACATTAATAAAGATAAGTGCTCTTCTTTTTTATTTGTGGTTATAAGTTATATGTTTTCAATTAGTCTTTCAGATTACTCTATGAACTGGGGTATCCTACTATGTTTTTCTATTTGATACAATTATTTGTGACTAATTTGTACAATTTGAATAATGGTAGCATGGTCTGAGAACCTGTTACTATTTTCTTTCGGGCTCTTAAGTTGGGTTAAAAACCATAGGACCTATTGTATAAGTTGTTTTAAACTTTATTTCAATAGAATCTTGTAGAGTGATGGTCTCACTTTATAGGAGTGAGTTACCTTAAAACTATCTTTGATTGTACGTAGGATTGAAATTTTTATGACTCTATAGCCCAAGTATTTAGAAGGCACTGATTAACTATAATTTGGAAATTGTCATTTGGTTCATACTTTGTGGTTTGTAGATTATATAATCATTATTTCAAAAATATTACTTTTGAGTCCTTAGTTTAATCCACTTTAGTCAAGATTTATAGAATAGAGATTATTAGAGGATTTGTTTCTTTCCTCCAAGGATCATTCACCACCTTGGGAGGAACTTTGTTTATTTATGTACGCAGTTGTGCAACATAGAGAATTTGATAGTTTAAAGTGAATTTAGGCCTACCATCCTTGGCTTGATTAAGCTAGAATTGCAGAGGTATTAGTGTGTACCTGTCAGTTGGCCAAAAGTGATCCATCATTTTTGGGCACCAACACCTTCTTAATTGCCACTTCTTGGCTTAGTCTTGCTGCCAGTTTGTTCTAAATTCTAAATTCTACCCCTTCTTCTATTCTTTTGTCTGTATTAGTATTAGGGGCATTGATCTTCTTGGTGAGTGTGGCAAGTTGATCTATAATAGGAGTATTCTCATCAATGTCAACTTCAGGTACTACCTATTGAAGAATATCCCATACATCATTTAACACTTCTTTTTGTTTGTGTTCTTGCCTTAACTTTTCTTGTGCCACTTTCCTTGAACATAGTTCCCCATATCTACTTAAAATTTTGGGGCTTAGGGTTCTCAGGTCATATTCTAATATAAGTATAACTTCATCAATGGTGACTGACCCTTTTCCTTTCCTCTTCTTCTTCTTTAGTGCAAGAGGTGACTTCTTCTCACTAACAACAACTGATTTTTATCCACTCTTCGGAGTATCCTTCCCAATTGACATAGTATCTTCTTTCTTCTGCTCCTCGGTAGATGGTGTAGGAGTCTCGGTTGTAGTGTCAGATGGGTTCACCTTGATTGACTTTGTTCCTTTTGGTTCCTTTGATTCTGTAGACTATCCCTCTATTTGTTTAGGCTCATTTGTATCTACAAGTTGCTCAGGTTCTTGTATCCCTGTTGTATCTTTATTTTGCTCAGGATGAGAGGCATCGGGTTGTACTTGGGAAAGTATTTCAACTACTTCTGCAAGCATAGGAAGTTCACCTGGTAAAGATGTGAATACACTTTTAGTGTTTAGTGTCTCATCTTTGTTTGGTGCAATAGTCACATCTTCATCATCTTTATCATCAGGATCACCATGTGTGATGTCTACAATGAGTACATCCTCATCGGTTTTCTTCTCCAATTGTATTTCAACTTTATCCAGTGCATCCTATGAAAATTTTATTTCTACCATGGTCTTGGTGATATCTAACACCTCGGTAACTAATATATTGGTACTCTTTGAATTCATTGTTGTTCCTTCATCAATACAAATACCTTTACCTTTAGAATTTTGTCTCTTCTTAGATAGGTTCAAAAATTCTTGTTGCTAAGCTTTTTCTTTGGCTTTCAAAATTGATGTCCATATAGAATCAATTGTGGCATCCATATCTGCTACATTGTCATCCATGATTATTAAGGCCCTATCTTTAATCATAAAATTTTCTTGGTATTTGGTCAAGTATTCACTAACTTGTCCAAAGCTTAGTTGTGCGGTTGTCCAAACTAGAGAGCATTCTCTCTTTCTCTTCTCGGTGTCTAATGCAACAACCCATCTCTCAGTGATTGTATCATCCAATTTCTTCAGTAACGCATAGGAAAATTCCATTGGAACTTTCTTAAATTTTATCATCATTTGGATGATAGCCTCTTCAATCTTGGTTTGATCTTCTTTTAACATTTTGTCAAATCTGACTAATAAGGGATCATCGAGGTCTCCATGTTCAATTATGTCCTCAATGACTTCATCTATTGTTTTAACCTTGTTACGAACCATTTTGAATTGATTTACATCATCTTTAGTATCTTCAAGATCTTCCTTATTTCTGATGAATTTCCTCTTTTTCTTAGGTGCCTCAGCTACAACCTTGTTCTTTCTCTTAATGTATTTCTTTTTTGGTGTAGTTTCTCTCCTTTTTGTTACTTTTACTGCTTCTTCCTTCTTAGTATGTTGTGCTACAGTTGATGATCGTGTCTTCATACCCTTTTGTTCTAGTGACTACTTTGGTTGATCACCATTGGTAGGAGGAATCGGTGTGGGATCTTTTTCTTTGTCTAACTCATTTTCCTCACTATCATAAGGTTTGTCAGCTAACTATAACTAACCTTTGGTTGTTCCTTTAACTGGTGACTCCTTAGGTGAGTCTGATGCATTTCCATATCTTGTTGTGAGATCTTTCCTCATTTTCTTCACCCTTCTAGACATTTTACCAATCTCTATGTCTATAGTGATTCATGACTTAACTTCCTCATATGTGCCAAACCTAGTGGCAATGATATCTATCAATAATGCTAGCAGTTCATTTATAGATTTTAAGAAAAAATCATAGTTCATTTCATAGCCCATTGGTGCTAGCCATTTTGTTCTCGGTTCTACTACCTTTATCATAGAGTGGTGTGTGCTGACTACAAAACATATATCATTTTCAAATTTACTCACTAATTCCCTCAGAATTCTACTCCTTTGATGCATTTTGGTCTTAAATTTTTGAAATATGCATCAAATTCCATGTTTAGATTCTTTCCTAAACTTTGCATCATTTCACCAATTTGTGTAGTTATCAGTTTATCTGATTGCCAGTTTACCTTACCGATACCAGGTACATATTTTTGTAGATAGAAAAATGTACAGACAAGTAGTGATCCATACTTACATGTGCTGGACTTCTTTGATCTTATTGTCTTCATATTCTCTTGCAGTTGGTGTAGTAAAATTTTGGCAAGATCTACCTGGTGATCTTTCTTCACAATTTTATATGCCATGTCTATGACGCTGCAGGGTATGTTGTTTAGTCTGCTAGATTGAAATATCTTGTATCCAATGACATGTGCTGCAAATCTCACCATTGGGTCTTTGATTGTCAAGATTTTAAGTGCCCTACCATCCCATTGAGCTCTAGTATTCTTTTCAATGTCAGGATGAGATGAGCTTTGAAAGGCTTTTGCTTTGTCGGTTGTAGGGTACCCAGTAACCCTACCGATCATTTTCTTATTGACCTCAATAGGTTTATCTAACCAAAATTTTCCATCATGAAATCTACTTAGCATGATTCTTATCCAGTCTGTGCTGAATGTTTGTGGGAAGTATGTAAAATATGATAACCTTGATTCCTCAATCTTCTTATATTCAGATTTTAACTTTCCATCTATTCCACAAACTTGTTGATAAGTAGCAATGGTCTCAAAATCACCTACTTCTCTGATTTTGTAGTGAATATAGGTCTTAATGTCTTCTATTAACAAAACCTATCTGGAATACTTGAAAATGCACCCATATCATCCTTTTGTGTTGCAAACTTAGGGTGAGGTTTAAATTTTGCTTCGGCAAAATTAGCCCTCACAATTAATTCTACTTCTTCTTCAATGTTTTGTAATTTTCTTGTAGATGATGTTGATGCCATAAATCAATTCTAGGGTTTTGGCAAGCAATAGATATCAAGTGTTCGGTAGCAAATGAACTTACTTGATATTGTCGAAGAATTGTTGTCAGTTTGATCTACAGTAGCTTTGAATCTTTTTTGGAAAATCTTTAGCTCCAACTCTTCTCTGTAAAATCTCTATTCTTCAAAATCGCAAAGTAACAATGAACTCTGTTTCTGCGTATTTATAGACTTTTCAATATTCCTGCTCAAACTTTAGTGCATTAAATGTGCGACCTAACTTTTGATACAAAACAGTTGTCAACTCGGTGATGTCTACAATTTTTCACCGCTCGGTTAACATAGGATTTCTTTATTGGTTTGCACTGTTGTCGATTAACCTTGTATAGTGATTACCAATGGGTAACCAACTCTTGGTCTTCTTTTACCGACTATATGACATTTGTTAGCTTGAATAACACATCAACCATAGTGCATCTTTATTCATGCAGATTTGGTATTTGAACATCATATATATGGAACTGTATGTAAAATGTGATCATTTAAAATGTCAGTCCCATACATACCTTAGTCACCTTAAGTGGAGGTACCGATGTCACCCAATCCAGTGGATGAGGTTTCACCAACAGTGTTACTTGACTCAGCATTCTCATTAGATGCTTTCTTCCACATAGTGTTCCTTAACTTCATGATTTCTGCAATGTTATATCCACTTTCAAATATATGGTTTTCATCTGGTGCTTGGTCTCTGCAGTTCTTGCTTAAATGACCGACCTTGTGACAGTGCATACAAGCCATTCCAATGTTTGTCTAGTTTCTTGAATGTCCAATCCGACCCTTTCTGTAACAATTCACTGCAATATGTCCATACCAACCACATGCAACATAGTTAGTCCATGTATTATAATCTCATACATATGAATTACCTTGTCTCTTTGGTTGATAAGGATTTTGCTGTGTTTTCTGCTTAGGAGTCCATACTTGCTTCATCTTTTCTTTACACTCATGTGCAGTATGTCCATGTTTATTGAAAGTATAGCATATCTTCTCCATAATGGTGTTGTTAGCAATATCATTCTATTTAGCTCTGCACTCATAAGCTGGATGTCCAAACTTACCACAGTAGTAATAATATCCATTGAATTTAGGAATGAGAAGAGGCTTACCTTGTGCTTTTCTTCTACACACATTAGATGTATGTCTCAGTTTTCCACAGTGATAACATGTCAGTACTTTAGGTTTCTGACTTTGATTGTTGTTGACTATTTCAGCTTGTTGTGATGATTCTCCTTCATTGGTGTAGCCTATGCCAGCTCTGCTTCCAAATCTTCTTTGATTAGTTAGAAAGTCATCAATCTTTTTAGAACTGTCCTTAGCTATCTTCATCATTTCATTATGTTGCTTTTGTATCTTAATTTCATTTCTCAGTTTTTCATTTTCTTCTCTGAGTATTGCAACATCTTCCAGTCTTCTTGATAATTCTCCATTCACTCTATTTACTTCTTGATTGACTGTCATCATCTGATTTGATACTTGGAAGTGATGATCAGTGAGTCTCTTTATTTCACTTTCTTTTTCTTGGGGTTGTTTAGTCATCAGTCTTTGGTCTTCAATAGCCAGATTCTAATCTTCTTCCAAATCTTCTTTGATTAGTTAAAAAGTCATCAATCTTCTTGGAACTATCTTCAGCCATCTTCATCATCTCATTATGTTAATTTTGCATCTTTATTTCATTTCTCAATTTTTCATTATCTTCTCTGAGTATTGCAACATCTTCAAGTCTTCTAGATAACTCTCCATTCACTCAGTTCACTTCTTGGTTAACAGTTATCATCTGATTTGATATTTGGAAATGATAGTCAATGAGTCTCTATATTTCACTTTCTTTAGCTTGAAGTTGTTCTGTCATCAGTCTTCAGTCTTCAATAGCTAGATTATGATCTTGTTCAGCTTTCCTAGCATTATTCATGATTTCCACCATTCTCACCATCTGATAGTCTTGACCGATTTGAAGTGCTTTCACTTGTTCAGATAGATGCTGATTCTTTTCAGATAAATCAATGATTATGCTTTCGGATCCATTAGAGATGCTTCCAAAACTTGATCCAATGTGATCAAATATATCATCAATAGGTTCTTCATGATAACCGATTTCATTTTGCAGAATTGCAAGGTTCTTCCTTTCAACCAATAATTTTGTTAGTTCTTCCTTGGCTTGTTTATACTGTTCCACAAACATTTGCATTTGTATCTTCTGATTCTCAATAGTCTTGTCAATCTTATATCTCTCCATGAATTAGATCTTTACCCTTCAGTGATTAAATTGTTCAACAAGAGAACTTAGCTTTGATACCAATTGTTGGAATTAGGAGAGATAGGTACTGAGAGGGGAGGGGTGAATCAGTACCCTTAAATATTTCAATTGTAAACCTTTCTGATGTAAATAGTAAATAGTAATAACTGACCAAAATAACTTGAATCTAATTGCATGTATCATTCATCTAGTTAACTTATAAATGTAACCAACATGACAATCACATAACACAAGTATTTTGGTAATGCAGAAACCCTTGTTAGAAGGTAAAAACTATAGTGGGGATGACACCCACAAATTCTTCACTACTACAGATAGAAAAGGTTTTCCTGTTAAGGCTAAAAGTTTTGATCACTTCTGGTGATCTTACCTTGTTAGGAGTAACATATTAGATTAGCTAGATCTATGTAGTTATAGGATTTTGACAACACTAATGAAATGTGCACTCAGTTAAGAGATTTATATAAGACTGTTAAGTCTACTCTATTAAGAGATTTTATCAAAAACTCTATTACAATTGTCAGAAAGAAATAAGAAATTATCTGCTAGTTGACAACTCAATTGTCTAAAATAGATCTATAAATGCTCATAAATATCATCTTGTCTGTGATGAATTTCTGCTCTGAGTCTACTCGGTAGCCTTCTCTGATTCTGCTCAATCTGATTACTTCTGTACTCAGTTCTGCTCTGTTAACCGATTGACTTGAAGTTAGGCAATGACTTCAAGTGCTCCATGATTCATATATATCAGTTCACGAACCAAGACAATGATGTGAACATACAAAATATATAGTGTTCTATTTTACCACTTTAGCAAAAATTAGGTTACAAAGATAATCATAACCCTAAGATCTATGGTGCAAAATTAACCTAGATCAACTATTACTATAAGATAAACATTACATTTAATGAGTATCTTTTACAATAAATGCTCCTTGATCTTGGTAAACCATTTTATGATCTATTGTAACCGTTTGCATAGAGGAATGTGCCATTTTAGATTACTATGTCATTTCCTATGATTCTTGGTAAACACTGCATAAACTACTCGATGTATACTATGATGCTCGGTGTTTACTATTTTTCGGTGTCAGTGTCGGTGTCTACTGGTGCTCGGTAAACTATGTATTGCTTGGTGTAAAGGCTTTACCGACTGCTCTGTCTTACTTCTAGTTACCGACCAACTCAATATAAGTGACCGACCGATCTGTTTGATATCCTTTGATACTAATGACAACCTTATATGCTCAATAGAGATTAATAGTCAAAAGTCACACAACAAACAAGGGGGACTCACATTACAAGTAGAGAGTCCACATTTTATGAGATGGAAGCCCTGTGCGTGCATGAAGGGACTACTGGCTGAGAAAAGATGAAAACGTGTTGGGCATTTTATCCCACATTCACAAGTTTGAATGTATTGGCAAAGTTTATATACACTATCACTTACAGTATAAAATAAATAAGAGGCCAAGAGGCTCTTGGTAGGCCCCATCACTGGAGGTATGCAGCATAGTCGTGGGCCCAATATTTTGAACTAAAAATGCATAGCAATTTTTAAAACTAGCAAAGACATTATCCCACATTTGTGTTGTA
The DNA here is from genome assembly GCA_027943335.1 of Chamaecyparis obtusa. Taxonomy (NCBI): domain Eukaryota; kingdom Viridiplantae; phylum Streptophyta; class Pinopsida; order Cupressales; family Cupressaceae; genus Chamaecyparis; species Chamaecyparis obtusa. Next base: position 81,271 of record BSBK01000175.1, read on the forward strand.
ATGGGGATTTGTAGTGTATATATACAAAAATATTTGCATGTAAGGTAGATGAAGATGTGGAAGCTATGCTTGCATGACTGCTCATGTAGCTACCTTAGTTTTCATGTCAGCGGGCCTAGTGGTAAGTGAATTTTGCAGAATAGATGGCGCACTGAGGTGGATGAAGTTGAAACATGGCACGAGGTTGCAAGGTCACTGGATGAGGCTGACAGTTAGGAGATCACTACGTGACTCAATGGGTGGTTAGTCACCAGGGCTCATAATGCTGGTAGATTAGGTGGCTCAGATCCAGAGTCTCATATTCTAGTGCAGTCGTGAGGTTGCTAGATCACATGTAGTTTAGACAAAGCATTCTGAGACTCAGAGACTGATGTAGTCACTAGGTCTCTTGATATAACTATGGTTAGCAAGGTGATTCAGAGACTTGGAGACTGGCTTAGTCACTAGTTCTCTAGAGGTAATTATGGTTAGTCAGGATATTCAGAGACTTGGAGATACATGCAGTCACCTAATCTCCAAATGGGGGTGGTTAAACTTGAGTTTGTTTGAGAAACCAATGAAATGTTGACATGTGGCATGCTATCCCTAAGTCGCTGGATGAAGCTGATGGTTAGAGGAAGATTCAGTGACTTGGAGGTGGTAGTTAGTCACCAAGTCTTAGAGGTTTGGTGGTTAGAGGCCAAAAATTCAAAGATCTAGAGACTAACCCAATCACGAGGTCATGAGAAGATGGTAGTTAGAGGCGAAAACCTCTGTGACTTGGTGATAACCGCCAGTCACCAGGTCACTAGAAGAGGATTTGAAGACTTGGAGACTGAGACATGCTGCAAGGTCACTTGAGTTAACCATGGTTAAGGAGATCATTTTGAGACTTAGAAACTGTCTTATTCACCCAATCGCTAGGCTTAACCATAGTAAAGGAAAGTATCCAGAGATTTGGAGATACATGCAGTCATCTGATCTCCAAATGAGGGTGGTTAAGCTATGGTTAGTTCGAGCATCCAATTAGCATGTGACAAGTGGTGCTTCCTGGTGCCTTCTAAGGTAAAATGTGGCAAATAATATAAAAATGATAAATTTAAAGTACATAAAGAATTTAAAGAATGATATAGTCTAGACATTAGGCAAAATTTTGAAATTTTAAATGCCATGACCTACTCACGGAAAAATAGCCTAGGGATTCAGTTTTTGACAAAATATATGAGTTATATTTTTTTGAAAATGGCAGAGAACGAGGAATCTTTTGGCAATGTTTGTTTTCAGTTTCTGAGTGATGGTAAAGAGCAGTGTGAGTTGGCAATTCTGAGGATCAAAGCAATTTGGTGGGAAATGATTCCAGAAAGTGGTTCAAGTTTGGGAATCAGTTGCAGATCAAAGTTGAGAGGAATTTGGGAAATATTTTGTGCTAAATGGACAGTTGTTAGTGGGTTTTTTTCAACTAACTCAATTATGCTATATCTTAGTTTTTCTTCTCATTGTAGGGGGTTGTTGAAATTTATGCTGCAGAGCAACTTCCAAGCTTTTGAGTCTTATTTTCTATATTTCTTTGTTTTGCAAATGTACAATTACAGATAAATTTTAATGAAAATGATGGAATCCCTATTTAGTTCTTGTTTGATGTCTTTGTATGCATGATCTTAATTCTTGTGTATTGATTTGTAAGGCATGACAGTATACCAGTTATAAGGTATTTGTGGGTTTGAATTTGAGTTTCTTTCAAGGAGAGAGTAAGTCTTGGTTTCAAATTATGAGAATTTTAGGTTTGTATATGAATTCGATGTCCAGGAACTGGAGTGAGAGAAGTGATTTGTAAGGCACTTCACTTGGTTTCTTTGAGCTTGGGATTAAGGTTTTCTGTGAATGTATGTTTGTATGACTCTGTTGCCCAATGGACAAGGCACTGCTCCTGGTTTGCTTTGCAGTTTTCATCATCAACCTTTAAAATCAAATCATTTTCCATTTCCTGTTTGGAAGCATGAACGTTTAGAATCTGTATTGAATAGTACAGATATTGTTGGTAATTCATTAAAGAATTGAATCAAATAGGTTAGCCTTTTTGAGTTTTAAACTTGAAAAGAAGGAGGAATGTCCTTATGCCACTGTTCCATGTTATTTCATTCATAATTTTCATCATAGTGTCATGTATCAGGATAATTTGGGATGCACTAAGAATTGTGGTGTTTTATTGAGTTAATTCTGAAAAGGATAGCATAACAGTGAAGGAGCTAATTCACAATTCAGAGGTCACTTGAGAATAGTGAATTGTTATAGGTAAACCCACCTGAGTTTTGTACTCAAAGTGAAGAAGGCACAAAGCCTTAGTACCTTAGTGCTTGCATTTTGTTAGATGCATCTATTGGGATTAATAGAGTTATAATTTTAGGGATTTTTGAAATCATCTACAAATCTGAGCACTAACAAAGTGCATCAAAAGGCAGGTCTACAATCAACCATGCTTGATTGATTTTCAAGAAATCCATCTGAAAAATCACCAAATAATATCCAACACTACTAACTAAAAAATTAACTCTATTTTAGTTTTCCATCATCCTATCTAATTACTGTAGAATGTAATAGTCTAGTCCAAAACCTATATAAGAGAAAACTAGTCTATAGAATAAAAAAAATTATTAACGTTTGTCATAAATTTGTAGTAGACTATTTTGCTTCGAACAAGAAGTAATCAGAGAAGTCTGCATTACCTGCAATATTTCATAATCAACCTCCTCTAAGTACCATAAAACTTATTCTGAGGTATATAGTCAATAAAACTAACAATATGATTAAGAAACCGTAAACAGGGGCTTGGAAAGAATACAATACAAAATAGAGAAAATGACTAATCATTTAGCCTCTACTCATGACAATGTCAAACAAACTGCAATTGTTTTTTTCTTTAATGTATATTGTGGTAAAGAAGCCTCTCTAAATTTTCCCCTCAAAATTACATATCATATTTAGGAAGATGTGGCTTCCATATGTTGAACCTGAAAGCTAATCCCTACTATCCATGCCAGCTGCAATAAATCTTTTAATTTCATTGTCCTTATTGTAGAAAGTTTGGAAAACTATGATAACCCATTACATAATTGACAAATTTAAGAATGAGTCATCTATGACTACAGAAATAAATTGGATGTTTAGAACATTGAATTAGTTTTCAAGTTTTGTAGTCATAACCTTCTCAGAAGCTTCAAACAAAGTGCATGATGTTGATGATATTCTTATAATGCCCGTTTTATGAGACTTGAATGTTTTACTATCCATTTGGTAGGTTGCAGGGCCGGGTGGTGTAGGAGGAGGGGCATATTCTCATTTTTTAGTTTGGTAAATTTCAATCTTTTTCAAGAATCAACATGTAAGAATATTTCAATGATACCGAAAGTAGACAAGATAATTTATTGACATAGAGAAAACATAGAAGTTACATGTTAGAATCACATTAAATTATATAAAAATGAATAGAATAACCACATTAAATATAATCTCTATATAAGCTGGTATGTCTATAATTCATAAAAAGGAATGTATGATCCATTGAACTGTGTAACAGTCAATCGACTCAAAAGCATTAAATGCAGAATTGTGCATGGTCAAAGAGAGGCTACTCAAAGAATTCGTATTAAAAAAATAATAAATAAGTGAGTTTTGGTGAAAAGGAAATGCATTAAAATATTTTAACTATTGAAGATTGCTCTCTACCAGGAGTGAAAAACCTTTTCGCCTGCCATACAAATCAAATTTCAAAAATCAGGCAAATTAATTAATACAAGATGTTTCATAGATGGGTTCTAAGAAAGAACTAAAGATTCTAGTAATCCAAAATAAAGACTGAGAAAGAACTAAAGATTCTCGTAATCCAAAATAAAGACTAAAAATAGATCAATGGAATCAATGCTAAACAAATGCAATCAATGTGAGTTTCACAGGCTCTCCTGCGAAGAATGGAGAACAAGATTCAATTGTACTAAGAAAATGTGGTATCAACCTATCAAAAAGGGTAGTATCAACCTAGCAAAAATATTACCAGTCAACAAATTAAGGAAATATTAGTAAATATTTTTTCCATTCCATTGCTAACAAGTTGGTGTTTTCTGCATTAACAAATAATATCATTAGAGGAAAGTTGGTGTTTTCTAGATAAATATCAACAAATAATACCATTAGAACAAAGTAGTGCACAGGGATAAATATCAACAAATTTTGAAAGGAGCAAAAACCCTCATGAAAACCAAAATCCATGAGGAGCATACCTCTCAACCTTCGCTTTATTACTTAGTGGCTGGAAATTTTCTTGCAAGAACATTTTGTTAATGTTAACAGGAACACGTAATTAACAAGATGTCAAGTAAATACTAGCATTCTGTTAGAAACTAAAGATCCCCAAGATAACTAAGAGGGGGGGGGGGTGAATTAGTTATCTGATAATTTAACCATTCAACTACTTTAAACAATATAATCAATGTAGTAATCAACCATAGAAAGATAACCATACACAATTGCACAATAACACAAGATATGTTGACTAGGGAGCCTCTTGAAAAGAGTAAACCCTGGTGGGAATGATGCCCACAAAATGATGCACTAAAATGAAAGTTCCTTGTTAGAGGATGGACCCTGTTAGGATTCTTATGAAATACATTCAATACATATAAATCCCTGTTAGGAGATTTTGAATCCCTGTTAAAAGATTCTAACTCGGTTAAGAGTTTATGGAAGACAGAAGGACCCACTACCCAAACAGCTTCAAGGCAAGCTCTCTGAACCCACTGTCCAAAAGATCTTAGAGTTATTCAACAGAATAATATGAAATATATTACCTCCTTCATACTATGCCAAAACCACACTCTCTGCTACACAAGATCACAATTCCAGATCTCTGTACTCACAAGTCTTCCTTCATCACTGAATTAGCTCTTTTCTTCACTTCATGCATATATTCGCATCTCAACTTTCACAATTCAATCCTCTCTACTCAATTCTCCTTTTTTTTACAATTCTCTTTTTCTCAATTCTTATTACAACAAGGAAAAAATTCCTTCTTATATAAAAAACTCAAATAATTACAAATGAGTCAGTCCTCAATTACAAAATAATAATTTCTACACGCTACACACAAAATTCACATAAAATTGTCGGCTTCCAGATACTGTAACTTTCTCCAAACATATCCTCAAAGTTTTCACTATGAACCAAATCATCATTAATGAGTCTCCAACATCCCTTTAACTGCACAAAATTAGATTCCATCCCAGCTAAGAGATATCCTTCGATTTCCAAAAATCGCTACACAGAAACACTGTCTAAACACTCCTTTCACCAAAATGCTCATAACTCTCATGAATGAATGAATTTCTTTTTGCATTGTTAACCATAGGTTAATAACACACCAAAGAACATACCATCAACTATTCAAGAGCTAATCTACAATACAACATGTGTGCAAAACAAAACTGTACCTACTTTCCTACTGATATCTAGAATATCACTGTGTTGACATCAATGACAATCCAAGTCATGAATGCAACAACAACTGCTACAGAATGACTGCCAAAATACTTTTCATTCATTCCTAACAATCTCCCCCATTAGCATTGATGGCAACATAGATGAAAAACATCCAATGTTCCAAAAATCCAATACTACAACATCACTGCAAAATATCAAATTAAATCTTGCTTTGTTCTCCCATTCAGCTCTCTCATACAATCCACAATGTTTTTCATGTATATCTCTCCTCCATTGACATCAATGATAGAAATTCCATCACTAAGTCAACAACAACTTAATGTCAAAAGACACTGTTAAGAAAAATACAATAACAAGAGTCCTCATGACTCAGCTCATAAACTCCCCCATAGAGGAAGTTCCAACATCCAATCCACAAGAAAGATAGGGCTCATATACCACTGGATGGATGCAATCATCTGCATCAATTCTCAAAAATAGGTTGGGGCATAACCCCAAGCATACCTCTCAAATACAAAAATGTATCCTTAGGTAAAGGTTTTGTAAATATATCTGCTATCTGTTCCTTTGTGCTTATGTACTCCAATCTTACTTCTTTTTCTACAACTTTCTCTCTTACAACATGATACTTGATCTCAATATGTTTAGTCTTATAATGTAAAATAGGATTTTTTGACATACTCACTATACTGGTGTTATCACAATGTATAATAGCAGGCTCATCAAACTTTATTCCAATATCCTTCGACATTTGCTTCATCCAAATAATCTGATTACAATTCTTTGCTGCTGTAACATATTCTGCTTCTGCTGTACTTTGTGAAATACAATTCTGCTTCTTACTTAACCAAGAGACCAATTTTCCTCCAAGAAAAAAGGCTCCACCACTGGTGCTTTTCTTTTCATCAACGTTACCTCCCCAATCTTCATCAATATAGGCACATAAAGTAAAATCATCAGAATTCTCATACCATAATCCATAATCCATTGTTCCTTTCAGATATTTCAGTATCCTCTTTACTGCTACATAATGTGATTCTCTAGGTTCTGCTTGAAATCTTGCTACAATCCCAACTAAATGTGCTATATCAGGTCTTGTATGTGTCAAGTACTATAATCCTCCAATCATAGATCTGTACTTTTTCTGCTCAATTGCTGGTGTCTCATCTTTACTAGATAACTTATGTCCAGTTACCATAGGTGTTCCAATAGGTTTAGAATCTTCCATTCCAAATATTTTCAATAAGTCATTCAAATACTTAGTCTGACTTAAAAATATACCTTCCTTGCTTTGTGTTATCTATAATCCCAAAAAATATTTCATTTCTCCAATCATGCTCATTTCAAATCCAGTCTTCATTTCATCTGCAAATTTGTCATTGGCTTCATCTTCTCCTCCAAAGATAATATCATCAACAAATATAACTATAACCAACAAACCATTCTCAATTTCTTTTGTGTATAAGTTACTATCTGTTGTTCCTTTTATAAATCCCAATTTCAATAAATACTTATCCAATCTTGCATACCAAGTTCTAGGTGCTTGTTTTAATCCATATAAAGCTTTCTTTAACTTACATACCATATCTCCTTCTTGTGTCAAAGGAAAACATTCAGGCTGCTCAATGTAGGCTTCTTCCAATTCACCATTTAGAAATGTTGACTTCACATCCATCTGATACACTTTGAATTTCTTGTAAGCTGCATATGCTAGAAACATTCTCACTGCTTCAAGTCTGGCCACAAGTGCAAAAGTTTCTTCATAGTCAATTCCTTCTTGTTGTGAATATCCTTTACATACCAATCTTTCTTTATTTCTTATCACTTCTCCTTGTTCATTCATCTTGTTTTTGAATACCCATTTTATTCCAATCACATTCTTGTCTTTAGGTCTAGGGACCAATTCCCATGTCTTTTTTTTTCAATCTGCTCCAGTTCTTCTTTCATAGCATTAATCCAATGTTCATCTTCACAAGCTTCATTAGTAGTCTTAGGTTCAATTTGAGAAATCAAACATAAATGTACCTTATTTCGAGTCAAAACTCCTTTGTCTAAACTTCCAATAACTTGCTCAATAGGGTGATGTCTTGAAATATACCTGTTAGGTGTCATAGTTACTGATCTTGCTCCAATTGTAGATTCTTCTCTACTTTGTTCTCTATTTTCTTCTCTATTTTCTTCAGTATGACTTTCATTCAGCAAATCACTGTTAGTTTCAAAAAATAATTTTGTATTTTCAATGTTAGGCTGAGGTTGTGCTTCTCCATCAGATTCATAATCAAGCATTCTTTCCTGAATTTTAAACTTCTCATCAACTTTGACATTTGCACTTTCAACAATAGTCTTAGTTCTTTTGTTATAACATCTATATGCTTTTCTTTTCAAAGAATATCCAAGAAATATTCCTTCATCACTTCTAGGATCAAACTTTCCTATATCATCATCTCTCTTAATATAACATTTACTTCCAAAAATTCTAAAATACTTAACTGAGGGTGCATGTCAAAACCATAATTCATAAGGTGTCTTGTTTGTATCTGCTCTGATTTGTACTCTATTCATAGTGTATACTGCTGTGTTCACTGCTTCTCTCCAAAAGGTCTTAGCCAAATCATTCTCAAACAACATAGCTCTTGTTGCTTCAGTTATTAACCTGTTCCTTCTTTCTGCAATACCATTTTGTTCTGGTCTTCTAGGGGTTGAAAGTTGTCTATTAATACCATTCATTTCACAAAAAGTATTAAACTCTCTAGATGTAAATTCACCACCTCTATCAAATCTTAGACCCTTAATCTTCATTCTAGATTAATTCTCAATTTTGCTTTTCATGATCTTAAATTTATCAAATGCTTCAAATTTTTCTTTCAAAAATGCAATCCACATCATTCTTGTAAAATCATCAATAAGAATCATAAAATACCTTTCTCTATAGAATCCTCTAGTCCTAGTAGGACCACTCAAGTCTGTATGAACAATCTCCAGCTTCTTTGCCGATGTGAACTTCTTGCTGGGAAATGAACTCCTTTTCTACTTTTCCATCATACATTCTTTGCAAATCATGTTAGTAGGTTTCATAATTCTAGGTAAATCGCTTACCACAAGTGTAGTACTCACTTTGACAATATTATCAAAGTTTATATGACAAAACCTTTTATGCCATAACCAACTGTCATCAATCTTAGTTAGAAAACATGTCATCTTAGTATGATTCAACTGAAATACATTACCTCTGGTTCTAGATCCTTTTCCAATCAAATTTCCATCTTTATCTTTTATCACACAAGTTTTCTCAGCAAACCAAACTTGATAACCCTTATCAACCAATTGTCCAACGCTTAGTAGATTATGTCTCAATCCATCAACAAAGTAAACATCATCAGTGTTAGTCTTTCCATCAAGAGTAATAGATCCTATACCCTTAATCAAACAAGGTGCATTATTACCAACTCTAACAATTCCTCCATCATAATTGTCTAACTTAACAAACTTTCTTTTATCTCCAGTCATATGATGTGAACAACCACTATCTATAATCCAATCAGATTTCTTTTCAACTTGAGAAACTAATGCTTTTTCTTCCCTTTCATTAGATTTAGAACTTTCTTCTTTAATTGCTACAAATCCTATTTCCTCAAAGTTATCATTATCAGTGTCACTTAAATGTCTTTCAATTCCTGCTTCAAGATCTTCATCATTTGCATAATAACATTCTTTAGATCTCCTAGGTTTAAAGTTGCTTCTATACTTCTTAACTCTTTTAGGACATTTAGATGCAAAATGACCATATTCTTGACAAGTCCAACATTTAAAGATTTCCTTACCTTTTGGTTCTCTTTTTACAAGTAATGCAATACCTTCTTCAATCTTCTTATCTTCCTCAGATTTAGATCTGCTACTGCTGGCATAATCTCCATTCACACTAGTACTTCTTGATAATGTAGGTCTAATGTTAAGAGCATTGAATGTTGTCTCCATTCTAGGTAGCTCTCTTGATAATCTCAAATTCATCTTTGCTATTTCTAATCTTCCAAGAAGAGTCTCTCTTGAAAGGTTCGGTGTACAAGGTATCACTTGTTCAATCATCTGTGTTGTCTGCTTGAATACTGGTGTCAAAGTTCTCAAAATTTTCCATATCACTTCATTCTCTGTCTTATCACCTCCACAAGACTTTATTCCTATTACAATCTCAGACATCCTACCAATATAGCTTCTAATAGATTCATCTTCCATCATTCTGATATCTTCAAATGCACAAATCCAATTAAGTAATCTAGCCTTCTTTGCATGTTCATCACCTTCAAAAGTAGAATGTAAAGCTTTCCAAATTGCATGAGATGTTTTCAAACATCTTACCCGACTGTATTCATTCTCTGATAGTGCTGACAAAAGTGCTTCTCTTGCAAGTATGTTACACATGAATAGATCTAGCTCATCTTTAGTTCCTGCCTCTAGATTGTCTTCCTCAATGATAGTCTTCTCATTCTTTGTAATCAACCAATAACTTGGTCCTAAACACAATAAATGTGTCTTCATCTTTTCTTTCTAGCTGTCAAAATTTACTCCATCAAACTTAGGGTTTTCTTTCCTGAAATTCGCCATGGATCTCCTTAAGTTGTTAAACTTTTCTTTCAAGGACCTGTTGCTCTGATACCAATTGTTAGAAAGTAAAGATCCCCAAGATAACTAAGAGGGGGGGGGTGAATCAGTTATCTGATAATTTAACCATTCAACTACTTTAAACAATATAATCAATTTAGTAATCAACCATAGAAAGATAACCATACACAATTGCACAATAACACAAGATATGTTGACTAGGGAACCTCTTGAAAAGAGTAAACCCCGGTGGGAATGATGCCCACAAAATGATGCACTAAAATAAAAGTTCCTTGTTAAAGGATGGACCTTGTTAGGAGTCTTATGAAATACATTTAGTACATATAAATCCCTGTTAGGAGATTTTGAATCCCTATTAAAAGATTCTAACCCGGTTAAGAGTTTATGGAAGACAGAAGGACCCACTGCCCAAACAGCTTTAAGGCAAGATCTTTGAACCCATTGTCCAAAAGATCTTAGAGTTATTCAATAGAATAATATGAAATATATTATCTCCTTCATATTGTACCAAAACCGCACTCTCTACTACACAAGATCACAATTCCAGATCTCTGTACTCACAAGTCTTCCTTCGTCACTGAATTAGCTCTTTTCTTCACTTCATGCATATATTCGCATCTCAACTTTCACAATTCAATCCTCTCTACTCAATTCTCCTTTTTTTTACAATTATTTTTTTCTCAATTCTTATTACAACAAGGAAAAAATTCCTTCTTATATACCAAACTCAAATAATTACAAATGAGTCGGTCCTCAATTACAAAATAATAATTTCTACATGCTACACACAAAATTCACATAAAACTGTCGGCTTCCAGATACTGTAACTTTCTCCAAACATATCCTCGAAGTTTGTGCTATAAACCATGTCATCATTAATGAGTCTCCAACATCCCTTTAAGTGCAAAAAATCAGATTCCATCCCAGCTAAGAGATATCCTCCTATTTCTGAAAATCGCTACACAGAAACACTGTCTAAACACTGCTTTCACCAAAATGCTCATAACTCTCATGAATGAATGAATTTCTTTTTGTGTTGTTAACCATAGGTTAATAACACACCAAAGAACATACCATCAACTGTGCAAAAGCCAATCTACAATACAACATGTGCACAAAACAAAATTGTACCTACTTTCCTGCTGATATCCAGAATATCACTATGTTGACATCAATGACAATCCAAGTCATGAACGCAACAACAACTGCTACAGAATGACTACCAAAATACTTTGCATTCATTCCTAACACATTCCATGACTACTTTATTGTGGAAATAATAACAAAAATATAATATTTGTGGATGATGGAATGCTAGTAATTCCTTGGCATCTCGATAATTGCCTTCCATGAGATCAGCAGCGCAAACACGCAAGCCAAACAAGAAAGAAAAGTTATGATGGAATTCCTTGACATCTCATGAAATGCTACTTATAATTGGTGAAACATTTCTTGCCCGCCTTAATTCTAAGATGGAAAATGTTAAAACAAGTTAAAGTAAAATTTTTAAGTTAAAGTGGTGCATAAGCCTCACGGCCACCACCATGCATGCAAGTTAAAGATCATCATCCAGTTCACTCTACTTATAACTGAGTAAAACAAGTTAATTCTAAGATGGAAAATGTTAAAATAAGTTAATGTTAAAGTTAAAGTGGTGCATGAACCTCACTGCCATGCATGCAAGTTGAAGATCGTCATCCAGTTCACTCTACTTATAACTGAATAAAACAAGTTAAAGTGGTGCATGAGCCTCACTGCCATGCATGGAAGTTAAAGATCCTCATGCAGACCACCATTAATTCCAGTTCACTATACTTATGCGTAGATTGCATGTTAAAAACTAAACATTTTTATAACTGAATAAACTAAAATTAGATGTTTCTCCATGAACTAGCCTCCACATTTAGCGCCATCCATAATTTATGGATTTTACTCATAGTTTACATGATTATTAAATCATAGTTTAATTGAAAGATTGTCACCGCCATGCAAGTTAAAGCTCGTCATCCAGTTCACTATTATGCCTAGATTGCAAGTTATAAAATATAGTTTACGTGATTATTATTTATAGTTTTAAAATTGATCGACTCAATATTTTAAAAAGCATTTATTTTTTAATTATTAATTATTAAATTATGAATTATGAGTTTCATAGTGTATCCAACTGATGCATTTTAAAAAAAGAAAGTAAAAATTTATGAGTTGACCAAAAGTGCAAAGTGGCTGAAAAAGAAAACTCTTTCAAGAATTTCTTCCATTAAAACAAATTTGGATGCTCTATCATGTATTCTCCATGATTTCTCATACATCATCTTAGTTATGACCTTTAAGAGCCTCTTTTATATCATGTATATTATGAAGAATGTTAACAATGTGGTTTTGACATAAAGAATTACTAATTCTACCAGCTATAGTAAAAAAATGAAATAGTGCCCCTTGGAAAGAAAGTTGAATATACGTTCAGTGATTATATTTTAGGAAATGACTTGAGAGACTTCCCTAAATTAAATAATCCTCACTTTATATACAACCAATCTTTGGCATTATAAAATTTAAAGACATGTTTCCTAATTCATTGGATACTGAGCACTAGAGCAGATTGACAATAAAAAAAACTTCTCAAAGGTAGACATCTTTAGCTTTGGAGTGGTGCTCCTTGAGCTCCTTACAGGAAAGAGCCTTGCACAAAACAATTTATAGTAGGAAGGAGATTGCATAGATCTTCCCAAATGGATTTAGTTTGTTGTGAGAGAAGAGTGGACTATGGAAGTGTTTGATCTAGAGCTGTTGAGGCATGGGAATATTGAGGAAGAAATGGTGGCCATGTTGTAGATTGGGCTTGTGGGGAAGCTGAACAAAGGCTTGAGAGCCATATGATGAAGATTATCTACCACATTTCATCATATCATCATCATTTCCCCATCATGGGATAACAAATGATTTAGACTCTAGGGTGCTAAAAAAAAAGCTTTGCACAACCCCAAATACTTATTCATCTATTATTTCGAGACATTGAACCTAAGTGGTGTGATACCCTCAGAAATGAACACCGCAATGAATAAACAACAATTGAATGGGAGAGTTTGAGTAGGTTTTGTTTTAAAAAACTTATCTATTATTTTTTTATTGTCTCATACAACTTTTAAAAATCCCTAAGCTCATGGCTATTGTAGGACAACAACTATACTAGCAAAGACAAGAAAATACAACAACAAAATAGAAAGGAGCAACAATGACATAGAAAGGCACAACATCAATTTTAATACTGATAAGTGACAAGAAAATGAACAAAAACCATTGATACAATGACTAACCAAGGTAAAAATTATGAATTAACATTTTTGCCACAACAAATAAAATTTCATTTTTCATATCTTTTCACAATCCATACACATCAAAAGAAAACACTTTTTAGCAAAATCCCTGAAAGGCGACAAAGAAAAGAGAATATAACATACCTCCTAATTTGCAGGCTATGAAATATTTTCCACTAGGTCTGCAACATCCACAAATGGTGAAATACGAATGGTATCTAAATGTATTTATAATAATTCACGTATATAGATTTTGGAGGAATAAAAAGAGAGGCAAATGTGAAAGTGGAGGGAAGGAAAATTGTGAAGACACCTGGTCTTGTTTTTAGTATGTAGTCACTGCATAATTTCAGCCCCTCCTTTTTTTGACAGCCTAATTCTAATTGTTAAGCAACAACTGTTTCATGAAAATAGGAGAAGATTCCAAATTATCCTTTTTTGTTTATTTAAAAATTACATGGAAATATTTTTATGCTTATTTTTTAGCACAAAAGAGACTTAAGTAGTCACATGGGGACATGGGGTTAGTGTTATCTCAGAATTAGACCTTTAAAATATAATTGGTGGAACAATTAAGAAAGATTATGGTTGTGTTGAAATTTTGTGTGTGCTTTATATTTCACCTTTATTTTCCCCAAGTTTTCAATATTCTTTAGAAAATAGGGAAATAGTCTATTTGTACACTGTGTTAACTTGCATAACTGGCTATAATTCAACTTAGAATTGACATGAGGATGGGGAAATTTCTTCTAGGATATAGGTGGAAATTTAGAATAATTGACTATAATTTAATCACTAATAGAAAATAAGAGTTAGTAGATTTAGCTAAAAGTGCATTATACTATATGGTTGTAGGAGAATAAGAATTTAGGAAATTGTGAAGTCTCACGATTAAGACAGTTTCCTAGCAATCTTACAAGGAACAATGACATCTGTAACTCCACACCCACCAACACTATTGTTGTAGGTAAATTGGCATACAAAGAGTTTCCTTCATCTATTGCTACATGTCACCCTAATCAATTTACAAGATAAACACACACAAACCCTGAATAGTGAGCAACCCCATAATAGGTAATAATAATCATGCCAAAGATTCTCCTAGGAATAGTGTATTCAGAATGCATTTAAATTGTCAATCCAGGGACATATAATTGAAATGCGATAGCACGGTTTGTGCATTAATCCTCTTATAAAGTCATCTTACTTAAGCTGCAGGAAGGAAAATGCATAGAAAGAACTAGGCTATTGTTGCAAGAAAGTGATAGGGAGCTTGGGAGAGCTAGTCACTAGCCCTTGCCTAGGTCCACCTAGTGAACCTCAAGTGTCTTCTTATGACACAAATGACCTATAGGACTCATTCAAAGGTTCAATCCCCTAGTCTTCAATGCCAGCCAAACTACCAATTCACTTCTACCAAGACAAAACAAGATTCTTGGTGCTTACTCCTTCCATGCATACACTGACCCTTAAAACTAGGATGAGGGCTCACCACCTCCAAACGAACATAGGATCTTTTAGAGATGAGGAGGTGTTGGAAAATTTCATGTTCTATTCCATATGATATTTTTTAGGTCTCACTTCAATAATCTCACTTATCGATCTCATACTTCCTTCTTTAATCAGGGCTACAAGGAAGAGCTGCAATTAGGCCTCCTTTGAGAAAATAGGGATTTTCACCTATTTTCTTCTAAATGACCCTACAAAATGATCATGGATTATTGTAAAAACCAACTGCTCAAGGATTTTAGATGTTTTAGGGTTTCTCCAGGCCATACAATCCCCTAACCAAAAATAGGTTCTTTTGGTAGAGTTTTAGGCATTCATTGATCGTATGAAGTGATCTATGATTTTGGGTGACCAAATGGATCGATCACACCTTCTCCCTTCATATAGATCTTTTCAAGGACCTTATCTAAGTCCTCCAACCATTAATCCACATTTCCCTATTCAAATCTACAAGATATCCTCCTTGTCTCCATCCTTCCTAGCCAGGCTCACCATGGCTCGCCTAGGGATTGACTGTAAAATAACTTAGAAATCTTTCTAGGTCCCCTCCTCCTATACATATTACATATATGGAGTCTACTCACTATCCCCAAAAGGATGTACAAAATGAATGATGGGATAGTGAGTTAGATCTCCATTTCTACAACACTCTTGGTATGAACCAGTGAACAGTACTAACACAAAAGATTTAAACTAGGAAAATTGCTAGGAATATTCTCTGATGTAGAATTTAGGATAATCAATTAGGATTCGATGATGTTCAGATGTGCCTTAGGTTAGGAATTTGATGTTGATTTTGATCGATTTGATGATGCAAGAGGTTAATGAACTTATAGCCCATTTTTGGGGTATTACATTTTTCCCCTATTTGAATCACTGTGCGAAGCGTAGTGGTTCAAAGAATCGTCTATGTTTGATATAGAACTTGAGGTTGAAAGATGAACTAATTCTGAGATAGAAACCAATTGAAAGATTTGAAGATGTTAAGTCCTGAATGACCAAAGATAATGTTAACTATAACAACAATGAACTAGTGATTACGATAAAAAGTGCCAAAGCACATGATTCTGAACCTTATGATTGCGAAGAAGTGAGTGATTGATTCTAGACCTAATTGTCCAAAGAGAATCATATTGGTATCACATCCTGAACCCATCAGTTACGAAGAACCAAGGAAATAACACTAATGAACCGATGGTTACGAAAAGATGATACAGTTTACAAGATAGATTAGGATACCAGATTGATATGGATCTCAATGACTCTAATATGCCCCAAGAAATGATAGATTTACCCCAAGTGACAAGGACTTTTGATGATTCAGCAACTAGATGTGGTTGGTGTCTTGATTACTAAGGAAAGATTGATTATAGATTTAGATTTACAGACTTAAATGATGTGCAATACCATGGCCCCTTTGGGATGAAAATTGAAATCTGATAAGAAAAGTCAGCATTATAGTTTTAGAAGCATGTTAATTGATTTGAGAAGTGGTTATACACATTTGAGAATGCATTCTACATCATTTGAAGGTCCAGAAGACCAAGTTTGACTAGGTTTAACCATGAGTTGACCATGGGAGACCAAGTTGAAATTTTGATAGCTTGATGTAATATGATTAGTTAAGTTGAATTTTGGATTTCTATGATGATTAGAAGGTCGATTATGCAAGTAGTTAATAATATAAACAATCTTAGATTTTGATTTTGATCCCAAAAAGATTCTACTTGTTGTTTCGTTGGAGGGACCTTCATGTGAGATTTGGCTCTTGTTAGATTTGAAGATGCGATTTGAAGAATCGTTTAAGCAATGAAGTTTAGCTAGCCATTGTGAGATCATGGAAACATGTAGAATGCAAAGAGACATGCAAAATGAGATGCAAACCTAAGACCTCAGACCTAGTCATTGATCATGTGTCAGTCATTCTCATCATTGAATTTTTAGGTAAACAGATAAATCAATACAATGCCCACTAGTTAGAAACCATAGACATATGAATATCAATTTGTATGCACAAGAATCAATACAACACCCACTGGCTAGACAACCATGGACATACGAATATTGATTTTGTTTTTGGAATGTCAGATTAGATATAAGCACCAAGGCATAAACACCAGGATGACCTGAATATCATGTCTATTTTGATATAGCAATTTGTATAAGCATCAAGACATAAACGTTGTGATGACCTGCATACACCTTGTGGAACAAACACATCAAGCAGTCAAAAGATCATTCTAAATCCAATGTGAATTACCCGCAATGAACCTTTATCATTCACATCCTTAGGCAAGATCATGTTTCACTGTAGGAGAAAGAACTCACTCAAAAAGACAATAGTTAGATCAAACTTCCTTGAATTTTTTGGGTATCAATGGTCGAGGTACTCATGGCCATCCAATTCAAAATAGAGGCTCTTACAGATGGACACCATTTCAATCCAGAATTTTCAAAGTTGTTAGTTTTTCACCTACAAGCAAAAGACAAAGAGAAAACTATGCCCCCAGTCATCACTCTCTAAATCCTGTAAAGGACATCATTCAAGAGCTTGACGGAACATAATATGCAAAAATCTCAATGCGAATCAGTAAGCATACAAGGAGATAAAAGCATGAATAAGCATCGATTGTTTTCAGTTTGTTATTGATGTTTGATTGCATTGTTGTAGATGCAAAATCCTTTTTGGAGAGGAGATTGACTAGCTGGCTCAAATATAGCTTCAAAGGACTTTGATTGGATATGACTCGTCTGAGGCATACTGGAGACCATAGGATATGACATTGATTGCCCCCAAGTGTTAAGCATTGATAGGATACAGACGCTTGAGCTAATTGGTGTATAGATTGACTTTATTGAAACACAGATATATACAGACTAAAGTAGACTGAAACCTAGAAAAGACTAAGATTGCATTGATAGATGGAGTATTTTGAACAAGTGGCACCCGTTTGTCAGGTTTTCACCATCTTGGCAGAGATTCTATTTTTTCTACCAAGGCATCTGTTTCCAGGTTTTCACCAAGGCACTTTTTTCTTTTTCTCATTTTTTTTGTATTTTTCATATTTTCAATTTTTTTGTACTTTTGATATTTTTTGATATTTTTTGTGATACATCAAGGTGCCTATTGCTAGGTTTTCACCAAGATGTTCATTTTTTCAGGACTTTTTCAGATTTTTAAGATTTTTTAGGACATTTTACCATACACTGAATGCCTTAGGCATAAAATTTCTTCAAATGGAGAATGATGATTGGTTCTCAAAGATGATCTCCTTTAGTTGTTGAGAGCTGATAAACTCCAGAGCCAAAAGTCATAGTGATTACAAAGGGACCCAGCCAGTTGGGTTCAAACTTCCCCTTGAGCTCTCTATGTGATTGATTTTTAGGATTCTCTCTCAAGACTAGATCACCAACCTGAAATTCTTTATGTCTGACTTTCTTATTGTAGCCTCTAGACATTTTTTTTGATATACTCTGAGATGATCATATGCTACTTGTCTATGCTCATCTAGTAGTTCAAGTTCTTGCAACCTAGACACTCTATAGTCATCATCAGTTACTAGACCATGCATTTTGATTCTTAGTGATGGGATTTCAACCTCAATAGATAGTACAGCTTTAGACCCATAAACTAAAGTGAATGGAGTAACCCCAATAGGCATTCTGATACTTGTTCTATAGGCCTAGAGAGTTGGATCGATCATGAGATGCTAGTCTCTTCCTATTTTATTAATTGTACGGTGCAAGATTTTCAATAGATTTTTGTTAGAAGCTTCTACTTGTCCATTCCCTTGAGGATAATAGATAGATGACCAATGTTGTGTAATCTTGAATTTAGCACATAGATTATCTAAGTCCCCATTCTTGAATTAGCCACCATTATCTATGACTGTAGAATGGGGAATACCATACCAACATATGATGTAGTTCAGGATGAACATAGAAATTTGCTTGCCTATTGCTTGTGTCAAAGGAACTACTTCTAGCCATTTTGTGAAATAATTTGTAGCTGTGATTATATGGGTATGTCCATTAGAAGAGTGTGGATAGATAGCACCTATAAGATTAAAAGCCCATTGCTGAAAAGGCCATTGTGTAGTAAAGGGAATTAGATCTTGCCCTAGTGCGTGAATTAAGTTACCATGTACTTGACACTTTTGACAATGCTTTGCATATGTGATAGCCTCTTTTTCCATTTTAGGCCAATAGTACCCAGCCCTAATAAGTTTTCAAGCTAGTGTTAAACCATTAGAATGTGATCCACATATACCATCGTGGATTCCTCTAATGCACGTTGAGACTCTTACCGCTCTAAAAACCTGAGTATCATACCATCTAGATCTCATTTGTATAGATCGTTACCAATGATGACATACCAGGATGTAGTGCAGATAAGGTTTCTTTTCTCATACCGGTTAAAGGAATTAGGAATGATTTGGTCTTGGAGATAGGAAAAGAGATTTTTATATCTAGATGAATCATGATCTACAATAGTGCAGATCATGTGGGTGTCAGGGGAATCATATGCGGGATAAGATAGTCCTTCCACTAGGAACTCATACCATAGCTCATGTTCGGTCTATTGTAGTAGAGTAGATAGTGTTGCCATTGCATTGGCAACCTTGTTCTCCAATCTGGGAATCTATTCAAATGTGATAGATATGAAATATTTCTTTACATCATCGACCATTCTATTGTATGGGATCAACTTTCCATCCTTTGTTTGATACACATCATTGACTTGGTGTATTACATGTTGAATTTCTATCTTCATGCCATTAAGGAGAGCTTCATATTGAACAATATTGTTTGTGCAAGGAAACCTTATTCTAAATGCTTTGGGTATCGAGTATCCTTGAGGCATGATGAACAATATGCCTGCTCTAGATCCATTCTATGTATAGGATCCATCAAAGAAAAGATGCCAAGCCCTAGAATATATATTCATGATGGATGAATCAGGAAATTCCATTTGTAATGGTTTATCATCAATCATTGGTGCATCAACTAATTGATCCACAATTATTTGTCATTTTATAGCTTTTATTTCAACATATTCAATGTTGAATTCACTCAATAGCATTACCCATTTAGCTAATCTACCTATAAGGGTAGCTGTGTTTAGTAGGTACTTTAATGGATCAATTTTAGCTATTAGTTGTGTTGTATGAGCTAACATGTAATGTCTTAGTTTCTATGATGTGAAGATCACAGCTAGACAAAATTTCTCAATCATTGAATAGTTCTTCTCATATGCTACCAATGTTCTACTGATATAGTATATAGCTCTTTCCTTTTTGTTCTCATCATGTTGTGCTAGCAATGCTCCAAGTGATGTATCTATAGAGGAGACATATAGGATCAATGGCTTCCCTTGAATAGGAGGCATCAAAACAAGAGGATTCACCAAATATTTCTTGATATGGTTAAAATTCTTTTCACAATCCTCATTCCATGAAAATGTCACACCTTTATGTAATGTTCTTGTGAAAGGTTGTGAGATGTTTGCCAACTGAGATATGAAGCATCTAATAGACTGTACTCTCCCTTGTAGTGTTCTCATTTGGCTAATGTTCTTAGGAGGTTGCATTTCTATGATATCTTTAACCTTTGCTGGATCTACGTCAATTCCTTTTTTTGAAATAATGTAGCCTAGGAGCTTGCCAGAAGTGACACCAAAAGAACACTTCTTAGGGTTTAGTCTAAGACTAAACTTTTCCATTCGATCTAGTATTTTGCTCAAATCATTTAAATGTGTAGATCTTATCATAGATTTTGCCAAAGTATTGTCAACATAATCCTCCATGGTATGGTGCATCATGTCATGAAGAATGGAATTCATAGCTCTCTGATATGTAGCACCTGCATCTTTCAAACCAAATGGCATGATATTCCAACAAAAGGTACCCCATGCACATGTGAAAGCAGTTTTCTCTTGATCCTCTAGAGCAATCTTTATTTGATTGTAGCCCAAGAAACCATCCATTAAAGAATACATCTCATAGCCTGCAGTCATATCCACTATCATATCGATATTTGGTAATGGAAAATCATCCTTAGGGCATGCCTTGTTTAGATCTCTAAAATCTTTGCACACTATTATAGATTTGTCTAGTTTAGATACAAGTACAATATTTGAGATCCATTTAGCATAGTTAGTAACTTGGATAAATCTGGCTTTTAGTAGTTTCTCAAATTTATCTTTTACTAAGAGTGCAACATGAGGATGCATCTTTCTCAATTTTTGCTTAATAGGTTTGACCCCTAGAGCAATAGATAGATGGTGCATTATAAGATCAAGATCAAACCCTGGCATATCTGAATATTTCCATGAGAAGTTGATCTTTTTCTCTATTAGAAATGTAGTAAATGCTTTCTTTTCTTCTGCTGATAAGGATTGTGCTACATGGATCATCTGTGGTTTCTTTGTAGTTCCCAAGTTGATTGACTGAGTAGGCTCTATGAGCACTGGAGATCTGTCCTGTAAATGAATCAGAAGGACATCAAATATCTCATCCTTAGGTGCCTCAAAGAGGTTTTCACCTTCAGATACGTCTTTTTTCTTTACTATTTTTGGTTTTGAGACTACAAAAAAGTGGTTTTCACCCTCATAACTCTTTTTATTTTTATTTTTATTCTTTTGACTAAGATACTTGATGTCTGACTCCGTCATGCTGACACTCAGTTCATTGATGGAAGTCCTCATAGGCTCAATTGTATTTAGGTAGCAAGCAAGGGCATAGTCATTTGGAAAAGTATAGATATCTTGGTTCGGATTCATGGAAGTTTGGTCAAGAAGGTCAGGGTTTTAGATGGTCAAAGTGTGGAAGGATTGGGAGATAGTGTTCACGGATATAGCATTGTCATCATTGGTCCTAACCTGACTCTTGAGTTTGAAAGTGATATTACAACTTAAAATTTTCAATTCACGAATAGGCTCAATGTTATTGTAGGAGTCCATTTCAGCCATAGGTGGATCAGACTCGTTGTGTTCATTATTTCACTCTAGACTTACGTTGGGTTTAGGCACATATTGGTGGATAACATCAACATGTTTTTTTGTAATTAGCTCGTCTTCCTCTAGAATGGCTCCCCATTCATAGTCATTAGATTCCTCATCCATGCCTCTAGGGAAGCTAAGAATATGTGTGAAATCCAGACGGATTCCCCAAGAAGGATTGCCTTTCGATTCTGACTTGAATTCATATTCATGAGTCTGTTTCAAAATCACTATGTTTCTCTAATTGTTCAATAGTTTGGACAGTTTCAGTTGAATCCTTTTCTTTTATTTCAGTAGTAGGTTCTTGTGTTTCAACTACATTAATTCTTTTGATTGGATCATCCTTAGCTTCAAGAAGATCTTTTATTTTTTTAGGTAGACACTCATAAGGAATGAGCTTAGTGGTGGTATTAGAATCATCACTATCAGCTTGTTCCGTTTCTTCTTTCGATTGAATTTATGTTGATGGTTCAATCTGTTCTAAGACATAAGGAGAGTTGTTGCTAAGATAAAAATGCTTCTTCTTATATCTTAGAACTATTGTATTCTTTTTTGTGCAGCCATGATGATCAAGAGGTGAAAAGAGACCCTACCTTGTAATCCTAGAGGTCCTTTTCCTGTATATCCCATTTTAGCAATCAGTTTGTCCCCTAGTCCATATGACTTCTGAGGAATTTTTCTTGAAGAAGTGTCACATTTTTGGATGGATTGGGTTTGAGATTCATCCTTATATAACCATGCAAGCATGACTTCATCTTCCTCAAACTCTTGTTTAGATACTTGTTCTATGACAAAGCTTCCATTGAGTTTGACCTAAGATTCTTTAGCATTAGGTTTTATCTTGTCTGAAGGTTGTCCATAAGATTTTTGGGACAATGGGAGAGATGTGAGAGATAAAAATGGTTCCATTTTGTATTCTCCCATACCATTTTCCTTAATATTTACTTCTTTAGCAATTTATTCTATCTTGGATGTTGAGGAAACATCTATTTGCTTAGTGGAAGATTCTCTGTTATTAGGAACAAGTTTGTCTGCACTTTCCTTCAACGCATTACAAGTTGTAGACAAGTCAGCTGGAATAGTCACCTCTACTCCTTCATAAGGGAATTTCACACATTGATGGTATGTGGAAGGAATAGCTCTCATTTCTTGTATCCACGGTCTCCCTAGGAGAATGTTGTAAGCCAAAGGTAGATCAAGAACTTGACATGTGATATCTCTGATAACTGGACTTGTTCTGATAGGCAAGAGTATTGTTCCTTTGGAAGATCTTTCTTGCTCATCATATACTTTGATAGTTATCTTCTTCTTAGGATCAATGGTAGCTTCATATAATCCCAATTGTGTGATCAAGCTATAAGAACAAATGTTGAGACTAGTGCTTCCATCTATCAACACACATTTGACAAGATGGTTTTGGATGAAGACTTCAATGTGCAAGGGCTGGTTATGCGGATGACTCAAGGATTTATCATCTTCCTCTAAAAAGGAGATATATTGTGGAGATGTTAGATGACCAACCATAGTCTGGAATCTATTCAAATCAAGGTTGTCAGGAACATTGGAGCCTAGCAGAGCTTTGTCTAGAATGGCTTTATGAGCTGGAGATATCCGAAGCAACTCAAACATGGAGATTTTAGCATTTGTGTGCTAGAGTTGTTGGACTATACTATATGAGGTAGGTCTCATATCTTTAGGATTTGAAGACTTAGAAGCAAACTTCTATTTAGAAGTAGATGATAGATTGAAAGGCACCTTAGGGACATTTGATGAATTCGAGTTTTTTCCTTGAAGATGCGCCTGAGATTGTGATCGAGTAACTACATTAGCTAATTGATTATCTATATCTTTTCTGACAATTGTGATGACATTGCAACTTTCAAATAGGCATGGTTTGACCAAGTTTATGACAACATTATTTCCAAAGTAGGCATAATTGACTTTAGCACCCATATTAGGCTAAGAAGATGAATCTCCTTCACCATGTTTCAGAAATGGTTCCGTGAATGTTGTATGGTCATTATTGCTCTTATGATTGTCAATCATGATGTCTCCATTATCAATTTTGTCTTGAATGAGATGCTTCAAGTGTATGTAGTTATTAGTTTTATGACCCTTGCTATGATGGAAGTCACAAAAATCATTCTATCTCCAACATTTCGGTTTAGATTCTAGGTCAAAGTGTTTGGTCTCAGGTAAAGCAATGATATTGTTAGCCAATAGAGTCTTCAGAGTAGATTCATAGGACTCTCCAAGAGGAGTAAACTTGCATTTAGGATCGGTAGCCCAAGGTTTGTATTCAGTTGGATTTTTGTTTGACTCTATTGCTTTAGCTTCAGAAGCTTTAATGGCCTAGGTACCAATAGTAAGATTGAAAGTGGGTGCCTTGGATGGGGCATAGATAGTATCAACAATGCCATATGTGATGATGCCTTTGTTCTTGTTCCAATTTTTGTTCTTATCTTTAGAATTAGATCCAGATTCATACTTGTCCTTTTGAAGAGATATGTCTCCTTTTTTCATAAGTACTTTCTCAATTTTGATTGCATTATCCACCATGTTATCAAAAGATGTATGATTTTGCATTTGCAAGGGATAGTTGATTTCTAGAACAAGATTGTTGATGAAGATTTCCAACTTCTCAGTTTCTAGAATAGGCCTAGCATATAGAGAAAATTTCTTCCTCCATCTTTTGAGAAAAGTCAAGAATGGCTCTCCTAGATATTGTTTCAGATTGCAAATGTCGATCATAGTGACTGGATGTTCAATATTGTAGGAGTATTGTTGATAGAATAGTTTAATTAACTCCTCAAAGGTCTTGATAGTGGGAGGCATTCTAGAGAACCAATGAATGGCTTCCCCTCCCAGAGATCAAGGGAAGAGACACATTAGATAGGTTGGTTCATGCAAGAACTCCATAGATTGAGTACATAATTCCCTAACATGATCTTGAGGGTCAGATTTTCCATCATACTTATTATACTTAGGAATTTCCACTCACTTTGGGAATGGTGGCATGTACAAGTCTTTGTCAAATGGAAAAGGGCATAGAGCTTCCACGGAGAACTCCTTGGGTTCCTTTTATTTTTTATTTTGTTAAGTTTAACTTGCATGGCATGCATTTGTTTCATCGTAGCGGTGATTGGAGTTTCTTCCTCATGTGTGATAATATCTTCGACATTAAATTTCAGAGGAAGTTTAGCTCCTTAACGATCTAACTCTAGGAAGTATGCCTCTCTATCTTCTTTCAAGAAGTGCTTCATCATTCTCTTGAAATCCTCATCATTTTGATATTGAGCAATTTTAGAAGGTGTGGGTTCTTGATCTACACCATGTTGTGAGTGAGGTCCTTGGGACCCATGGTTCATCCCTCTGTGAGACATGTTAGTAGTTTTAGGACTCTATGGGATAGATTGATGTGGAGTTTGTTTGATGTAAGTAGGGATGGGGTTTCTTTGGTGTCCTTACTAGCTATAAGGACTTTCTTAGGCTTTCTCTTGGCCTATTAGGGTTCAATTAGATACCCTTCCCTACATAGGATCCCAATCTTATCCTTCCAAATACCCCACCTAGTTACACCAATTCAAATGCTTACCAAACCAATGGTTCTATCTTACTTATAAACTGTTGTTTACACACAACATAGATTTTTCTTTCTTCATAGTGAATGGGGGATGTATTTAGATGTTCTCAAATCCCATTCAACCTTTTGATTATAAATAAATTGAGTTTAGAGACTCAATCTTCCAAAACTATCTCAAATGCACCAAGTAGGCCTATTTGAACTAGCCCTCTTAATAAGGTTTTCCTTCTCTAATTCAAGATTCTCCTTAATAGTGTACCAAATAGGATTTATATCTAGATTATGATCCTTCACACATCCCCCTTATTGAATCCAAATTTGGATTGAAGCTTTCAATGCATTCAACCTATACACAGTCAAGTAGTGCACTTCTCTAAGCCATTACATCCAAGGGAATCCATGAAAGGGAAACCTTAGAAAGTGACCTAGAGCTCTCTATGTATGGAGTTACAAGATTATTTTAAGTTTTCTCTCAGCTAGAGCTATTAAGCTAATGACCTTGCTAGTCAACCACACAATGAGATATTCAAATGAAGACAAGGGCAAGAATGCCAATATCCTCAAAAATCACTATGAAATACAAATGAAAACTAGATTAAGATGAATATGCAAGCTAGAAATGAGAGGTGCAAGGCAAGCTATGGAAATGAAAGTACAAACTAAACTATGAAAGAAAAGATGCAAGTGTTACAAATCCTTCCTAATTAGACTAGATGAAGTAATCTAAAGCATAAAGGAAACTAAGCTAAATATGAAGCTATGAATGCCATGACAATGCAAGAAATGAAACTATGATAACATGTATATGCAAAAGCCAAAAATTCTCCAAATCTTCAAAAGCTCCAAAGTGACTTAGAAAACCTACATCATAACATTAGCATAAAAAGATTGATATGCAAATGAGGAAGAGAGCTCTCCTTTTAAAGGAATTGAAAAGGAATGGACCATGGAGATTAAGAGGCAAAATTTTAAATCAAGTGTAGAGCTTGAAAGAGGAGCAATCCATGTGCACAAATATCCTCCAATGAGAAAATAAGAGTTGACTTTTGTGTTTATATGAGACAAAAAGTACTTTTCTCTTTTTATAAAATAAAAACAATGCTTTATTTGTACAACTTAGGATAAGAGGAAAAGGTGGGGGCTTTTCATTTAATAAAAGGGGAGGAAATATTCCTTTTAATAAATAAAGACTTTAGGATAAAATAATTAGCCCAAGGAAAATAATTGAAAATGATGAAATAGGATTTAATCAAGGAAATTGATATGATTGAAAAATGCTAATATTTGAAAATATTGATTCAGGGATTTGATAAATTGTTGAATGGGGGCCCAAAGTCTAGGTGACCATTTTAGGGTCCATATATTTGCCCCTCTTTAACTAATGTGTGATCATTCTGGGAACACATGCAATCAAAGAATGAAATTAAAATGTGAGATCGATTTGGGATCACAAAACAACCCAGATGTGTGTTCGACGGATGGGAACACATCAGGACAAGCATAAGAAAAAGCTAACAAAGATAAGATAAAAGACAAGACCAACACCATTGCTATTAAGTGATAGTAAAGTCTCAAAATAAGAGATAAGAATCCAAAGACAAGATCAACACCGTTGTTGTTAAGTGATAATCAAGTCTCAAAATAAGAATCTCAAGCTTAACTGAATAATAAAGTTGAATCAAAGATTGAAGCTGATAGGTACTGCCCCCTCAAAATTGAAATCAAAATCTGTAGAGGAGAACAAAAAATAGATAAACTTGATCAAGTCACTAGAAATCATAATCGAAGATGAAAGATGATAGGATAACCATCAAGCAGTGAAGATATGCCCCAGTTTGACTAGGTTTGACTGAGAAAGATATAGGATAAAAATGAAGTCAAGCCTCAGAGAGATGAATTGAATGAAAGTGAATGAAAGAATAGAAGGTTGAAAGGGATGGGGATGAAGAAATAAAGATGCCCCAACAAAGATCGAAGGATCAGGCCTCAAATGGTCAACCAACTGTGCAAAAGAGGGGAAAATTTGAAATATGATTTTGACTATCAAGATTAACTTAGATTTTGATTTCAAATCTGAAAATGAATCTAGGACATTGAAATTAGATAGGGGTGAAATTTTTGTGTAATTCTGAGGTGTTTTGAAAATTAGGTCAAAAAGTCAAAATGCTATATAAGGGGTGAAAATGTGTGATATGATGATAAGATTAACCCCTTGTGGTGACAGGAATAGGTCATGATGTGAAAGACAAGGAGTGAAAGAAATGATCAAGAAAAAGAAAGGTGAGCATGTTAGGAATGAATGCAAAGTATTTTGGCAGTCATTCTGTAGCAGTTGTTGTTGCATTCATGACTTGGATTGTCATTGATGTCAACACAATGATATTCTAGATATCAACAGGAAAGTAGGTATAGTTTTGTTTTGCACACATGTTGTATTGTAGATTGGATTTTGCATAGTTGATGGTATGTTATTTGGTTTGTTATTAACCTATGGTTAACAATGCAAAAAGAAATGCATTCATTCATGAGAGTTATGAGCATTTTGGTGAAAGCAGTGTTTAGACAGTGTTTCTGTGTAGCGATTTTTAGAAATCAGAGGATATCTCTTAGCTGGGATGGAATCTAATTTTGCGTAGTTAAAGGGACATTGGAGACTCATTAATGATGAGGTGGTTCACAATGCAAACTTTGAGGATATGTTTGGAGAAAGTTACAGTATCTGGAAGCCGACAGTTTTATGTGAATTTTGTGTGTAGCATGTAGAAATTATTATTTTGTAATTGAGGACCAACTCATTTGTAATTATTTGAGTTTTGTATATAAGAAGGAATTTTTTCCTTGTTGTAATGAGAATTATAAAAAAAATGAGAATTGAGTAGAGAGGATTGAATTGTGAAAGTTGAGGTGCGAATATATGCATGAAGTGAAGAAAAGAGCTAATGCAGTGATGAAGGAAGACTTGTGAGTACAGAGATCTAGAATTGTGATCTTGTGTAGCAAAGAGTGTAGTCTTGGCATAGTATGAAGGAGGTAATATGTTTCATATTATTCTATTGAATAATTCTAAGATCTTTTGGATAGTGGGTTCAGAGATCTTGCCTTGAAGCTGTTTGGGCAGTGGGTCCTTCTGTCTTCCATAAACTCTTAACCGGGTTAGAATCTTTTAACAGGGATTCAAAATCTCCTAATAGGGATTTATATGTACTAAATGTATTTCATAAGACTCCTAACAGGGTCCATCCTCTAACAAGGAACTTTCATTTTAGTGCATCATTTTGTGGGCATCATTCCCACCGGGGTTTACTCTTTTCAAGAGGTTCCCTAGTCAACATATCTTGTGTTATTGTGCAATTGTGTATAGTTATCTTTCTATGGTTGATTACTACATTGATTATATTGTTTAAATTAGTTGAATGGTTAAATTATCAGATAACTCATTCACCCCCCCCCCTCTCAGTTATCTTGGGGATCTTTACTTTCTAACAGAGTGCAGTTGACCGACGAGTCCGCGAAAGATAAAAGGAGAGCTCTCTCCATGTGCAAAGTGCAAAAACTAATCTAACATGAACCTAAAAATGCAAGCTATTATGAAAAGTGGTTGACTTGCAAGGTCACAATGCCAATAGACATCTAATAATCATCATCAAGCTTTAATGGTAGCATCATAAGATCATACAATACACACTAGTATGACTATGGGTATATGAATATGATCTATATCAGATGAAATGTGGCAATCCCACCTAGGTACCAAAGACATGTAGGTCAAGATGATTAGTGTAGTGAGATTACCTAAGTTTACTATAGTGAGATTATGCTTGCATTAGGACATAAGAGAAGTGAAGATGGCTATAAGTATGCACTCGCAAACAATCAAGGATAATACCTTGCAGATCCTATGTGTCAAGTGGATCATGCATAAATGCTAATGACAAGTAGGACCAAAAAAATATACCCACAAGTAGAAAAAGAAATAAAACATGTCCTCATGCCCTTAGTCTTCTAGCTAGGCATCATCAAAAACTATCATAGGGAGAGAACACTCATCAAAAAAATCATCATAGATAGCACACAAAGAAAATAAAGTCAAACAAGTCTCAGTGAGTCAAGTGTTTAAGTGCATGTGTGTAGGTCATAGAATCAATCTTTGAGTATCACATCTACTAGTGAGAAATAAAAACTAGACTGTAGGGTAGGATATCTAATAAGTGTTGAGAAACACTTGATGCTAGAGTAGTGTTGAAAAACACTGTTTGGGTGGTGTTGAAAAACACCATCTGCAAGATGTCCTAAAGACTAATGCATCCTAGAGACCAAAGCTAACATAGTTATGCCCCCTAGACAAAGAAAAAGACCAATTCCAAACCAAGGCAACAAGGTCAAGACATGATGGAGATAGGCTAAGTGTTGAGGATGCATGCTAAAAGACAAGGGTGCAAAGGCCTCAAGTAGCGCCTATTTCCAAGTTTTCACCACTTCAGAGATTTTTTTTTTTTTTTCAATTTTTTTTATATTTTTTCTACCAAGGCGCCTATTTTGAGGTTTTCACCAAGGCACTTTTTCTATTTTTTTTTGAATTTTTTGCATTTTTTTATTTTTTTATATATTTTTTTTAAGGCTTTATATGCTTTTTAGGATTTTTTCATCATCATATATGAATTTTTTTGAAATTTTTTCAAGATCAATAAGTATGTACAAAGGATGCCCCCAGACATAATAGGCATCATGGATAAAACTTCTTGAGGTGCAAAACATTGATAGGGTTAGGGAGCTATTCCCCCTCCAGATCAGATAGTAAATAAGCACCTGTACCAAAAGCTATAGTAATGATGTATGGTCCAAGCAAATTAGGTTCAAACTTCCCTTTTTGTTCTCTATTTTGTTGGTTCTTAGGTTTTTATCACAAAACAAGATCCCCCACTTGAAATTCCCTAGGGTGAACCTTCTTGTTGAATGCTTTGGACATACACTTTTGGTAAACTCTCATGTGATCAAAAGATGCTTTTTTCTTTTCATCTAGAAGTTCTAGTTCCTGTAACCTCATGGTGCGGTAGTCTTCATCTGTCACTAAACCTTTGAGAGAGACTCTAAGTGAAGGGATCT
This sequence comes from Chamaecyparis obtusa, assembly GCA_027943335.1. NCBI lineage: Eukaryota > Viridiplantae > Streptophyta > Pinopsida > Cupressales > Cupressaceae > Chamaecyparis > Chamaecyparis obtusa. The sequence goes on from BSBK01000175.1 coordinate 111,866, forward strand.
CTACCTCTAAAGGTAACATTGCTTCAGCACCATAAGTGAGGGAAAAAGGTGTAGCCCCTTTTGGAGTATGAATACTCATTTTGTAGGCCCACAAGGTCGGATTTATCTGTAGGTGCCAATCTCTTCCATTCTTGTGGACTGTTCTATGGAGGATCTTGAGAATGGTCTTATTCGAAGCCTCTTCTTGTCCATTTCCTTGTGGGAAGTGGAGGACCAATTCTATTTTATCTTAAATTTCTTGTAGATCTAAAATAAAAAAAGAAACTATCTTACCTAAGGCAACAGAAAGTGGGACAACTTCTACCCATTTGGTAAAGTAATTAGTAGTAGTAATAATGAATTTGTGTCCACCTGATGAGTTGGGATGAATCTACCCAAAAAGGTCAAAGGCCCAACACTGAAATGGCCAATGAGAAATAGAAGGAATAAGCTCCCTACCTGGAGCATGAATTAGGTTTCCATGTTTCTAACACTTTTCACAAGATTTAGCAAAAGCTACTACATCTGTCTGCATGCTAGGCCAATAGTACCCTGCCCTAAGAAACCTTCAGGCCATGGTGAGACCATTAGAATGTCCTCCAAAAATTCCCTCATGAATGTCAACTATTGCTTGGTTGGACTCATCCTTTTCTAAACACCTAAGAAGTGTCCCATCTAAACCCCTCCTATACAGATCACTAGAGATAAGGGTATGGCAAGAGGCATTTCGAATTAGGTTTCTTCTTTTAGAATGATTGAAGGTTTTTGGAATAGTACCATCACAAAGATATGAATAAATGGCACCATAGCGGGATGACTCATGGCTAATAGGGTAACATATCTCTTCCACCAAGAATTCAAATCTGGACTCATGTTGTTCTAGCTAAAGAAGTGAAGCTAATGTAGCCATAGCGTCAGCTGCCTTATTCTCTGCTCTAGGGATTTGTTGAAATGTAACAAAGGTAAAGTATCGGCACAATGAATCAACCATCTTCTTATAGGGTATTAGTTTGTCATCCTTCATTTGATATTCTTCATTAACTTGGTTGATAATCAATTGTGAATCCCCATAGGTGTGCAACTCTGTAATTCCCCATTCTATGGCCATTTTCAATCCATTTGTCAAGGCCTCATACTCAGCAATGTTGTTTGTGCATGGGAACAATAACTTATAGGACTTAGGAATAGTATATCCATGAGGAGAGATAAACAACACTCTAGTGCCTGAACCATTTTGCATGAAAGAACCATCAAAGAACATCTTCCATGTTCTTGTAGCCATATACATGATGTGCTCATCTGGAAATTCAACTTGAATGGGTATACTATCTTGAATGGGAAAATCAGCCAGTTGATCAGTGATAGCTTGTCCTTTTATAGCCTTACGCTCAACATACTCTATGTCAAATTTTGAAAGAATCATCATCCATTTAGCAAGTCTACCCATGAGAGTATCTTTACCAAGAAAGTATTTGAGAGAATCAATTTTAGCTATGAGGTGTATTGTATGTGCAAGCATGTAATGTCACAACTTTTGGGAAGCAAACACCATCGCAAGGCAATATTTTTCAATACTAGTGTAGTTGACCTCATATGAAACAAGTGTTTAGCTGATGTAATATATGGCCCTTTCCTTTCCAGTATCATCAAGTTGAGCCAATAATGCCCCCAAGGAAGATTCTGTTACTGAGACATATAATATAAGTGGTTTTCCTGGGATAGGAGGCATTAAGATTGAAGGATTAGCTAGGTACTATTTGATTTGATCCATGCTTTGCTGACATTCCTCACTCCAAACACATTTAACCCCTTTATGCAAAGTCTTATTAAAGGGTTAAGCTCTATCAGCCAGTTGTGAAATAAACCTCTATATAGACTAAAGGTGTCCTTGAAGACTCCTCATTTGATTGATGTTTGTGGGAGGTGGCATATCCATTATTACTTGAACTTTTTTTGGGTCCACCTCTATTCCTTTAGCTGAAATGATAAATCCTAAGAGTTTGCTAGAGGTAACTCCAAATGCACACTTGTTTAGATTTAATTTGAGTTGAAACTATTCCATACGATCTAGAATTACTTCCAAATCGGCAAGGTGTTTATCCCTTTTTTTGGATTTTGCCAAGGTGTCATCCACATAGTCTTCCATGTTCTTATGCATTATGTCATGGAAAATAGTAGTCATAGCTCTTTGATATGTAGCTCCGGCATTTTTTAGTCCAACTAGCATAATGTTCTAGCAATAGGTTCCCCATGCACAAGTGAATGCAATTTTCTCTTGGTCTTCAAGAGCTATTTTGATTTGATTATACCCAGAAAAGCCATCCATCAAAGAATAGCTCTCATAGCCCATGGTCATGTCCACTATCATATCTATGTTTGGAAGTGGAAAATCATCCTTTGGGCATGCTTTATTAAGATCTCTAAAGTCAATGCAAACATGAATGGACTTGTCATGTTTTGAAACTAGTACAATATTGGATATCCATTCAGCATAATCAATGGCTCTTATAAATCTTCCACTGAGGAGCTTCTCTAATTCAGCTTTGACAAGGAGAGCTATGTGAGGATGCATTTTCCTCAATTTCTATTTTATTGGTTTTATTCCTGGAGCTATAGATCACAAATGATGCATAATGAGACTAGTGTCCAATCCTGGCATGTCTGAGTAGTTCCAAGCAAAATTGATTTTTTTTCTTTGTAGGAATTTGGTATATGCCTCTTTTTCTTGTGTGGATAAAGACTGAGCCAAATGTACAATTTGTGGAGCCTCTGGTGTATTCAAATTAACTAGCTACATAGGCTCAATAAGCACTGATGACCTATCTTGAAAATAACTAGGAAGATGATCAAGTACCCCATCCTTAGGCACCTCAGGGAGGTTTTCACGTTTGGATACATCTTTTATTTTTACTTTTTTTGATTCTGACACCGCCACATAGTGGTTTTTGCCATCAGAACTCTTATTTTGTATTTCTTTCCCTTTTATTTTTTGACTGAGGTACTTGATATCTAGCTTTGTCATACTTGTAGTTGGTTTGCTAGTGGAAGAGACTACAGGTACAAGGGCATTTAGGTAGCACGCTATTTCATAGTCATTTTGAAAGGTTAAGAGCCGAGGCTCTTGATAGCACTAAGATCAATCAATTAAGTGAGGATTGGCATGGGGTAGGTCAATGACTGGTTCAATATTGTGTATGCGAATGGTATCATCTCTGGTGATTTCAAAGTTAGGATCTATCAAGTATCCCTCTAAGGTACCCAAATTAGGACTTATCCTACTAAGCAAAGCATCATCCACTAAAGCGACTCAAGGATTCCAATCTTCTAATCCTACAATAGACTTGTTAGCTACCTTAGATTTGAAACTATATGTATGGACAATGACAATGTCCATGTCAACTATGGAACAATTAGAAAGAGTCTCCCACTCATACTCATGTGAGTCTGTATCTGAATCCTAACTACAATGCTTACAACAACCATATTTTTTAGACTTTGAGGTAGAAGTGTTGATGTCACCAAGGGTAACACCCTCTTGAATGTCATTTTTGTGTTGGATAGGATCCTCAACATGATCTTCAATAGTGGATTGTTCTTGTTTTGGTTATGAAATTGTTGGATTATTAACTATAGTATCTAAATCTCCTCAAAGGAGATTGGTGGAAGGGACCCAATCTTCACACCTATCTTGTTGATTTTGCAAATTAGGCATGTATTCATCATCACTATCCATCACATCTAGGATAGGGGAAACTTTCTTGTTCTGACTTTCAAAACTTAGGCCAACTATTGTCTTAGATCTGCATCCAAAAAGAGCATGATTGAGTGGTTTAGCCTTAGCATCTAGTCTATGACTGCGAGGGCCATGACCTAGGTAACCCATATTTTTGACCAAAGTATATCCTCTCCCATAAGTCTTAGGAGATGGAGAAAAATTTTCATTGTGCTTATATTTTTCCTCTTTGTAGATCCAGTCTCTAACAACTACTTCCTCTTTTTCATCTTGAATGGGTATTGAAGACTCTACAAATGTATCAAATAGAGTCATTGTTGAGGATGAGGGACTCATCTCTTATGAAGGTTTACCATAAGACCTAGGTGAGACTGTTAGCTTTGTGAAGGATTCAATGTGATAACCACCCATACCAAGGTCTATAGTTTTGAACTTATTCTAACATTGTGCCAAAGTTGCATCAAAATTTTTTTCTTCTTGATTAAGAAGAACATGGGTCTCTCCTGAAATTGTATTAACATATAATGTGCTATCCTCGGGTATACAAACCTCTACTCCATTATAGGGGAACTTGAAACATTGGTGGTAGATGGATGGAACCACTTGCATGTCATGGATCCATAGTCTACCAAGTAAAATATTATAGGCTAAAGGACCAACATCAACAATTTGGAATAAGTTGTCCTTTTCAACGGGGCCAATCCTGATAGGAAGGACAACCAAGCCTTTGGAGCTTCTCTCTGCCTCATCATAGGCTTTTATGGTTATTTTCTTGCGAGTATCAATAACTTTCTCTAAGTAACCTATTATTTTCAACAAACTCAAGGAACAAATATTGAGCCCAGCACCCCCATCAATCAACACATGCCTAACACGGGTCTTGTGAATCATGACTGTTAGCACTTGCAAAAATTTTCATGGCTATGCAAAATTTTCCTTGGTCTCTGCATATTTTTTTGTCTCTACCCTGAAACCCTGGGCTTTATTCATATTTCTAGCCATTGGAGGAAAAAACCCTAGTTTATCCTGGCCCTGTTCTAATTCTTCATTACCTTTTTTGGGCCACTTAAGTTTCCCTATGAGCACGTGACTATTTCCCTCTTGGTGTTTGCTGAATCTCTTAACAATGTTTCATGTTTCTTTATCATTTAGTGATTTAGCTAATACAGTCAGTCACTTGTTCTCCAGGTTCTTAGGTGGTTAGGCTTTTAGTTCAGCGATTGGGTGAATGCATTGGTCGCGTGATCTCTTCTTCCTAGCGGTTAAACCTAAAACATTTAGTGACTCTGCTAAGTAGTTTATCTTCTCTTCAATTGCTAGATCATGTGATGGTAGGCCTGGCATCTTAGTCTCCTTTTAATCCTATGGTGGGTGCATGATCTCATGAAATCTTAGTGTCCTATGAGATCATGTGATCATCGTCTGATCTTTCAGCGTGTTTAGGCCAACTGGAGTGGGTCCACTGCCAGGTATGCACAAATTGGTAGTTTCTGACTAGTCGATGTGGATAATGACAAGGATGTTATTAGCCCATTTTCATGTCATAGAAAAATTCCTTAGAAAGTGGTCTACCCCTGCAAAAAATTTCATGGCAGTAGCATGTTTCTTCTGGTCCTTGCAGTCATTTTTGTGTCTCTGGCTTTGAAACCCTTGCAAAAATTCAAAAACTAGCCATTGTAATGAAATACCCTAAGTCTACCCAAGCCCTATTCTAATTTTAAGTTACTTTTTGGGTCACTTAAAATTCCTAAAATGCACATGCTTTATATTATTGGTTGGTCCCTATTTAAATTTTCCTAAGTCATGCCTTTTAATATTTCCTATGTTTTAGCCTTAATATTTCCTGGGCTCGGTCTTCTGACACCATCTTGATCCAACGGTTGTGATGAAAGTGCAAGGGATGTGTTAGAGGTTTGCGATTTTTTATGACCATTGATTCTCTTTCATGACGTAGCCTTTCTTTGTAGATGGGTCCACTGCTAGGTAAGCACACATGGCATTTCCCTATTGGCTGAAGGAAATAATGAGGTGGCAGGGTTGTTAGAATGAATGAAGAAATTGTGTGTCTGTCTACCAGATTTTGTGACATGGTGGTCTCTCATTCGTCGAAGTATCCTATGTTTCATGGTGGGGTTAGGCTTTACGTCATCAACAATAGATTCCAAATCTACGACAGGTGCATGATCTCATAGAATCTTTTCAGCACTTCAGATCATGCGCCATCCATCCGATCATCTAGGTGTTTAGGTCAATAGTAAAAGGTGGGTCCAAAATGACATGTAGGCACATTTGGTAGTTTGTGATTGGTCCACGAGGTAATATGCTAGCAGTTGTTAGTAGGGACCTAGTTTTCGGCTTGTCAAAGGGTCCTGACATTTGCAGAGAATTGATGATGGGCGTAAGTTCTTAAGGAATGTGTCAGACACATGAGATCTTCATACAACCATCGATTCTACCTTTTTCAAAGATGATAAAATTTGGTGGGTCCACTACTACGTGTGCATGATATGGCAGATTTTGATTGGTCGGCGTGGATGATACTGTAGGGTGGGGTCATTTTCAGTGAGGTCAGTGACAAGGACAATATCTACGATTGGCGTAAGTTCTTGTCGGTTGTGTCAAAGCCATGAGATCTTACACCTACCATCTGATTTGAAGATTTACGTGGGTGGATCCTGTGTCATTGATGACTGAGTAGATGCAGCGAATAACATAGTGACAAGTGGCATAAAGCGGGCCCAAGAAGAGGTCAAATGTCTGGCAGTCTGGATAAAGGTGTTTGGCAGCCAGATAAATTTTAAAAGGATTCGCGTAATCACAAAATGAATTGGTAGAGGTAAAAATTGTTCTACAAACTGGCAAAAACCTTTGTCGCCAATTTGCCAAATATAACCGGGGTAAGTTTGTTTTCCTTTGTTCACTAGTTCGTAGGGTTAAGAGGTGAGTTAGTTTTCCATTTTGCAAATAAAGAAATGCTTTGTCGCATGTTCGCTAGAGATAAACCCGAGGGTAGCAGTTGAGTTAAGACATAAAGCCCATGAAACATGAGGATCGGATGGTCATGACATAAAGTTGATCGAGTTTTGAATATAGACTGCTGATTTGCCGCTGGCGCCTTGGAAATGACCATTGCTGTTTAAATTCAAATATTTTGAGGGTTTCTAGTGACAGAAAGGACTGGTTTTAATTGCTTTTGATGTCGGATTTGATTTGTTTAGTGGCACCAGTGGTTGCAGTGTGGTCTAGAGATGTTTCATGACTGATTGCAGAGAGTTTTGTACTGTAAAAGGATGGGTTTTCTTACTCAAGGCATGTTGTAGGCATACAATTAGACTGATATGCATGATAAATTCATGGTCTTTAGTACAATTTCAGAGATTCATCATGAATGAAGATTAATATGGTGTCTGATTATTTTTTTTTGTTGGTTTCCATCCCTGTATTAAATTATTGATTGATTTGTTTGGTTTGGTGGGTGAAACCCTAGCCCTAGCTATCTGAAGCTTGTTGCATCCTAAATTCTTTTGGGATTCCAAGATGGCTAGTGGTATAAATGGTTGGATTTTTGGATTTTGTAGTGGTTGGATGGTCAAGTATTCTACCTTGTAAATATTTATTTTTCTCTGCATATAGAGTTCCCTCTTTCCTCTTTGGTTTTGGAGAATGGAATACTTATTGTAACAAATGTCTTATGTATGAGATTCAATACATTTATGCTATTATTAGATTGTCTCTGATTGGGTTCTAGACTTAATGATTGAAGCATCAAGGATGTTTCAGCCTTTCTGTTTGCATTTCCTATGTGTCTGCAATAGAGTTGTTTTCATAGAAGCAGCTAGGTCTAGGATCAGTTTTTAGGTGTGTATGAGTTGAGGTATCAAGGGTGTCTCATGCTTGTCTTCCAGTGGATGTTGGTTAATGTATTGCTTGTTTATAGGTCTCTTCTAGGGGGAGGGTTAAAATCCTTTGAATGGGTGATAATACATTTGGGTACACAAGCGGTTTGATAATATAGGGTTTGATCAATGGTGTATGGTTGATGTAAGGCATCACCATATTTGAATGTATTGTCTTCTTGTTTCATAGCTTTCTATTGCAGTGAGGTATTTGACTCTACTGCCCATTAGATAAGGCACTGGTCTATGAGAGACTAAGAGTATTTCAGGGGTCCTTTTAACCCAACATCAATCATTCAAATCAAATACCTTTCCTTTTCATGTTGGTAGTAGTAGTAGTAGGAGGTCCTTTCTACGCTTCAGACTCATTCTATGCAAATAGGGCTATTGCATAAGAATTGGCTTTATTGGGGTATAGGATACTTATAAGGGTTTGAAGACTATTCCACAATAATGTATCTGCAGGCCTATTATTTATCACAAGGTGTCTTGAGTGTGCAGATAAAGCAATACCCACCTAAGTGATGTGGAGCTCAAAGAAGAAGGAGGATTCTTTTCAATCCTCATTAATTGGACAATTTTCTTATCAAACTTGAGTGCCTACCCTAAGAATTAAGCCCATCTATTGATTCAAGTTTGGTCCTAGAAGGAAAAGGTCCAACAAATTGGCGACTCTACTAGGGAATGAAATAAGTTTACGATTAAGCGTATCCCAGAGTCCTACTATATTTCATTTTGGGGAAGAGTCTCATAAATATCATAATTTGAAAGTTGTTTTCAGATCTGCAAATGTATTACCTAGATTTGTTGTAAAGATTCAAGATTATTATATGTGACTTTGCTGTGAGGAGTGCCCAGAATCTGTTGGTGCTTCAAAGGAGATCAGTAAAAATTTGTGTCTTCTGAAAAACAAGTGGCAACTCTGTACTAGAACAAACTTGAGGTGTGTAACCTTTTTTCAGATTTCAATCAGATGTGAAGAGGACAACAACATCAGCAAAGGCTTCCAGGTATTCCCATTCAATATTTTGTTTTTACATGGTCCTTATCAAATGGTTTTGTCATTAAAGAAAGGACATATAAGTGTGGAGTATGTAGGAGGGGTTAAGTGACAAAAGAAGATTAGTTTCAAATATAGATTTCCTGTCATTAGTCTTGAAGATCTTCAAGTGGATGTGCAAAAGCTAGAGCTAGTGATGGATGTTCACAGGGTTTCTTTTGTCAAAGGATATGTGCCATTTTGTTATGATGGCATACCTAGTTTCCCTAATAAGATCCCTGATGGAATCAAGGGATATTTACCAAAGTATGATAGGGACCAGTATCAGTCAAAAAGGAAGCATGTTCAATGCTTTGCTGATGTGATGTGTGATTTTGATATTTTCCATGAAGACCTATAGATGAAATTGTTTGTTCAAACTTTAGAAGGTGATGCTAGAGACTGGTTCTCTTTTCTACCAGCATGTTCTATTTCATCTTGGAGTGAGATGCATTCAGCCTTCATGGAGCAATTTGGAGAAAGGGTAAGCATATCTAATTCTTATGATAAGTTTTTAAAGATTCATATTGAGAGTGATGAACTTGTCCCTCAATTCAATATCAGATTTGCAAGAGTATTGAATGAAATCCCTGAGAGTTATAGACCCAATGATCAAGTGTGTGTGAATGTATACTTCAATGCATTTGATAAGAAAATGAATTACTTACTAAGAGACAAAGAACCTAAGTCATTATATCAGGCATTTATAACTACGATGGACATTGAAAACAATTTGAAATATGGATTGACCAGAGGTCATTTTTCCATGAATGTATGCCGGTATAATGAATATGAAAGAAAAGAAGAATGTAGTGTTGATGCCACAATTCCAAGTCAATGTATCAACACTTCTATTGTAGTTTGTAATCAAGTTGAAATGTCAAATCAGGATATGTGTATAAATGTTGTTGAGTCTTTTGCTATTGATGAGGCGTGTGTTCAGGATGCTACAATAGTAAGATATATTCTAGACCTTGGTAGAATTGAGCAGTGTGATGGTGTTTTGAGTTGTAAATTTGCCACTGTAGTCAATTCTTGTGATTTTGATTATGAGGATGATTTTGCTAATGTTCCTAGACATGAGGTTGTTGCTTCTATATCTCAGTGTTATACAAATGAAGAGGCTGAAATTTATGTCTATGATGATGAGTTTGAAGTTGTTGTACAAGATGAGGAATGTGATTCATAAATATATCAGTCACAGTCAGAGGAACATAGTGCTGAAAGTGGTTACTCAAGTGAGAGTGATGAAGGCAGTGATGTTGAGGTGTCTTCATATGAGTCAGATGCAACATGGGAGGAAGAAAGTAATGATGAAAGTGAACATTCCTTTGATAGTGAAGGTATGTTTTCATTTTCTAAATCTGAAAGTGATAGTGCATCTAAATTTGTACATTGTACAAATCAGCTTGAGTATGAAGATGTTGAGACTGATTTGTCCTCAAAGTTTGAAGATAAGGAAATGGTAATTCAATGTGATATCAGTGAGGATGAACATGAAGATTTGAGTAAAAGGTTATCTAATGGTCCTACATCGGATAATGAGGTTGCATCATATAATAGAGAGTTTAGGAGTGAACCATGGTTTTGCTATGATGGTTTTCCTAAACAAGATAATGAAGAAGATATAATTGTGGACACTATATGCTTGGTAGGTGATGTTGACTGTGAATCTTCATATGGCTCTGATTTTTCTTCATGTGCTAAGAATCTCCATGGAGATAAAATGGGTAGTGAGTTTAAAGTGTTTTCTAATACTTTATATGATGAGGACTATGATGATGATCAGCCCATTTTTTGTCTTAACGTGCAACAAGGAGTATTACATGGAATTATCAATCCATTGTTTGAAGAACACATGTAGGTCTCAAATGTAGCAAAATTTGATGATGATGACATGTGTAAGTATAAACCTAATTATTCTTTTGAACTCCAACTAGCTAGACCTGAGGATGTGCATAGTCAAGGTATGAATGAAGACTTTTATCAAGTAAAGTATGTGACTTTTGCATTTCAGATTGATGGCATACATGAATCAGTAGATAAAGATCAGTTTTAGTTTGATGACTGTGTTCATGAGCATGTTGAGTCTTACTTTCATAGTGAGCAAGATGATGAAAATGCTTCAGGTTTTTACATGCACTATGAGAATGTAGACAAAATTTTTGTTTTGCCTGATGGATTGATTAAAAGTGTTGATATGTTTGGTGAAACAAATGGGAATAAAATATCTAGCTTATCTCAAGAAGAAAGGAATGAAAATCAGGTGTATGGTAGAGGTAAGAAGTTTTGAAAGTTACCAGTCATTCAGGGCCATGGTTTGTACATAATAGGAGTAGTTTTCCTATTTTCAATAAAGTTGTTCGAGGAAAGTTTTGTGGACTGGTCTACTTCTCCCATAGATTTGAATTCTTGCCATGCCTGCAAGAGGCATGCATTCCCAGAAAGAGCCATTGTTAGCCTATTTTCATGTCACAGCTAAATTCCTTAGAAAGTGGTCTACCCTTGCAAAAACTTTCATGGTTGTAGCATGTTTCTTCTAGTCCCTGTAGTCATTTTTGTGTCTCTGGCTTTGAAACCCTTGCAAAAATTCAAAAACTAGCCGTTGTAATGAAATACCCTAAGTCTACCTGGGCCCTGTTCTAATTTTAAGTTACTTTTTGGGTCACTTAAAATTCCTAAAATGCACATGCTTTATATTATTGGTCGGTCCCTGTTTAAATTTTCCTAAGTCATGCCTTTTAATATTTCCTATGTTTTGGCCTTAATATTTCCTAGGCCCGGCCTTCTGACACCATCTTGATCCAATGGTTGTCGTGAAAGCACAAGGGATATGTCAAAGGTTTGCGCTTTTGTGATGACCGTTGATTCTCTTTCATGATGTAGCCTTTCTTTGCAGATGGGTCCACTACCAGGTAAGCACACATGGCATTTCCCAATTGGCTGATGGAAATAATGAGGTGGTAGGGTTGTCAGAATGAACAAAGAAATTATGTGTCCATTTGCTAGATTTTGTGACATGGCAGTCTCTCATTCGTTGAAGTATCCTATGCTGCATGGTGGGGTCAGGCTTTACGTCATTAGCAATAGATTCCAAATCTACAGCAGACACATGATCTCATAAAATATTTTCAGCCCTTCAGATCATGCGCCATCCGTCTGATCATCCAAGTGTTTAGGTCAGTAGTAAAAGGTGGGTCCAAAATGACACGTAGGCACATTTGGCAATTTGTGATTGGTCCACGAGGTAATATGCTGGTAGTTGTTAAGAGGGACCTGGTTTTCTACTTGTCAAAGGGTCCTGACATCTGCAAAGAATCAATGACAGGTGTAAGTTCTTAAGGAATGTGTCAAACATGAGATCTTCAGACAATCGTCGATTCTACCTTTTTCAAAGGTGATAAAATTTGTCAGGTCCACTACTACATGTGTATGATATGGCAGCTTTTGATTGGTTAACGTGGATGATACTACAGGGTGGGGCCATTGTCAGTGAGGTCAGTGATGAGGACAATATCTACAGTTGGCATAAGTTCTCATGGGTTGTGTCAAAGCCATGAGATCTTACGCCCATCATCTGATTTGAAGATTTAGGTAGGTGGGCCCTGTGTCAGTGATGACCAAGAAGATGCAGTGAATAACATAGTGACAAGTGGCATAAAGCGGGCCCAGGTAGAGGTCAAATGTCTGGTGGTCCAGATAAAGGTGTTTAGTAGCCTGACAAATTTTAAAAGGATTCGCATAATCGCTAAATGAATTGGCGGAGGTAAAAAGTGTTCTACGAATTGGCGAAAACCTTTGTCACCAGTTTGCCAAATGTAACCGGGGTAAGTTTGTTTTCCTTTGTTCGCTAGTTCATGGGGTTAAGCGGTGAGTTAGTTTTTCATTTCATGAATAAAGAAATGCTTTGTCGCGTGTTCGCTAGAAGAAAACTCAAGGTTAGCAGTTGAGTTAAGACATAAAGCCCGTGAAACATGAGGATCAGATGGTCATGACTTAAAGTTGATCGAGTTTTGAATATAGATCGCCGATTTGCTGCTAGAGCCTTGGAAATGACCGTTGCTGTTTAAATTCAAATATTTTGAGGGTTTCCAGCAATAGAAAGGACTAGTTTTAATTGCTTTTGATGCTGGATTTGATTTGTTTGGTGGCTCTGTTGGTTGCAGTGTGGTCCAGAGATGTTTCATGACTGATTGCAAAGAGTTTTGTACCATAAAAGGATGGGTTTTCTTGCTTAAGGCATGTTGCAGGCATACAATTAGACTGATATGCATGATAAATTCATGGTCTTTGGTACAATTTTAGAGATTCATCATGAATGAAGATCAATCTGGTGTCTGATTGTTCTTTGTTTCTTGGTTTCCATCCCTGTATTAAATTCTTGATTGATTTGTTTAGTTTGGTAGGTGACACCCTAGCCCTAGCTATCTAAAGCTTGTTGCATCCTAAATTCTTTTGGGATTCCAAGATGGCTAGTGGTATAAATGGTTAGATTTTTGGATTTTGTAGTGGTTGGATGGTCAAGTATTCTACCTTGTAAATATTTCTTTTTCTCTGCATATAGAGTTCCCTCTTTCCTCTCTGGTTTTGGAGAATGGAATACTTATTGTAACAAATGTCTTATGTATGAGATTCAATACATTTATGTTGTTATCAGATTGTCTCCAATTGGGTTCTAGACTTATTGATTGAAGCATCAAGGATGTTTTAGCCTTTCTGTTTGCATTTCCTATGTGTCTACAATAGAGTTGTTTTCACAGAAGCAGCCAGGTCTAGGACCAGTTTTCAAGTGTGTATGAGTTGAGGTATCAAGGGTGTCTCATGCTTGTCTTCCAGTGGATGCTGGTTAATGTATTGCTTGTTTATAGGTCTCTTCTAGCTAGAGGGTTAAAATCTTTTGAATGGGTGATAATACATTTGGGTACATAAGTGGTTTGATAATATATGGTCTGATCAATGGTGTATGGTTGATGTAAGGCATCACCATATTTGAATATACTATCTTCTTATTTCATAGCTTTCTGTTGCAGTGAGATATTTGACTCTGCTGCCCATTGGATAAGGCACTGGTCTATGAGAGACTAAGAATATTTCAGGGGTCCTTTCAACCCAACATCAATCATTCAAATCAAATACCTTTCCCTTTCATATTGGTAGTAGTAGTACTAGGAGGTCCTTTCTAGTCTTCAAACTCATTCTATGCAAATAGTGCTATTGCATAAGAATTGGCTTCATTGGGGTACAGGATACCTATAAGGGTTTGAAGACTATTCCACAATAATGTATCTGCAGGCCTATTGGTTATCATGAGGTGTCTTGAGTGTGCAGATAAGGCAATACCCACCTGAGTGATGTGGAGCTCAAAGAAGAAGGAGGATTCCTTTCAATCCTCATCAATTGGACTATTTTCTTGTCAAACTTGAGTGCCTACCCTAAGAATTAAGCCCATCTATTGATTCAAGTTTGGTCGTGCAAGGAAAAGCTCCAACAGATGTGTTAGTGGGCCCAAATTTTTCAAGAGGGTGTGTGTGTGAAAATTGTACCTGATCTGTAGACACAACACTTGAGTAAAACATTAGAGGTTACCAAAAATCAAAATCATGCAAAATTGAAATCTAATTTAACCAAGTGATTTACTGCCTTCTAGTAGGTGTGAGATTGATGTTCTCAGATTATTATCGAGATCAGTGACTTAGACGACACCTAAATGAAAGATTTGAATGCAATTGATCTAGATATGAATTGAATGCAATTAAGCTATTTTTTTGATATTTTTTATGCAATAATATGATGAAAACTAATATGAATCTATGCTAATATGAAAATTGATATGCAATGCTAATCTAGAAATGGTATGATATGAGAATGAAAATTCTAACAATAATATGAAAGCTATGAATTTGAAATTGATCTCACAAAGCTTCGAATCCTCAAATTTATCTTTCAAGCTCCAATTGTGCAAATTCTCCAAATTTGATATGCTATGATTCTTGTAGAGTAAGTTTGCAATTTGTGAGATGAATTATGAAGAGCTGAGCTTTGGTTTTATAGAAATCTAGGGCTTTGGAGGTGCATGGAGGAAAGCCATAAATCACTCAGATTAACTCAGGTTGATTTTTGAGTTATTTTTAAATAACAAATAATTTAATTCACAAAAACATGCAAATCATGCAAAACTAGCTTTTTAACTCAAATTAGAGTTTAGATCAGCTTTTTGAACTCCAAAAGGATGTTGAGTTCTAAAAAGTCAACACTTTGCATTGATTTTCTAATTTGGAGTTTAACTGTTTCTTTTGAATGTGCATAATAATTATGAATTAATTAAATAAATAAAGTGATTTATGCTCAACTTAGCTGATTTTTGAAAATAAATAATTGATTTATGAGTTAATCAATTATTTAATCAAACTTTTATTAAAAACTATATTATTAAATAATGACAACTTGCTTTAATTAATTAAATAAGAATTTAATCAATTATTCATAAGATATTAGATTTATTGTCAAAATTAAATAATACAATTAATAATAGATAGAATTAAATTTAATTACACAATTAAGTGGCAAGATATTAAATCTAATTAATTAAATATGAAAATATTTAATTAATCAAACTTAGGATAAATGTGATTTATTGCCAAATAGTCATTAAATTTAAGATAATTAAGATAATTAGGAATATTGCTAGGAATATTCCCCGATGCAGAATTTAAGATAATCAATTAGGATTCGATGATGTTTAGATGTGCCTTAGGTGAGGACTTTGATGTTGATTTCGTTCGATTTGTAGATGTAGGAGGTTAATGAACTTATAGCCCATTTTTGGGGTATTACAGAGGGATGACAATGTAGGTAAATCTATGGTTGTCGCTTGATCGCATGGAATCTTTCCAAGTCATGCGATCATGTGACCACCATCCGATTTAAAAGCTTGTAAGTAGTGGGTCCTCCACTGCCTGGTCATGCTAACATGCATGTTTGTGATTGGTTGCTGGATCGGTGACTTGGCAGTTGTCAGTGGGCCTGAGGTCTTTAATCTATGGAGATGATTAATGCTCAGATTGATCTCATGGTTGTCGTTATACCACTTGGATAAGATGCATGATATTTAAGCTTGCAGTATAAAGACAATCATTGATCTCAGTATGCTCAGAGGTTATAAGGGCTTAGCGATCATGCAACTGTGTGGTCACGAAGTCTCAGAAAGAAGGTTGAAAAGTCAAAAAGTTGCCGCGACTACGAGACTCTCTTGCTAGTCGCTTGATCGCCAGATGGAAAATTTTGAAAAAGTTCTTGTTGTCACTAGATCAGGGAATGAAGAAAGTCAATTCAGTGACTATGTGTTGGGTCCTTTGTCACCAGATTGCTAGATAGAAGGTCAAAGGGATTCATGATAGTTTTCTCTCCCTCAGTCGCGTAATCTCCAGTTCAAAACGTAGTTAGTGTTTTTGTCTCACGACCTAGTGGGTAGTTAGATTTTCTTCAATCGCATGATCTCAAAAAAATGTAGCAGTTAAGGAGATAATTGCATGATCATGAGACTATAGTCACCGGATCGCTAACAATAAATAAGGTTGAGTGAGATGTCTGCGCGATCTTGCAACTAAAAGAAAAATGAAACCCAGGAAAAGTGAAGAGATTTGACAGTGATATTTTAAAGTAAGCCCAAATTTAAATGCTAACCATCGATTCACTGTCTCGCACTATGCACATAGTCATTTCTTCCAGATTTGAATATTTTAAGGGTTTTTTAGTGACAGAAGGACTAGTTTTTAATGCTTAAGTGGTTGGATCTAGTTGATTTGATTTTGTCAACTATTGCAGTGTGGTCCAGAGTTTGATGATTGACAGTAGAGGGTTTGTACAATGAAAAAGTGGGTAACCAATTGCTCAAGGCATGTTGCAGGTGAGTGATCAGATTGATTAGCATGGTAGATTCATGATCTCTGATACATTACTCAAAGATTTCTCATTAATGAAGATCATTCTTGGATTTCGTTGCTTGGTTTTCCTCCAATGAATTAAATTTTGGATTAAATCTGATTAGTTTGGTGGTTGAAACCCTTTACCCTAGTCATCTATAGCTTGTTGCATCCTATATTTTGGGATTCCAAGATGACTAGTGGTATATATTGTAGCTGCTTTTATTTTTGAAGGGTTCCAATTTTTGAGTTCTAGATCTTGGTTCCATGAAGGGTCCTTTTCCTATAGATATTTTCCTTCTTCTCTACATACAAGGTGTTCTCTCTTTCCTTTCTAGTTTGGAGAAGATAATATAAGTTGTAACAGTTTGTCTTATGCATAAGGTTTCAATATATTTGTATTATTGTCAGATTGTCTCCATTTGAATCATGAACTTGTTGATTATAGTATCAAGGATGTTTGATCTTTCTATTTGCATTTCCTATGTGTCTGCAATAGAGTTGTTTTCATAGAGATAAATGAGTTCAAGATTAGTTTTCAAATGTGTATGAGCTGGGGTATCAAGGGTATCTCATGCTTGTCTTTCAGTGGATGCTGATTAATGTATTGTTTGTTTATAGATCTCTTCTAAGGGGAGTGTTAAAATCCTTTGAATAGGTGATAGCATATCTGGGTATATAGGTGGATTGTTCAAGTGAGGTTTGATTAATGGTGTATGATTGATGTAAGGCATCAACATATTATAATGTATTGTCTTCTTATTTCATAGCTCTTTGTTGTAGTGATGTATTTGACTCTGTTGCCCATTGGATAAGGCACTGGTCTATGAGAGACTTAGGGTATCTCAGGGGTCTTTTCAATCTAACATCAAATCATACAAATGAGAATACCTTTTTCTTTCATGTTGGTAGGAGTAGTTTCTAGTTTTTAGATTCATTCTATGAAAATAGGCTATTACATAAGAAAAGGTGAGTATTGAGGTACATGATACCTATAAGAGTCTGAAAGCTATTCCATAGTCAGTTACCTGCATGCCTATAGTTTGACACAAGATGGATGTGTGTGTAGATGAGGTACACCCGCCTAAGTGATGTGGAGCTCAAAGTGTAGAAATCCCTTATGCTTTGTTCATTGGCCCTTTTTCTTGTCAGATTTGGAGTATTTAGTGAATGTGACACTAGCCATGTCAATCCTAGTGTAAATCTGATAGTGTGGGAGAAAGGAACACCAACAAAATGGTGACTCTACTGGGGAGGCCATAAGTATAGAGTCAAATAAAAAAAAAGGCATTTGTAAAATCTTCTCACTAAGTGTTGAGTGGCGACTCTAAATTCTCTATTTGATCAGTGCAGTTCTTGACAAATAGTGTATAAATCCTGGTGAAGTTTTGGTTGATTGGAAGAAGATACAAATAAAAGTTCAATATTTTCCTCTTCAAGGAGGTGGTGACTCTCTGTAGAAAAGAACCTGATGGAGCTACATAGTGAGCTCTAGATCTGCCCTACCTTCCAATCAATAGGTTAAGTTTCTGGTGCAAAACTTCCAGGTATTTTGGTTTTCATATGTCTTCTTTTTATGAAAATCAGTTGTAAGAGAATGTGTCCCTATCAAGTGTTTAGCACTACTATATAAAGGGATGGTTGTTAGTGGGTAGTTCCTCATGGAGGAATATAGGCCCTTTTGTTTTGATGGCATTGAGGGTGCCCCCAATGAGTTCTCTACTGAGAATGGAAAGTGCTTGCCTAGATTCATTGTTGATGGATCTATTTTGGCAAGCCAACATATATATGATGTCATGGGTCTTTTTGGTAAAATGGACATTGAACATGAAGATGTTGCCATGAGGTTGCTTGTGCAAACATTTATTGATGGTGCAAGGAATTGGTTCATGTCCTTGTCTTCATGTTCAATCCCTTCTTGGGATGTATTGAGAGCATTATTTATAGAACATTTTGATGAAGTTACTGCTCTCAAGAAGGAAATAGAAAAGAAAAAAGTTGAGATCTAGCAGTTAGAGGTAGACATGAGATTGCAAAGACTGGTGGTTCCTTATGTTGATCATGAGGAGGCCAGTGTTTCTAATGTTGATTTTCATTATGCAGAAAGTGTTGACTATGAAGCTGATGTTCAAGTCAGTGCATATGAGGATGCTGAAGATGAATCTGAGATTGATAATATTTCCAATTTATCTATAGATTTTTCCTCTTTTCAATATCAGGATTCTTTCTCCTTGTCCCGATGTGATGATGTTTTGTGTGAAGGGCAGAGTATTGGATATGATGCAGATAATGATTCCTGTAGTGTTAGCTTCACACAAGATGATCTAAGGCCAGAGATGTGCATTCTTGTCTTGGATAGGGATGATGTTTGCAGCAATAAGGGTGAGGCTGATGAAGATGATATTAAGGCCCAAAGTCCATTGAGCAGTGAAGAGATTTCAGCACTCTTGGCTGAAGAATTCCAAAGGTATGCACCTATTATGGACTTTGATTTTTAGCTCCCCTTTGACATAGTCTTTGACACTGATAATGAGGCCAGTGTGAAAAGTGATGATGACCCATGTATATTACAGTTTCCCTCCAGTAGTGACTTTGCAAAAGAAGAGGTTGAAGGACATGATAGTGTGTTTTCCTATCATAGAAATTCTATTGATGAACAAGTTTCTTGTTCATATCATTTTCCTTCTTTTTCTAGATATGATAGTGATGGTGATAGTATTGAGGACTTTGTCTTCAATGACTGGGATAGAAACTCTTTTGATGAAAATAATGATGCAGATCAGTTGTCTCACTGTCACAATATTTGTGAAAGAGACCTTCACTTGGTTCATGATCTAGTCAATGAAGACATCATGGAGGAACCAAGTTGCTCAGTGGCTGAGGCAATGTGTGAAGATAAATCTGAGGATCCAAGTCCTTCTCAGCCAAGTATTTTTGTAGTAATGCATGATGATCAGTATGCTTTATTTTTTTATGCATTACTAGATAAAAAATTTATTTTTTCCAGTCATCAAGAAGAAGTAAGTGATGTTCCTTAATTCTTGGAATATGAGTATGAATGTAATGGTTATGACTAGAAGAACATGGGTAGTGATCAATAAAATTTCATCTTTACCTCATGGTTATTCACATATGTTTGTTAGAATAACTAAGAGGGGGGTGAATCAGTTATCCAGTGTCCCAAATCAAAATGTATAATTCAAAACAATTTCTTCAATTTATGCTCATCGATAAGAAATAATAATTCTCACTGTCTATGCTTTTACCGATTACCAGTCTAATACTTATAATAATTTACCAATCAAATCTAACATGTAACATGTAAAGAATGATAACAAACAAATATCACAATCAACACATAACACAAGAGATTTAACATGGAAACCATGTAAAGGGAAAAACTACCTGGGACCGGCAACCCAAAATTGTTCACTCTTCTAAAGTGAGGTCGGTTAAGACCCAACCCTGTTAAAGGTTACAAACACACTGTCAGGTGTGACCTTATTAGAGGATTTTAGACTATAAGTTATCATCCAACTAGCATTCACTATGGGGTTGATAGGATAACAATGTTCATTCTATGAATGATACATCATAAGACTTTCAGAGTCCACTCGGTTAAGAGATTTAGACTGTATACAATGGTTAAATATGTAACAGTAAATGACCTGCCCTAATACAACTTCAATTGTAGATTACAGATCAATATTTAGTCCATACAAATCCTTCTGATTAATATTTCACTTCAGATTCAATATTTTATCAACTTACTGTCCGACGGTAATTACTCTCTGTAGCTCGGTAACTATTCTGCAGCTCAGTTCTCACTAACCAGTATGATCAAAATGCATGAAAGCTTGTTCACACAAAATTACTACAGCTTCTTCTTCTTCTGGCTCTCTTCATAAATAAATTCTATTCTCTTATATAGATGAGTAAATCATTTTCTTCTCCACCATCAGATTTTGCCACTTAATCATATTCATAGATTTTGCTGCTTAAAACTTTCTCGGTACTTGTGTCAATAACACATTTCAATTTGCTACGTTAGATCTTCCTTGAATTTTGTCATTTGTTGATATGTGTAACAAACATTATCTGTTACCTCGATGTTATACTCTTGTCGGTTCATCAATCTTATCAGCTAAACTAATCATTTAATTCATTCTATTCTGCTTGGTTAACAAAGAATGCGTTGGTGAACACTGCTCAGTTAATACTGTGGTTGGTATACACTACACTCCATCGGTGTATACTAGAAATGCTTCATTTACCAACAACACTACTTTGTGTCTTTCAGCTCTATACTTCATTATAGATGAATGTAACATAATAAAGTCAATATCATCAAGTCATAGACTCATCAAAAAGTTACTCAATGTGTTCCTTATCCTCATCTATCTTGTACATCTTTCCTCATGTAGATTTCTCTATTCTTCATCTCTTTCACCTTTTCTTCAGATGTCTCAGTGTAGTAACTTACAAGATAAGTGTTGTCAAACTAGTTGACAACATAATACTAATTTAATCATATTACATATCTAATTAGCAACTCCTCAGTGATCTTTAATCATAGATCCTTCAATCAGATTCCAAATCAGTTGTAGTCAACAATCTCTCCCTTTGGCATTGATGGCAACTTAAGTAATATGAAATGTACCATACACATACCAAACATACATTCTACAACTTTGTGAACAAATGTTATAAGTTGAATAGACTTAATATCTTTAATCACTACGTTACTAAACCAACATTAATTAATATAGCTTTACCATTCTGCAGTTGTAATCTTTTCAATTCTTATGTTCCATTCAGATTGTCTCTCCCTTAGATAATAGATAGTTCTCGTCAGTGCTTGTTTCCTTTTTCAACCTCTTTCATATTGTTCATCTCTCCCTTTCATTGTTGTACATTCCTTTCATATTGTTCATGTCTCCCTTTGACAACAATGCCAAAGAAACAAATAAACAATTAGCTCTGTAGTAGCCAAGTAACTCTCTATGGTGTCCAGTACTTTCTCTATATCTCTATATATTGATATCTCATCGGTTCAAGTTATCAAATTTAATCACAACCTTGAACATGATTCAAAGTGTGAACTATGCTGCATCAACATGAATGATCTTCTGATAAAAGTAGGTTGATGCAACAACCAGATCACCTTAGTGACCGATAGATAGGGTACAGACCCCAAGTTTAGTCCTCAAATATTCAAATGTCTCCTTCGGTAGGGGCTTTGTAAAAATATCTGCAAGTTGTTCTTTGGATGTAACAAATTCTAACTTTACTTACTTCTCTTGCACTTGTTCTCTTAGGTAATGATACTTAATAGATATATGCTTTGTCTTAGAGTGCATCACAAGATTCTCTGAAATATTAATAGCACTAGTGTTGTCATAGTATATAATCACCGGGTCAGTGATTACCTCATTCATTCCTTCCAACACTTGTTTGATAAATGCAATGTTTGAATAGTTAGTAGCAACAACAACATACTCTGCTTTAGCTGTAGACTGAGAAATACAAGCCTAATTTTTACTTGTCCAAGTTACAAGTCTTTCACCAAAGAAAAATGCTCCTTCGGTGGTGCTTTTTCTGTCATCCACATTTTTAGCCCAATCAGCATCGGTGTAAACTTTCAATTCAAACTTCCCTTCCTTAGGATACCATAATCCATAATTCTCTATTTTCTTTAGGTATCTTAAGATCCTTTTTGTAGCTATCATGTGTGATTCTCTAGGATTAGCAAAAAATCTTGCAACTATACCCACAACATGTGCTATATCTGGCCTACTATGAACTACGTACATTAATTTACCAATCATGGATTAGTAAAGTGTCTGATTTACCTCAGTAGTTTCATCCTCCTTTGTCAATTTGCATCTAGTAGCCATCGGTGTTCCTACAGGTTTTGCATCTTCCATGCCAAATGTCTTTAGTACTTCCTTTATGTATTTAGATTGTGTGATGAATATGCCATCACTCTGTTGAATCACTTGTAGTCCAAGAAAGAACTTAATCTCTCCGAACATAGACATTTCAAATTCCTTTTTCATTTTATCAGCAAATGCCTTGCAGACAAGATCTGAACCTCCAAAAATAATGTCATCAACAAATATTTCAGCAATGATAATAGTATCATCAGTTTCACCTTTCACATACAAATTATTGTTTTCATTTGTTCTTACAAATCTTATACTTAACAAGTAAGTATGCATTCTTTCATACCATGCTCTCGGTGCTTTTTTTAGACCATATAAAGCTTTATATATTCTACATACCATGTCTTTATTGTTGGGATCAACAAATCTTTCAGGTTGTTCAATGTAGACCTCTTCTTCAAGTATACCATTCAAAAATGCTGACTTCACATCCATTTGATAGACTTTGAATTTCTTATGTGTAGCATATGCAAGTAGCATTCTAACTCCTTCTAATCTAGCAACAGGTGAAAATGTTTCACCATAGTCAATGCCTTCTTCCTGTGCATATCCCTTGCATACTAATATAGCTTTATTTTTTGTGACTTCATCATTTTCATTTAATTTATTCCTGTATATCCACTTAGTACCAATAACATTCTTATCTTTTGGTGGGGGTACTAAGGACCAAGTTTTTTTCTTTTCTATTTGTTTCATTTCCTCTTTCATTGCATTAACCCATTCTTCATTCTCTAATGCAACTTTCATAGTTTTAGGTTCAAATTCACAAGTTAAACATGTACCTTGTCTTGTTTTTCTTCTGGTTTGCATTCCAGCATGTATGTCTCCAATGATTTGTGTTTCATGATGATGTCTTCTGACAAAAATAGCCAAGACTTGATTTCTCCTTTCTTGTTCATCCTGTTCCAGGTCATTTTCTTGCTCGGTAGCTTCTTCATGTTCATCGGTTTGTGGTGCCTGTTGTGCTGCATTATTTCTCTGTTGAGTGGTTGTTATAGCTTGTGGTGTCAATAGATACTCTAGATGTTCAATGTAAGTGAATCTACTATAATCTTCTGGTTCCTTTGTACTTTCCTTTGTGTTCTTGTCATCAAACTCATCAACACGAACATTAGTACTTTCAACTATCTTATTTGTAACCTTATTTAAACATTTATATGCTTTACTTGTAGTGGAATATCCTAGAAATATTCCTTCATCTCCTTTAGAATCAAACTTCCCATTTCTTTCATCTTTCAAGATAAAGCATTTACTTCCAAAAATTTTGAAATAACTTATGGTAGGTTTGTGTCCAAACCATAGTTCATAAGGTGTTTGGTTCGAGTCCTTCAGTTGTACTTGGTTAAGAACATATACAGCTGTGCTGATAGCTTCCCTCCAATATGTCTGAGCAACATTCTTTTATATCATCAATGTTTTAGCATAGTCAATTATAGACCTATTCCTCCTTTCAGCAATGCCATTTTGTTGAGGTGTCCTCGGTGCTGATACTTGCCTCTTGATTCCATGCTCATTACAAAAATTAGTAAATTCATCAGAGATAAATTCACCTCCTCTATCAGATCTTAAACATTTTATTTCCTTTCCAGTTTCTTTCTCTACCTTAGCTTTATACCAGTTAAACATTTTGAAAGCTTTAGATTTCTCTTTCAGAAACATAGCAGTCATTAGTCTAGTGTAATCATCAACAAAAAGAATAAAGTATCTATCACCATAATAACTCTAAGTTCTCATAGGACCACACAGATCGGTATGAACCAACTCAAGTATCTTCTTTTTTGAGTAGTCTTTGCTTTTAAAACTAGACTTAGTCATCTTACCTCTTTGACATTCATGGCACATAGCATGATCAGGTTTTGTTAAGTTAGGAAATCCTCTAACTCTTTTCTTTGTACTAATCTTGATCATGTTGTCAAATTTCACATGGCATAACCTTCGGTGCCACAACCAAGCATCTTCATTCTTTATTAGCAAACAAGAAGACTGATCCACATCAAGATAGAATAGATTACCTCTGGATTGTGTACCAATTCCAACAAGTCTTCCTCCATCATTATAAATCTTCACCTTTTTGCTCTCAAAAGCCATTCGGTGGCCTGAGTTGTTTAGTTGAGCCACACTTATCAAATTATAATTTAGTCCATCTACCCAGTATGCATTTTCACATTGTAGTCTATCATTGATCATTAGTGATCCTTTACCTCTTACCATACAAGGTGCATCATTTCCCATTCTCATAGATCCTCCATTATATTCAACAAGATGATCAAACTTCTCTACATCACCAGTCATATGATGTGTGTAGCCACTGTCTATGATCCATGTATCATTTCTGCTTACTTTAGAGATTAGTGTTGTCTCTTCATGTTTCTCTTCCTTTTCTGAGTCATCTTTCATAGCAACAAATACAACTTCTATATCATCATCAGAATCAGATTCAGTTTCAATATCTTCGGCTATGTAACATATCTTTTTGCCTTTTTCATCTTGGTTGTCTTTTTTGTTGTGTCAATAGCCTCTGTTGACTCTTCTCCCATAGCTTCCTTCAGATCAATCTTTGGATATATCATCATCCTTCTTCTATGGACATCTAGTAGTGATGTGACTGACTTCTTTACAATTAAAGCATGCTAAAGGTAGCTTGCCTCTATACCTTCCTTTTCCTTTGGGCAATCTTCGGGCCATAAGTGCTTCAAGCTCATCAAGTTCATCATCGGTATTGTCATCACTATCACAGTTCTTACTATTCCTGCTAGACTTTCTAATCTTCAAAGAAGATATGAAAGTGGATTCAATAGAAGGAACAACACTATTATCAAAGTTGTTTAATTCAAAGGTTGTAAGTTTACCAATTAGAGTGTCAAGAGTGAGGTTGGATGTAGCTCTTGTTTCATGAATTGTAGAAATCCTAATTACATAAACTACTAGCAAAGTTCCGAGAATCTTTCTTATCACTGTTTCATCATCAATTACACCATTAGATGCTCTAATAACATGTGCCACCTCTTTGTATCTATTTGAATATTGGATAATATTCTCACCTTCTTTCATTCTCATATCATCAAATCTGCCTCTCAGACTTTCAGCTCGGGCTCTTTTGACATTCAAATCTCCACTGTAGATTTGTGCTAACTTATCCCACATTCCTTTGGCAGTTGTGCATGTCTTGATATCTTCAAATTTAGTGTCAGTACAGGCAGCAGAAAGTTCCATCATAGTAACATTGTGATTATGCTTATCCTTCAGTTGATCAACAGTTAGGGGACCAGTGGGTCGTTGTATGTAGCCATTTTCCATCAGATCTAGTGCTAAGTTCCCAATTCTAGATATGTGCAGCTTCATTCTACTTTGCCATACTGTGAAGTTCTCTTTGTTTAGTTTCTGTACTTCCCTCTTATACATCTTGAAACCTTTATGCTTAAGTCCTTAAAACTCTGTTCCAAGCAACCAGTGAGCTCTGATACCAATTGTTAGAATAACTGAGAGGGGGGTGAATCAATTATCTAGTGTCCCAAATCAAAATGTATAATTCAAAACAATTTCTTCAATTTCTACTCGTCGATAAGAAATAATAATTCTCACTGTCTATGCTTTTACTGATTACCAGTCTAATACTTATAACAATTTACCGATCAAATCTAACATGTAACATGTAAAGAATGATAAACAAATATCACAATCAACACATAACATAAGAGATTTAACATAGAAACCCTGTAAAGGGAAAAACCACCTGGGATCGGCAACCCAAAATTGTTCACTCTTCTAAAGTGAGGTCAGTTAAGACCCAACCCTATTAAAGGTTACAAACACACTGTCAGGTGTGACCTTGTTAGAGGATTTTAGACTAGAAGTTATCATCCAACTAGCATTCACTATGGGGTTGACATGATAACAATGTTCATTCTATGAATGATACATCATAAGACTTTCAGAGTCCACTCAGTTAAGAGATTTAGACTATATATAATGGTTAAATATGTAAAAGTAAATGACCTACCCTAATACAACTTCAATTGCAGATTATAGATCAATATTTAGTCCATACAAATCCTTCTGATCAATATTTCACTTCAGATTCAATACTGTATCAACTTACTGTCCATCGATAATTACTCTTTGTAGCTTGGTAACTATTCTGCAGCTTGGTTCTCACTAACCAGTATGATCAGAATGCATGAAAGCTTGTTCACGTGAAATTCCTGTAGCTTCTTCTTCTTCCGGCTCTCTTCATAAATAAATTATGTTCTCTTATATAGACAAGTAAAGCATTTTCTTTTACACCATCAGATTTTGCTGCTTAATCATATTCATAGATTTTGCCACTTAAAACTTTCTTGGTACTTGTGTCAATAACACATTTCAATTTTCTCCGTTAGATCTTCCTTGAATTTAGTCATCCGTTGATCTGTGTAACAAACATTATCTATTACTTTGATGTTATACTATTGCCAGCTCATCAATCTTATTAGCTAAACTAATCATTTAATTCATTATGTTCAGCTCGGTTAACAAAGAATGCATTGGTGAACACTGCTTGGTTAATACTGCGGTTGGTATTGTAGACACCTAAAAATCCTTTAGAAAATAAAGTATTTTTATTTTTTGAAAAATTCCTGATGACATCATCATTTATTAATTAATTAATTTTTATGTCATTAAATCCCTTTATCTTAATTAAAAATATTTAATTAAGGAATCCCTCCCAAAAATGTTTAAATCTTATTTAAACATTATCTCCTTATTTATTAATTATTTTAATTAATAAATTGACCAAAAATCCCAAAATAAATAATTTATTTATTTTTTGCCTAAAACTTGGCCAATTTCCTTTAGACCACTAACCTCTTCCAGCATCTTCTAATTCCTTCTTAATTTTGATTAAAAGGCTAATCCCATCTTTTCTAACCCTAATCCCAAGGCCAAATATTTAATTAAGATTAAATATTTAAATTTCATATTTATTGAAAATATTTCAATAAATATTCCCAAAACTTAAGCTTTTGGAATGAATAACTTTTATTCCATGAAACCAAGGAGAATTCTAGACTCTTCTAGAATCTTCTCAAATCCAACCTCTTCACCCATCCTAATCCTAAAATCCCCTAATCCTAATCCTAATCCTCCCCCTAACCTTGTCACATTCCCTAAACAAGGTTAGCCAACTCTTAAGATTACCCCAAAGTCAACAAAGAGGGCTTCCCTTTTTGAAATGCATTGAAGGCATTTAAGGCCTCCTTATCCCTCTTACATGCATTTATGGTGCATTTAAGAAGCCCCTCACCCCTTTCTTACACCCTTTGACCTTAGGCACATTTCCCAAATTGTGCACATTCCTTCCATCTTTCAATTCAATGCCCTTGTGACACTTGTCACAAGGAGGTGATCCCTAAACTAGCACAATCCATGTGCTCCCCTTTGAATGAATCTTGGCCTCTCTTAAGGATTTCAATCCTGGCCACTCATTCTTCCTTCCAAATCCTATAAATACCCCTCTTTTCAAGAGCCAAATCAATTAGCTTACTTTCATTCTCATGCACTGTTATAATGCCATTTTCATGTTAGATCTTAGCAAATCATTCTAATTTAGTTTACTTTCAAGCATTTTTAGCTCATCATGGCTTAGTAATAATGGATTAACATAGTTTTTCTTATTGTTTTGCATAGCATAGCATCATATCACATCTCTAATTTGGTCTAAAATCAATCCTAGATTACCCATCATGTAGCTTAATCTCCATTAAAGCATTTTTGGATCCTTGAGGCCTTAGGGGGCAAATCAGGTGTTCTATACCTATTTTTGTGCCATTTTGGGGTTTTCATGGATTTCAATCCATCTTAGAATGCATTTAGAGTATGCTCCAAGTGCTTAGAGAGCACACCCACATCCCTCTTATCAGAGCAAATCAAACAGTGCTTGGGTGCACCTGTTTTTGGCTCAATCTGAGGTGGCTAGCATAGAGTTTCCTTATTTTTGTTTTGATTGTATGCTAGATTAAACTCTTAATGTTTGATTGATTTGAGCCTTTCAAAATAGATAACAGGTACCCTCGAAAGCCTTGCTCACATTCTGGCATGCCCGGTGTGACCAAAACCATAATCATTTTGATGAGATTATACTTTATATTCTTGTATTTGCAGGAAACAAATGAAATGTCGCCTTCAAGCTATTAAATGTCGCCTACAATAATTAAATGTCACCTTCAAGAAAAGAAATGTCACCTTCATGAAAAGAAATGTCGCCTACACAAAATATAGTCACACCTTCAAGCAATTAAATCACGCCTTCAAGAAATCAAATCACGCGTACAGACACTATTTTCACGCCTGGTTACTGGCAGATTTCCGCCAGCCATAACTTCTATTCTGCCTCTACTTCTTCTTCTGTCACCTGCAAGTAATTAAATCACACCTTCGAAGAAAGAAATCACTCCTTTGAAGAAAGAAATCACGCCTCTGCATAGTTATCTGTCGCCTATAAAGGTACAGAATGTCGCCTGTAAGAATGAAATGTCACCTCTGAACTTTCCAGTGTCGTCTATAAGCTGGACAGTGTCACTTTTTGGTGTTTTTTCTATTTGGGACTGGATTTATTTTTTATTTTGCAAAAGGTCAAACTCAATCTTGAATGAAACTAAAGGAAAGAACTTACGTCCTAAAGTGTAATTGTCATTTTGAAAATCAAACCCAATCTCGAATGCACTAAAGGGAATGAACACTCTATTCCCTCTCTTGTTTCATATTTTAAAAGCAAGTAAACGAACACAATCTTGAATGATCTAAGGATAAAACAAAGCACATTTTCAAAGTTCCTAAATCAACTCGCAAATATCAATCTTGAATGCCCAAAAGGAAAGAACTTGCAAACGCTCAAATCATTTACGTTTTGAAGAAAAGAACAAATCAAAATCTAAACACGTGTGTCTTCATTTTCAAAAGTTCAAACATCACTTAATCAATTTGGAAAAATGAACAAACTTGCTTGATGTGCATCTAGGAGTTTTCATTTTCTGTAAATCCTTGTTAAAGTAAGCAACGTAGAACATTTGGACTCAGACAAGTTCACTTGTTCTACTTTTAGCAAGGCCTATCAGGGGAGAAAAGTGCTTCCTCCTCGGAGAATGACCTCAAACCGGTATCCCCCCCTGGCCGGTATATAAATAAAGTGAAGGAAAAAAGTAGTCACTTACATCTCCTAATCGCCGGGCGTCTTGTGCCAAATACAAATGTCTGGGGAAAGGTAAATATTCCTCCCCCAGCGTTGTTGGCTAGGCTCTTAAGTGAGTCACAGGTGATCAGCATAACCGGGTATGGAGACTCCACGGAACTATTAAAAACCTGATAAAATAGAGGCTACCCTATCTACATCTGAAAGTATCAAAATCCTTGTGCAAGGACCGATTCCCATGGGTTTACCGGGTCACCTCAAGATTACTCACCATTTGTATTCCCTTCTGGGGGATACCAAGCTGTGGGAAAGCAATTTTGATACTCACCTTCCTTAGGTAGATCTATTTGAAGTGCTTGACAGTCAAAGACTCCATGAAAACACTTGTTGAAACATACACTTTCAAAGCTTTATCAGAGTCAGTCATCCTGTTTGTATCCCGCAAGGTTGCTTTGCCCTTTGCAGAGATTGCTTTGTCAGAAGTCTCTTTAATTTATCCTTTGCCACTTGAGAAAATCAAACCAATCAACAAAATTGATATTCAGAAAATCTTGCAGAAATCAGATATCCAAAGAGCCTTTTGTTCTCGGACCAAACCTATCAGAATTTTCCAAAAATATGCCCAACTTGATCAAACATCCAAAAGCCAAGTTACCCAAATCCAAAGATTATCAAGAGAAGAAAGTTGCAGAGAGGAACCTTAAAAGCCATCAATCCTTTGTCCAAACAACCCAAGCAGAAGAAAAATATCAAGAAAGGCCTGATAATATTGGCTATAATGCAAGAGTCAAATAGTTTGCCTACCATTTCCGAGTAAACCATCGCTACATCAACCTTGAAAAAGAAGATTAGCTGGATCCATAACATGTCCATTCTACCTTCAGATCTCACAATCTTATTTCGGCAGTCCGTCATCCTAGCTTCATCTTAGTTTCACCCTTGCATCATCATCAAAACCTTAGTTACATCCTAGAAATCCTTCTTAGTTGCATGCACTATCATCCTCTTAGCAGCATCATAGATCATCCATCCTAGTCGCATCTGCATCGTCCCTTTAGAAAGAGCATTATTCCATCATCCTCCACCATCTTTCCATCAGCAATCCACCATCAGAATCTCATATCCTTCATCCAAAATCCAGCATCCATCACCTAAATCAGAACCCACCATCTTTTGTACCAAATCTAGAGATCCAAAATCCACAAACACTTAGTGTTCAAAACCTTTGAGTTGTTTCCATCCCTTATCCTAAATCAGAAAGCATCCCCTTTTTGACAGAGCATTGTCTAAAGGAAATCCAACTTGTCCTTGCACAGCCTCATCATCTCGAGCAAGAGATTGGCTTGTATTGATAAGCATCTTGTTAACCGAAGATCATCAGTCTATCCTAGGTTGGCCTAAATCCTATCACTGATCCTCCATCATGGAAAAATAACAACTCATTGTTGACACTTAGTAATCTTCCACCAGCATCCCACCAATCCTCCACCCAATCTTGACCCAAATCAGAGCATCCCACCAATCCTCCATCATCACCAAGCTTTTTTACCAATTTGCCACCATCTCCCACCAATCTTCCACAATCCTTGATCCAAACCCGAGTAGTTCATCCATCCTTGCATCGCATTCTAAAAATTCATCATCCTTAGAAGTTCCTTAAGCTTGCATCCACCATCCTTTAGAGTCCTTTAGGAAACATCTTGCATCCATCTAAGCATCCGCATCTCCATGCCTGTCGAGACAAGATCTAGATCTAGGAAGCGAAGGCACATGAATCCTTATCCAATCACCAGCTCATCTGATCCCAACATTGTTACCAGTGCAATGGTAGCCTATGATCCCCAAATACAAACTGGAAATACATGGGATGATCCCAATATCCCCTCAGCTCCTCTGGCAATAGAAACATTTGTGAATCACCCAGAGAATCCACCAGCAGTCAATACACTCATAGCCCAAAACCAGCAGAGCATGTTCACTAATTTGGCACAAAGGCATACTCCCATTCTGCCATATCTCCATCCTCATATTCCCATAAGCACTATCCAAATCCCAACACAAGTATACTCTCCATTCATCCAACCATTCCCTAAACCCACCTTGCAAACATCTCAAGCAACCTCCACCATTCCCCTTCTTTTGCAAGGAAGCTTCGCAAGCCTCGTAACACAAGCTATCACACCATCTGCTCCATTCCCTATCATAGGTACTTCATCATCTACCATGGCCTCCCAAGCTCTTGCACAAATCCAACACTTGTCACAAAATCAACTCCTACCTCTTACACATCCATTTACACAAGCAGCTTCATCTCCTCCCACACCATTCTTTTCAGAAGGGATGCAATCATCCTTCCCCCTTGCTCCACAAGCTTCAACATCCATACCATCTTTCCCAGGGTCAACACAATCATTTCCCCCTTTCACCCAACAAACGCCAGCATCATCTATTCCGGGGGCAATGCAATCGCTCCCCTTTCCTCCTCAGCAAGCTTCCGCATCAACATCACCCTTTTCATGGGGAGCATAAACATTCCCTTCCTTTCCCCCCCAACAAGCATCTACCCAGGCACAAGCCCATCAAAATGCCTTCACCACAGGGATACCTTCCATGGGCTTTTCCAATCCACCATTCATATCCCAAACTCCCATCACATCCACCTTCCCGACATCCGCTGCAACACAATTCCCACCACACATTGGCTCTCGTTGGGGCCTCACTCAAGAAGAAATGAAAGCTTGGGGTATACCAACCCATTCTCCTACATCTATGTTTGGAAACCAACAAGCCACCTCCTCACAAGCAGCACAACAACCATCACAACTTCCACTAGCTTCATCCTTTGCAAACTATCCATTCACAACACCTAATGCCTTTCAGCAAGTTCCTCCACCTCAGCAGCAAACTTCATCCCATTTCACAAGTTATCTTGCCCAGCCACCCTTTGCTTCAAGCTTCCCCACATCAAATTCACCCTTAAGTAATGCAGGAATGCACCCGACCTACATTGGTCAACCACAGAGCCAAGTTCAGCAAGGACCACCTTACCAGCAAGCGGTGTCATTCCACCAACCTCCCCCACAACAAACCCCTATCATCCCCCAGCAACAGCAAGCTTCCTCCTACCAGGCGCAGCAACAAAATCCCATCATCCCACAACACCAGCAAGAAATCCCATATCCATCACCACAATATCCCCCTATGCCACATCAGCAGTATCCTCCCCAGCAAGCATCACTCCAAGATCCGCTCCAATATACCTATCCCGCTGGGCCATCTCCATATCCCGCTCCACAATACCCACCTCAAATGGGAGTACCTACTCAAACACCAATCAATGCCGAGTGGGAAGATATGAAGAATGCTCTTAAAGAGCTCCAAACTGGTACTGAGAGCAAAACCTACAAGTTTGAAGAGGTGTGTCCTTACCCATTTGACCGATCCATTGCCGCTATTCCTTTTCCCAAGCACTTTGAGACACCTAAGTTTGATAAATATCAGGGGAAAGGAGATCTAGTCAATCATGTTAAGGAATTCTATATGGCATGCCAAGAAGTGGCTTACAGTGATAACTATCTCTTGCGTTTATTCCCCAAAAGCTTGGGAGGAACAACTGTTGAGTGGTTCTATAAAATACCCAGTGGGACCATCACAACCTTTGCTAAACTCTCTGAGAAGTTCATCAACCACTATGCCCACAATGTTGAGAATGAGTTGACCTTGTTAGATCTCTGTAACTCAAAACAAAAAGATGGAGAAAGCCTAGCAGAATACTTACAACGATGGTAGAACCTTACCACCAGGTTATCATACCAACCGCCAGAAAAGCATTTGACTAAAATCTTCATTGATAACTTGCATCCTAAGCTATCCCACTTCATGCAGATGAATTTTCTCCAAACATATCAGGATATCAAGAGCAAGGGGATAGGTATTGAAAAGGCCCTCCTAGATGAAGGCACAATCTGACACTTCAAAAATGATGCCCAAAAACCCAACAATGATAAATCTCGTTACTGGAATCGTAACAAAAATGTTGTTACTGATGGAGCCACTAATACCAAGCATGTCCAATTTGTTGTAGCTAGTCCTCCGTCAACTCCTGCATACCAACAACAACAAGCGCCCATCCATCAGCAACCTCCTCAAGTCCATCAACAACCCATGCAACAATATCCTTCTCAGAATAATCAGCAGCAAGCCCATCAAGCCTATCAAGGTAATCCAAACAATCAAGTCAATGCCGTCAATATTGCTCCCAAGCAGAAAAAACCCAGAGCTCAAAATTATCCAAAGAAGACCTTCACACCACTAGGTGAACCTCTGGATGTTATCTTTCATTGGATGGCCAAGGCCAACTTAATTACATATCCACCAATTCAGCGAGTTGATGATACCACCCCCAAGCCTGATTGGTAAAAAGATCATGAGTACTGTGATTATCATCGTGTCAAAGGACATACTACCCTGAAGTGTATGAGACTCAAAAACTATATCCAAGATCTCATTGATCAAAAAGAGATTCAAGTAGATACACCTGCTCAAGCCTCACCAAATGCCAATTTACAAATTTATCAGAATGTGTTCCCACAACACAATGGTGGGAAGAATCAAGCTAATACCAATCATCCCCAGAATCATGGTAAAGGCAAGCAAGAAGATCACACTACTACCTACATCAACTATGATAAATTTGTTGGATGTATAACCCAAGTTGAGCCCACAGTCAATACCATCCATGTCAAAGGAGCAGACAGTCAATGTGTTGTTACCACCCGAAGGGGTCGAATAACTATTGCTGGTGCCCGTCCAAGGCTAGTACAAAATGAACACAATGCACAGTACAACCTCATAGAACATCTTGGGAACACACCAGCCCAAATATCCATCTTGGACCTTCTCCGCACTTCACCTCTCCATCAAGAGATCCTCGACCGAGCTCTCAAAGAAGGACATGTCCCCACAAACATTAACACCACCCAGTTTGAGACCCTTGTGGGACATCTTTCCACAGCTTGTGCTTTATCCTTCAAACCATCTGACATGCCAGTCATTGCACCTAACCATACTCTTCCTCTCCACATTGCCATCATGGTCAGAGACTTTTCCATCAAACGGGTCTTAATAGATAATGGCTCAGCTCTAAACTTGTGTACTTTAAAATTCATTCAGCAAATTGGGTTCACCCAGGCCGATATAACACATGAAGTGATCACTATCAAAGCCTATGATAACTTGGAGTGTACCTCAGAAGGTACCATTACTTTTCCCATTCAGCTGGGCCCAGCAACACAAGATACTATTTGCCATGTTGTTGATCTTGACCTACCATTTAATATCCTCCTAGGCCGACCGTGGATTCATTCCATTAAGGCTGTACCATCTACTTACCATCAGTGCATCAAATTTCTACATCAAGGCACTGAGGTTACCATCCATCCTGACCCCCAACCCTTCGCATACTGTCATGTGATGGAAGCATCATTCCCTCACTCCACTCATTGTCCTGGAACTGGCATTGGTACTTCTATTGCCAGCTCATCCCGATCCCATTGCGATCCAGAAACCATTCTCACCTCCACCCTCTCTTCCATCAAGATCAATAACCAGGGTTGTGGTGAATATAGCCTACATGATGCATTTGCCATAGGGGCCCTTCCGCTTGATCCACATACTCAAGGGCGCCCAGATCACCAAAGCAAGCCTATTGAGGAGCATCATGAAATCAAGAAAATTGGATCTATGACTTTTGAATCCCATGGCAACATAAACAGTCAAGAGATGGATCCTGACATAAATAGGTGGTTGTATAAAGATCCCCCATCCCCTGACACTCAACTTCTTGGCTATTTCAAAGATAAGTATCCAAAACAATATAAGTATACCACTGAACAATGGCATTATCAAGGCAGTGGTCTAGGGCCACAAGAAGGTGGCAACCAATATCCCATCACACCATCAAAGAATCCTGAACATCAGGGTCTTGGTTTTAATACCCCTCACCTGCATATACAAGGGCCCAATACCGCAACCGGGGGCACCAATATGACTAGCATTCCCCTCTTAAATAGCTAGGATGACCTCATAACGATCGAAGACATCCCTGAAGAGAAAGAAATCAGATCCTACGATGATATCTTTGATGATGACACCCTCCTGGGGACTTCTGTCCTCCGACAACTCACCATAAATCTCATAGAACTTCCCCTCACCCACCCTGAACTCATAGACTGGGACCAACCAAGTATTACACACATCGATGAGTTCCAAAGCATGGAAGCACTCCTAGAATTCATGGGGGCATCAGGCCCACAATCAGTTCAAGATTCAGAATCATCTCACATCTACAAGCTTGACCTAGAGGGATACTTTGGGGAAGAGGCAAGCTTTAGCTGCAAAAGAGAAATAGAAAGAGCAAAACATGAATCCTTATGTGAAAACCCTTCTAGGGCACATTCTGATTCCAAAAAAGTAAAAATAAAGAGCATATCTTCTAGTGAAAACTTGGCAATTCAAGTGCTAGAAGATGGAGACTTGCCTCTTCCTCCCATCCAAGATTATAGACCTGAGCAATCACCTATCATCATAGAAGAAACCAAGCCAGTCAACTTAGGTACAGAGGAATGTCCGAGGATCACCTACATTGCAGCCAACATGACTGAAGGTGAAGAAATGGCTTTCACTGCACTACTTCAAGAAGCTACTACAAACTTTGCATGGTCATATGCACACATGCCTGGGCTTGATCCTAATCTTGTCATTCATCATCTAGCAGTGGATCCTAATGTCAAGCCAGTAAAGCAGAAGCTACGCAAAATGCATCCCAAAGTAGCTCTATTGGTAAAATCAGAACTAGAAAAGCTCATAGATGCAAAGATTATCAGAGCTATAGATTACTCAGATTGGATCTCCAACATGGTACCTGTCACAAAGCCTTCAGGAGACATCAGAATATGCACAGATTTTAGGGACTTGAACAAGGCATGTCCTAAAGATGATTTCCCGCTACCTAACATAGACATGATCGTAGACCTTACAGCGGGCCATGAAATGTTGTCACTAATGGATGGATTTTCAGGCTACAATCAGATTCGTATAGTAGAAGCAGATCAACATAAAACAACATTCACCACTCCATGGGGCACCTTCTGCTACAACAAGATGCCATTCGGGTTAAAGAATGCAGGAGCCACATATCAGAGAGCGATGACAGCAATCTTCCATGACATGATCCACAAGATCCTAGAGGACTATGTGGATGATATTCTTGCAAAATCAAAGACACGCCATGGACACCTTGACATTCTTGAGAGTGTGTTTGATCGCCTGCAGCACTATGGGTTACGGCTCAATCCAAAGAAATTGTCTTTGGTGTTACATCTGGAAAGCTCCTAGGTTTCATAGTATCACGACGAGGCATAGAGATAGACCCCAAGAAGGTCAAAGCAATAACAGAGATGCCTCCACCAAGAACACTCAAATAGCTCAGAAGCCTACAAGGAAAGCTTCAATCAGTGCATCAGTTCATTTCTCAGTTAGCAGACAAGTGCCAACCTTTTATGCATCTCCTATGCAAAGACACAAGCTTCAAATGGGATCCCATATGTCAAAGAAGCTTTGATAAGCTCAAGGAGTATCTTGCCAATTCTCCAATCCTAGTACCACCAATTCCAGGATGCCCTCTCATACTCTACATCTCGGCAACTACTACAGCACTGGGGGCACTCTTAGCTCAGCATGATGATGACAACAAGGAGAGAGCCATCTATTACATCAGTCGAACTCTTGTCGGATATGAGCTTAATTATTCACCTATGGAAAAAGCATGCCTTGCAGTGGTCTTTGCCACTCAAAATCT
Source organism: Chamaecyparis obtusa (assembly GCA_027943335.1). Classification (NCBI taxonomy): domain Eukaryota; kingdom Viridiplantae; phylum Streptophyta; class Pinopsida; order Cupressales; family Cupressaceae; genus Chamaecyparis; species Chamaecyparis obtusa. Next base: position 149,406 of record BSBK01000175.1, read on the forward strand.
TAGACATTACATGCTCAGTCACACAATCAAGCTCATTTCAAAGGTGGACCCCCTCAAATATCTACTATCAAAGACAACTCTCACAGGCCGTATGGCAAAATGGGTCATGATACTCAGTGAGTTCGACATCCAGTATATTGATCGCAAAGCAATCAAAGGGCAAGTCATTGCCGATCAGCTAGCAGAAGCACCACTGGTGGATGCCTATCCACTAATCGTGGAATTCCCTGATGAACACTTATGTGTGATCGAAGAACAACCCATGTGGAAACTATACTTTGATGGCTCCTACACATCACATGGATCAGGGGTAGGAATCCTATTCGTCACACCTCAAGGTGACTACATCCCAAAATCATTCAAATTGGGATTCCCATGTACCAACAACATTGTAGAATATGAGGCACTCATCTCAGGTCTCAGAACAACCATTCAGTGGAATATCACAGAATTACAAGTGTTTGGAGATTCACAGCTGATTATCAAACAAGTCCTAGATGCATACCAGACAAAGGATGACAAGTTGCTACCTTACAAAGAGCTGGTGGACAAACTGAAAGAGCATTTCCTACATCTACAGTTCACACAGATCCCAAGACTTCAGAACAAAGTAGCAGATGCAATGGCAACCATTGGATCCTTGTTAGAAATCCCACGCGACGCATCACAGTATGAATTCCTAGTCGAGCAGCTACATACGCCAGCTTATGAGAACGCTGATGCAGAAATGGTTTTTGTCTTGGTTGGTCCTCAGTCCCCATGGTACCATGACATCCACGCATATCTAAAAAATGGTATCATATCTCCCCATCTCACCAATAACCAACGCCAAAACCTTATTCGTAGAGCTTCCCGCTACACTCTTGTAGCCAACACCCTTTATCGTCGCGGGTATCACAATATCCTCTCTAGGTGTTTAGATTCAAATGAGGCCATCCTGGCTTGACAAGAGGTTCACGCTAGAATTTGCGGTGCCCACATGAGTGGCATGGTTCTAGCTAAGTAGTTGCTTCGAGTTGGGTATTATTGGCCAACCATGGAACATGATGCTTGTGAATTTGTCAGAAAATGTTTACCATGTCAGCAGCATGCAAATCTGATTCATGCACCAGCACAAGACTTGCAGCCCATTGCGCCACCTTGGCCATTTTCATATTGGGGCTTTGACCTTGTCAGCTTAATCACTCCCCTTTCCTCGGATGGACACAAGTACATAATAACTGCCACAGAATACTTCACCAAATGGGTTGAAGCGATTCCGCTCACCCTAACTACTGGCATCCAAATATCCAAGTTCATCCTTTACCACATCATCTGCCGCTTCGGCATACCATCTACCATTTTCATAGACCATGGCACACCTTTTGAAAACCAGCATGTGGATGATCTGTGTGCCAGACTCCACATCCATCACCGTTTCTCCAGTCCATATTTCCCTCAAGGAAACGGCCAAGCTGAGGCAACCAACAAAACTATCTTGAAAATCCTCAAGAAGGTTGTCAATGATTCTGGTCGTGACTGGCACCTCCAAATCAATCCTACCCTTTGGGCCTACCGCACTTCCTATCGCACTCCCACAGGCACCACCCCATATTCCCTTGTATATGGTGCTGAAGCCATTCTACCGATCGAGGTTGAGCTCCCATCATTGCGAGTCTCCATGAAGAACTACACCACTGATGAAGATTATCATGTAGCCCGTCTCACACAACTAGACCTGTTAGATGAAAAGAGACAACAAGTATATGATCACCTGGTTGCATACCAAAATCAACTCAAAAGGAGTTATAACAAGAAGGTCCATCCTAGATAGTTCCAGGTCAGTGACATGGTTCTCAAAGAAAATCAGAAGGTCCAAGCAAATCGAGAAAAGAAAGGCAAGTTTGAGCCTACTTGGCTGGGCCCCTATGTGGTCACCTCATGCTTCGGCTCCGGAGCTTATCAGCTATCTACACCAAAAGGAGAGCCTTTGAATGATCCAATCAACATCATACATCTGAAGAGGTTCTATGCCTGAACCAGATCCTACATCTTCAAAAAATTCATAAAAATTGGAAAAAAGCAGCAAAACATCAAAAAAGAAAAAAAAAAAGAAAAAAAAGAAAAGAAAAGAAAATAATCGTCCAATGGTGAAAACTTGGCAATTCAGGTGCCTTGGACAAGTATGTTGGTGAAAACCTGGCAAACAGGCACCATACATAATGGACCGAGTCATTATCTATCAAACTCCCATCCCCCATCCCACCATCTCAGTCCTTTTTCTCCCATCCCCATCCCCATCCACCATCCCCCAGCATTCCTTTTTCCATCAACCTTCAGCAACACCACCATTCCTCTTGCACATATCTTGTACCATATCTTGCACATATCCTGTACCATATCTTGCACATATCTTGTACCATGTCTTGTATCCACTCTTGTATATCTTGTACACTCCCCTGTGTAGAGCAATCCTTCCTGTATATCCTGTATAGCGAGATCTTCCTATCCCCAATCCTGAGCTTTTGTACATATCCATTGTATATCTTTTCTCATCCGTTGTACATCAGTCCTTGTCAATCCTGCAGCAACATTTTGATCAGAACACTTTGTCCTACCCAGCCTTGTACTTCAACAACATCAATTGTTGACTATTCTTGATCACCGTGATTATTCTTTGACTTCATCATTTGCCAGCAAAAAACAACACTCATTCTTTCATCAATCAGCGGGTCCTTGAGGATGTATCCTTCCTCCTGTCTAACCTAATCTTCCCCCCATCAAATCAATCAAATCAAATCTCTCTCCTTGGCATAGGATATCTTTTTTGGAGTTATCATTTTGACCTTGGATTTTTTCCTTTGGGTCTTGTTAATCTTTTACGGCTTCTCATTGTTCTCTACTCAAAGTCGCCATGATCCTTTATATCATGGTGTGCTGCAAATGAGGATAATCTGGGGCAAGGTCTTTATCTTTTGCTTCTTCCTGTGAGTCAGTCGTGTGTTTGTGGTTTCTTCAGCATCGTTTCCACCATGCCTCCTTCGGGTTTCATGTGTGATGCTGGGGTGACCCTACATGTCTTTTTCGCGTCAGTCCTTTGCAACGTTGGTGACAAGGCCTCGTGATCCTAGTATCCTTGGCAGGTCTCTAGCATTGCTATATTAAATTAGGTTGTGCTCTCCACATTTGCACTTGGAGCTTTCCCATCTCCCCTGCATCTTGCATCATATAGATTAATCTTGCATCCTCATATAGCTGCATCCTGCATTCACCCATCTTTGCTCTTGGAAGCTTGGTTATTTATCTCCCCTGCTTCCTCAGTCGTTCTTTCTCTATTTTCTTTCAAGAAAATTCCACAATGTTTACTCCTTGCGTTATTTTCTCGAGGGGGCACAACCCCTCATTCCTCTAAATTCTAGCCTTGGGCATCTTATTTTCTTGTCTTTGACACCATGCCACTTGCGGCATCACATCAAAGAGGGGCAAAATGTAGACACCTAAAAATCCTTTAGAAAATAAAGTATTTTTATTTTTTGAAAAATTCCTGATGACATCATCATTTATTAATTAATTATTTAATTAATTAATTAATTAATTTTTATGTCATTAAATCCCTTTATCTTAATTAAAAATATTTAATTAAGGAATCCCTCCCAAAAATGTTTAAATCTTATTTAAACATTATCTCCTTATTTATTAATTATTTTAATTAATAAATTGACGAAAAATCTTAAAATAAATAATTTATTTATTTTTTGCCCAAAACTTGGCCTATTTCCTTTAGACCACTAACCTCTTCCAAAATCTTCTAATTCCTTCTTAATTTCGATTAAAAGGCTAATCCCATCTTTTCTAACCCTAATCCCAAGGCCAAATATTTAATTAAGATTAAATATTTAAATTTCATATTTATTGAAAATATTTCAATAAATATTCCCAAAACTTAAGCTTTTGGAATGAATAACTTTTATTCCATGAAACCAAGGAGAATTCTAGACTCTTCTAGAATCTTCTCAAATCCAACCTCTTCACCCATCCTAATCCTAAAATCCCCTAATCCTAATCCTAATCCTCCCCCTAACCTTGTCACATTCCCTAAACAAGGTTAGCCAACTCTTAAGCTTATTCCAAAGTCAACAAAGAGGGCTTCCCTTTTTGAAATGCATTGAAGGCATTTAAGGCCTCCTTATCCCTCTTACATGCATTTATGGTGCATTTAAGAAGCCCCTCACCCCTTTCTTACACCCTTTGACCTTAGGCACATTTCCCAAATTGTGCACATTCCTTCCATCTTTCAATCCAATGCCCTTGTGACACTTGTCACAAGGAGGTGATCCCTAAACTAGCACAATCCATGTGCTCCCCTTTGAATGAATCTTGGCCTCTCTTAAGGATTTCAATCCTGGCCACTCATTCTTCCTTCCAAATCCTATAAATACCCCTCCTTTCAAGAGCCAAATCAATTAGCTTACTTTCATTCTCATGCACTGTTATAATGCCATTTTCATGTTAGATCTTAGCAAATCATTCTAATTTAGTTTACTTTCAAGCATTTTTAGCTCATCATGGCTTAGTAATAATGGATTAACATAGTTTTTCTTATTGTTTTGCATAGCATAGCATCATATCACATCTCTAATTTGGTCTAAAATCAATCCTAGATTACCCATCATGTAGCTTAATCTCCATTAAAGCATTTTTGGATCCTTGAGGCCTTAGGGGGCAAATCAGGTGTTCTATACCTATTTTTGTGCCATTTTGGGGTTTTCATGGATTTCAATCCATCTTAGAATGTATTTAGAGTATGCTCCAAGTGCTTAGAGAGCACACCCACATCCCTCTTATCAGAGCAAATCAAACAGTGCTTGGGTGCACCTATTTTTGGCTCAATCTGAGGTGGCTAGCTTAGAGTTTCCTTGTTTTTGTTTTGATTGTATGCTAGATTAAACTCTTAATGTTTGATTGATTTGAGCCTTTCAAAATAGATAACAGGTACCCTCGAAAGCCTTGCTCACAGGTATACACTACACTCCGTCGGTGTATACTAGAAATGCTTCATTTACTGACAACATTGCTTTGTGTCTTTCAGCTCTATACTTCATTATAGATGAATGTAACATAATAAAGTCAATATCATCAAGTCATAGACTCATCAAAAAGTTACTCAATGTGTTCCTTATCCTCATCTATCTTGTACATCTTTTCTCATGTAGATTTCTCTATTCTTCATCTTTTTCACCTTTTCTTTAGATGTCTCAGTGTAGTAACTTACAAGATAAGTGTTGTCAAACTAGTTGACATCAATGACAACATAATACTGATTTAATCATATTACATATCTAATCAGCAACTCCTAAGTGATCTTTAATCATAGATGCTTCAATTAGATTCCAAATCAGTTGTAGTCAACAATGTTGTCCGCTGAATGGTCAAGATAATTTCAGGTGTTTGGTCACATATGTGGATGAAAATCAGAGTTTTGATTCTGGGGCTCACTGATTTTCTTTTGGTGGCCTAGGGCTACCAAGTAAAGCTTTTCTCTTGTAAATATTGTAAGTTCCTTGTATAATATTTCCCTTTTCTATTGTGTGTTTCCCTTCCTATTTTCCCGGTTCAGTTGCCAGTTTTTGGGATCCCTTATTTTTGTCCAGTAGGTGGTCTGCTTCACCCAGAGATTCTAGATTCTTGCTATGTCTACAAGAGGCATACATCCCCAGACAGAGCCACTGTTAGCACCTACAAAAATTTTCATGGCTATGTAAAATTTTCCTTGGTCTCTGCATATTTTTCTGTCTCTACCCTAAAACCCTAGGTTTTATTCATATTTCTAGCCATTGGAGGAAAAAACCCTAGTTTATCCTGGCCCTGTTCTAATTCTTCATTACCTTTTTCAGGCCACTTAAGTTTCTTTATGAGCACTTGACTATTTCCCTCTTAGTGTTTGCTGAATCTCTTAACAATGTTTCATGTTTCTTTATCATTCAGTGATTTAGCGAATACAGTCAGTCGCTTGTTCTCTAGGTTCTCAAGCGGTTAGGATTTTGGTTCAGCAATTGGGTGAATGCATTCGTCGCATGATCTCTTCTTCCAAGCAGTTAAACCTGAAACATTTAGTGACTCTACTAAGCGGTTTATCTTCTCTTCAGTCACTAGATCATGTGATGGCGGGCCCAGCATCTCAGTCTCCTTTTAATCCTATGGTAGGCACATGATCTCATGAAATCTTAGTGGCCTATGAGATCATGCGATGACCGTCCAATCTTCCAGGGTGTTCAGGCCAACTCAAGTGGGTCCATTGCCAGGTATGCACAAATGGTAGTTTTTGATTGGTTGATGTGGATAATGACAAGGATGTGTCAATGGGCCCAAATTTTTCAAGAGGGATGACAGTGCAGGTAAATCTACGGTTGTCACTTGATCGCATGGAATCTTTCCAATCCATGCAATCATGTGACCACCATCCGATTTAAAAGCTTGTAAGTAGTGGGTCCTCCACTACTTGGTCATGCTAACTTGGATGTTTTTGATTGGTTGTTGGATGGGTGACTTGGCAATTGTCAGTGGGCTCAAGGTCTTCAGTCTGTGGAGATGATTAATGCTCAGATTGATCTTGCGATTGTCATTATACCGCTTGGATAAGATGCATGATATTTAAGCTTGTGGTATAACGATAGTCATTGATCTCAGTACGCTCAAAGGTTATAAGGACTCCGTGATCATGTGACTATGTGCTCGTGAAGTCTCAGAAAGAAGGTTGAAAAGTCAAAAAGTTGCTGCGACTACGAGACTCTCTTGCTAGTCACCTGATCGCCAGATGGAAAATTTCTAAAAAGTTCCTGTTATCGCCAGGTCAGGGAATGAAGAAATTCAATTCAATGACTATGTGTTGGGTCCTCTGTCGCTAGATCGCCAGATAGAAGGTCAAAGGGATTCATGACAGTTTTCTCTCCCTCAGTCACGTAATCTCTAGTTCAGAATGTAGTTAGTGTTTTTGTCTCATGACCTAGCGGGTAGTTAGATTTTCTTCAGTTGCGTCATCTCAGGAAAATGTAGTGGTTAAGGAGATAATTACATGATCATGAGACTATAGTCGCCAGATCGCTAAGAATAAATAAGGTTGAGTGAGATGTCTACGTGATCTTGCAACTAAAAGAAAAATGAAACCCGGGAAAAGTGAAGAGATCTGATGGTGATGTTTTAAAGTAAGCCCAGATTTGAATGCTAACTGTCGATTCACTATCTCACGCTATGCACATAGCTGTTTCTTCCATAGTTGAATATTTTAAGGGGTTTTCAGTGATAGAAGGACTAGTTTTAATGCTTAAGCAGCTGGATCTAGTTGATTTGATTTTGTAAACTATTGTAGTGTGGTCCAGAGTTTGATGATTGACTGTAGAGGGTTTGTACAATGAAAAAGTGGGTAACCAGTTTCTCGAGGCATGTTGCAGGTGAGTGATCAGATTGATTAGCATGGTAGATTTATGATCTACGGTACATTACTCAGAGATTTCTCATTAATGAAGATCATTCTTGGATCCGGTTGCTTGGTTTTCCTCCAATGAATTAAATTTTGGATTAAATTTGATTGGTTTGGTGGTTGAAACCCTTTACCCTAGTCATTTGTAGCTTGTTGCATCTTGATTTTTGGGATTCCAAGATGACTAGTGGTATATATTGTAGCTACTTTTAGTTTTGAAGGGTTCCAATTTTTGAGTTTTAGATCTTGGTTCCATGAAGGGTCCTTTTCCTATAGATATTTTCCTTCTTTGCATATAGGGTGTTCCCTCTTTCCTTTCTGGTTTGGAGAAGATAATATAAGTTGTAATAGTTTATCTTATGTATAAGGTTTCAATATATTTGTACTATTGTCAGATTGTCTCCATTTGAATCTTGAACTTGTTGATTATAGCATCAAGGATGTTTGATCTTTCTATTTGTATTTCCTATGTGTCTGTAATAGAGTTGTCTTCACAGAGATAACTGAGTTCAAGATTAGTTTTCAGATGTGTATGAGCTGGGGTATCAAGGATATCTCATGCTTGTCTTTCAGTGGATGTTGATTAATGTATTTCTTGTTTATAGGTCTCTTCTAAGGGGAGGGTTAAAATCCTTTGAATAGGTGATAGCATATCTGGGTACATAGGTGGATTGTTGAAGTGAAGTCTGATTAATGGTGTATGATTAATGTAAGGCATCAACATATTATAATGTATTGTCTTCTTATTTCATAGCTCTCTATTGCAGTGATGTATTTGACTCTATTGCCCATTGGATAAGGCACTGGTCTATGAGAGACTTAGGGTATCTCAGGGGTCTTTTCAATCCAACATCAAATCATACAAATGAGAATACCTTTTCCTTTCATGTTGATAGGAGTAGTTTCTAGTTTTCATATTCATTCTATGCAAATAGGCTATTGCATAAGAAAGGGTGAGTATTGAGGTATAGGATACCTATAGGAGTATGAAAGCTATTCCATAGTCAGTTACCTACAGGCTTATAGTTTGACACAAGATGTATGTGTGTGCAGATGAGGTACACCCACCTGAGTGATGTGGAGCTCAAAGTGTAGAAAGCCCTTGTGCTTTGTTCATTGGCCCTTTTTCTTGTCAGATTTAGAGTATTTAGTGAATGTGACACTAGCCATGTCAATCCTAGTGTAAATCTGACAATGTGGGTGAAGGGAACACCAACAATGACTTCAATGTGGAGAGCAAGATTATGGGGATGGCTCAAGGCTTTGTCATCTTCTTTTGAGAATGTGAGGTAATGTGGGCTAGCAATGTGATTTACCATGTTTTGAAATTGATCAATGTCTATATTGTTAGGGACATTGGCTGTACGCAAAGCATCTTCAAGGACACGCTTATGTCTTGGAGACAACTCTAGGAGCTCAAAAATTAAGATTTGAGCTAGTGTTCTTTATAACTGTTCAACAAGATTGTAGCTCATTTCTAGATTGACGACTGGCTTGGTGGTGACATTCTTGGACGTGACTTGCTTTGGTTTGCTAGAGTGGTTGGAGTTAGGACCTCTAATGACCACAGGACCTTGAATTTTGGTGATGGCATTGAGAGCTTGGGATGACCTTTGGGAGTGAGGACCTCTAAGCACCACCACGGGTCCTTCATCAATCGTAGAAGGAGAGCCCACATCATGACTATAAGAATCTTTGTCTTGCATCATGTTGACATTTTCATCTACAACTTCAAGCATATTGATAACATTCTCTATAGACGTATAGGTGTAGTTGATTGCAGCTTTTCCATCTTTGGGTTTAGAGGTTTCCCCCTTATCATATTTGGGAAAAGGTTCCTTAAATGCTTTGTGATCTGCATTGGTTTTCAATCCATCAATCTGAATTTTACCATTTTCAATAAGATCTTGAATGAGATGTTTAAGTTTCCAGTAGTGCTCTATGTCATGACCAATTCCATTATGAAATATGCAATAAGCTTTTTCATTCCACCAATATGGCTTGATGTCAGATATGTGAAATTTTGCTAGATCTTGTGGTTGCACAAGGTTGTTATCAATGAGTGTTTTGAAAACATCCTCATAAGAGTCTCCAAGCTTAGAGAACTGTCTCTTTTCCTTTTTAGTTCTTTCTTGATATCTTTGTTTATGCTCTTGTTGGTTAGAGGATGTGTTCAGCTTCATAGCTTGAACTGCACTAGATAATGTTAGGATTAACAAGGTAGAAATAACAATTATGTGCAAATATAACTAATATCAGAAAATAATAAACCACACAGAATAGAACACAAGACACATAGATTTAACGTGGTTCACCCAATCCCTGGGCTACATCCACCAACAGTGAGTCCAATATTATTATTATCCAGTGATTACAACCTGATTACAATCCGTAATCTCTTACAGCCCAATTCTGCCGCAAGTACTAAAATCATACATAATAAAAATCCCTAACCCTAAGCCATATTATACAATATTTTCCCACTTTAGGGTTAGAATGAGTTATAAGTAGTCAGCCCAAATAATCGAAAAGTAGTCGGCCTCAAAAAAATTTTCTTGGATAGTACAGTACTTTCCTGGATAGTACTTTCCTGATTAGTCACCACAAGCTAACAATCTCCCACTTGGTGACTGATCAGTATCCACACTATACTAAAAAACCTCCCACTTGGAGACTGATCGTGTAGCAATACCGCTACCCACATGAGGCTCCCACTGGATTGAACCACCTTGGACTCAGCTGTTCCTTTATTTTGTTCAGTCTAAAAGACCAACTGAAGCTGAACATGAGTTCAACTTCTCCCTTGTTACTACCTTTGTAAACATATCTGCTAGATTATCATCAGTATGAATCTTTTCCAGCCTTAACTGTCCATCATCCAAAACTGATCGAATGAAATGGTACCACAACTGTATGTGTTTTGTCTTTGAGTGCAAAGCAAAATTCTTTGCAAGATGAATGGCACTTTGGCTATCTGTATGTAGAAAATTATCCTTTTGTGGATGTCCCAATTCTTCCATGAAGAATTGAAGCCATATCATCTCCTTGGCTGCCTCTGTAGCAGCAACATACTCTGCCTCTGTAGTGGATAAAGTAACCACCTTTTGTAGTCGAGAAATCCAACTCACTGTTGTCCCACCAACAGTAAATATATATAACCTGTAGTACTCCGCCTACTATCTATATCTCCTGCCAAATCTGAGTCAACATAGCCTTGTACAGTAGTAGTAGAACCCCCAAAGTGTAAACACTTACTGGATGTGCCTCTCAAATATCTGAGAATCCATTTGACTGCATTCCAATGCTCAATACCAGGGTTACTCATATAACGGCTAACGACTCCCACTGCGTGTGCAATATCTGGCCTAGTACATACCATAGCATACATTAAGCTCCCTACAGCTAAAGCATAAGGTACCTTAGATAGTTTAGTCTCTTCTTCTGGTGTCTTGGGACACATATCCTTAGTCAATTTCAAATGACTAGGCAAAGGTGTGCTGACAGCTTTGGCTTTTTCCATAGACAAACATTGCAACACCTTCTCAATATAATCAGCCTGAGATAGAGACAATTTCCTATTTTTCCTATCTCTACAAATTTTCATACCAAGGATTTATTTTGCTGCCCCCAAATCCTTCATAGAAAAAGATTTTGCTAACTATTGTTTCAACCCCTTAATGTGATTCATGTTAGACCCAGCTACAAGCATATCATCAACATATAAACATAAAATAATGTAGCTGTCATCATCCAACCTCTTAAAATAAACACAATGGTCAGAATGACACCGACTATATCCATGCCCATTCATAAAAATGTCAAATTTAATATACCATTGCCGAGGTGCTTGCTTCAAGCCATATAAACTTTTCTGCAATCTGCACACCAAATTCTCCTTACCCTTGACCTCAAATCCTTGTGGCTGAACCATATATATTTCTTCATCCAAATCACCATGAAGAAAGGTTGTTTTAACATCAAGCTGCTCTAAATGCAAATCTTCAATAGCCACAATACCTAAAATAGTATGAATAGAAGTCATTTTAACAACTGGAGAAAATATATCATCAAAATCAATACCATGTTTCTATGCAAATCCTTTTACGACTAATCTGGCTTTAAATCTTTTCGTACCTCCATCCTCTTCTTTTATCCTGTAAACCCATTTATTCGTAAAGCCCTTTTACCTACAGGTAACTTACATAAATCCCATGTCTGATTTTTCAGTAAAGAGTCCATTTCATCTGTCATTGTAGACTCCCACTGAAGCTTTGTATCCACCTGCACAGCTTCATTATAACATTCAGGTTCACCAGCATCTGTTAACAAAATAGAATACAAAGATGGAGAAAATCTTTCTAGAGGTCTACTTAGCCTTGTTGACCGTCTAACACTCACTGGGGTGTGTGGTATTTGTTGTTGCTGTTGTTGCGGAGCATAAGGAACTACTGGAACATGAACTTGTGGAGTATCATCCAGTACTACATAGTCATTTTCTTTCTTCTCATGCTGCAGCAACAGATCTTTGTACAATACTTTCTCATTGAATATGACATCCCTGCTTCTTACAATTTTATGATTTTCAAAATCCCAAAGCCTATAACCAAATTCATCAATGCCATACCCAACAAATACACATTTCTTTGACTTAGCTTCCAGCTTGGTTCTATTTTCAGAATCTATAAGTGCAAAAGCTTCACAACTAAAGGTTTTGAGAAAAGAATAACTCACCTTCTTACCACTCCATGCTTCTTTTGGAATACCACAGTCCAAAGGAGTAGAGGGGCCTCTATTGATTAAATAAACAATAGTGTTCACTGCCTCTGCCCACATATTTTTGGGCAGCCTAGCATGCAACCTCATACTCCTTGCACGCTCCATTATTGTCCTGTTCATGTGTTCATCCACTCCATTTTCTTGTGGAGTCCTTGGTACAATTTTCTACCTACGAATACCATTAGAGGAATAATATTCTTCAAATTCTGTGCTACAATACTCACCACCATTATCAGATCTAAGACATTTTAACTTTTTACCAGTCTCATTCTCAACTAAGCATTTCCATTTCTTAAAATTTTGAAATACATCAGATTTCTGTCTAAGGAAATAAATCCATACTTTTCTTGTTGCATCATCTATAAATGTAACATAATACAAAGAGCCACCAAAGGAAGATACCTGAGCTGGTCCCCATACATCTGTATGCACAAGCTCTAATCTCTCATTTTTCTTTTCCTTCCCACTCTTCAAAAAACTAACTCTCTTTTGTTTTCCATAAACACAACTTTCACAGAAATCCATATTGACACATTTTAGACCAGGTAAAACTTTCTTTGAATGAAGTAATTTCATATTTTTTTCACTCATGTGCCCGAGTCTGTTGTGCCACAGTGCTGTGTTAGAATCTACAGCAACAGTTTGATGTTCTTCCTGCTCAACTGCAGCCACTATTCCTGAACATTCATTATCTTCTGAAACAATTAAAGTAGAAGGAATAGTATGACCTATACAAAGATATAAGGTGCCTACTTTCACACCTTTTTCTACTACTAAGGAACCTTTTGAAACCTTCCAATTTTTATCATTAAAAGTAACTGTGCAACCCTCATCACCCAGTTGCCCTGCTGAAATTAAATTCCTACTCAGCCTTGGAACATGTCTTACCTCTTGTAGTAGCCAATGATTCCCATTCTGCAACTTAATCTTAATTTTTCCCTTTCCAACAATCTGACAGGGTTCATTATCTCCCAAATAAACTAGCCCAAAATCCCCTTGGACATAATCAACAAAATAACTTCTATGGGGTGTAGCATGAAATGAAGCCCCAGAATCTAAAACCCATGAATCATCAATACTTTCTAAGGACAAAAGCAAAGCATCCTCCTCGGATTTGTTACTTACCACATTTGCCTCCTTGTTTCCATCATTTTTGTCTTCTTGATCTTTCTTCCAAGACCAACAATATTTCTTCTTATGACCTGGTTTTCCATAGTACCAGCAATCATTTGGCCCTTTAGATTCAGACCTCTTTCCCTTTGATTTTCCTCTTGATTTCCCACGATTTCCAGAGTTGTTTCCTCTATCTCTTGTTCTGCCTCTGCTTTCTGTATTCAATACACTACCCGATGTGGATGCCCCTGAGCTTTTCCTATGAATTTCCTCACTCAATATAACACCAATAACATCATCATACTTTAGGGTATTAGAACCAGAAACAGAATTACTAACAGCCATTACCAAGCCATTCCAGCTTTCTGGCAAAGAACACAAAATCAAGAGAGCCCTAACCTCTTCATCAAAAGTAATTTTAACTGAGGTTAATTGACTTGTAACCGTATTAAACTCATTCAAATGATCAGTAACTGATCCAACTTCTACCATTTTCATATTAAATAAACGCTTCATAAGAAATACCTTGTTTGAAGCTGAAGGCTTTTCATACAACTTCACTAGGGTTTCCATCAGATCTTTAGTTGTCTTTGCTTTAGTAATATTGAATGCCACCGATTGTGCCAGGCATAGACGAATACTCCCCAGTGCCTTCCTATCCAAAATATCCCAATCATTCGGAGACATTGATTGCTCTTTCTTGGCTACTCCCTCTAATGGCCGTCATAGATCCTTCTGATAGAGATAATCCTCTATTTGCATCTTCCATAACTAGAAGTTCTGCCCATTAAACTTATCAACCTTCAGCCTACCCTCATCTGCCATTTCTCCCACTTAACCGAGAGACTCTCCCACTAACTCGTGAGACCTGCTTTAGAGAATAGATGAAAGAACGAATGAAATAACCTCACTCTGATACCACTTGTTAGGATTAACAAGGCAGAAATAACAATTATGTGCAAATATAACTAATATCAGAAAATAATAAACCACACAGAATAGAACACAAGACACATAGATTTAATGTGGTTCACCCAATCCCTGGGCTACATCCACCAACAGCTAGTCCAATATTATTATTATCCAGTGATTACAACCTGATTACAATCCGTAATCCCTTACAGCCCAATTCTGCCACAAGTACTAAAATCATACATAATGAAAATCCCTAACCCTAAGCCATATTATATAATATTTTCCCACTTTAGGGTTAGAATGAGTTATAAGTAGTCGGCCCAAATAACCAAAAAGTAGTCAGCCTAGTAGTTGACTACTTGCTTATTTTTATTCCAGCGTGAGTTCTTTCTTTTGTCCTTATGAGAGTTGTTATTATTTTGAATATTGTTTTTAATATGTTGTTTTGTCAAAATACCTTGTTCTTTTAAGACATCCTCTATTCTACATGTGGTTTTGACCATGGCGTCGAATGAATCAAAGACCATCTTTTGAACCTCATACTGCATCTCAGGTACTAAGTTGCTCACAATGATATCAATTCTCTCATGTTCAGGAATTGTCCTAGAATATCAAAAGCATAATCATCTCCACCTTTGTAAAAATGTAACAAAGGGTTCCCCTTGATTCTATTTTAAATTACACAAATCGAGCATGGTGACTGATCTTGATAAATTATAGGCAAAATGTTGCACAAATCTGTGGACCAATTCTTTAAAATTTTTGATGGGAGCGGTTATGTTGGTAAACCACTCCATAGCTTGACCTTTTAGACTCCTTGGGAATAATCTCATTAGATAGGAATCTTCATGGTGAAATTCAAAACTCATGGTATAAAACTGACGCACATGATCATGCGGGTCACCATTACCATCATATTTGTCATATTGGGGAAATTCAATTTTCCTAGGAAAATCTATCATTCTCACACTCCTATCAAAAGGATTAGGACAAATAGAGTCAAGGTTGAAGGAACTCTTAGGAGCCATCATTTTCTCCATCATCTTCTTGATTTTCTTAATCTCCTCCTCTTGTGAGGGGCTCTATTTCTTTATTTTCTTATCCACGTCAAATTTATAAGGGACCCTTGCACCCTTGTTGATCAAGCTCTCTAAGAACTTATCTTTATTTTTCTCAACATATTTCTCCACATATTGTTGGAAAAGTGGTTCTTGTTGTACTCTCATGAAGTCTTGAGCTTCATAATTTGCACTACTTCCTCCATGTTGAGAGTCATGATGAGCTCATTGGGAGGGTTGTCTTGAGTTCCTAGGAGGCGTCTGTATCCTATAGTGAGCATGTTGTAAAGTCCTTCCTCTAGGACTAGGAGATCTTGATGGTGACCTTGAATATTTTCTACCTCATGGGGTGCCCGAGCGAGTAGATGGTGGGGAGTTGGTCCCACTGTTGGTACCCCTATTGTTGAATTGTGCATTAACTTTTTGGGCTAGGAGCCTATCTTGTTCTTCTTGTGCGACCCTTCTCTCTATGTCCAACAAGGCTCATTGTTCCTCCTCTAGGAGCCTAAATTTTTCTTCTTTTGCAGCTTGTTCATTCAAGAATGCTTGTTTTTCTCACTCAATACTTTCTAGCCTCTCACTTGTATATCTTGAAGCTATTTTTAGTGGAGAGCTTATCCTTGAACATTTGAACAAGTTAGCTACATTCACATGAGCATCACAAGATTGGTTGTTTTGGTCTTCATGTTGTGACCTTGCATCTTGGTGAGCTTGTGTATAGTGTCTCTCAGTTCATTGATGAGCATCCAGATACCTTGAGTTAATAGGAGGTGACTCAGGTTGATTGTCATCATTGAACGACATGTTACCTCTATGTCTCTGAAAAATGTCATCAAGAGTTTGATCTATTGTTTCTCTTTGTCTCCTAGTCAAAGTGTAGCTCATGTCCATATTTGATTGAGAGGATGGTATAGAAGTACTCAACTCACTAAGGCTACTCTTAGGCTCAAACCAAACTTCTAAAGCACTCCTAG
This sequence comes from Chamaecyparis obtusa, assembly GCA_027943335.1. Classification (NCBI taxonomy): domain Eukaryota; kingdom Viridiplantae; phylum Streptophyta; class Pinopsida; order Cupressales; family Cupressaceae; genus Chamaecyparis; species Chamaecyparis obtusa. The sequence goes on from BSBK01000175.1 coordinate 165,698, forward strand.
GAGATTGATCGAAGGCGGGTTCCTTCCCCTTTCACCTTTGACAAGTTTGGACTAAAGGTAATTGTTCAAAAACTACTTGAGGTTGTTTCCCTTGACCCACTTGGTATCTTTTTGTAATCGGCATGAAAGAAAAGACCCTTAGTGAGAAAATAACCTTATGACTCACTAATTGTCAAACTAGGATAGTGAAAATATTCAATTGTCCAAAAAGAGATATGGTGAGATAGAAAGCTAATAAAAGGTATAAATCAACACTACCATAGTGGTGCATAACAAAAGGATTCTAGTATCCTAGCACATATGGATCAGGAGGATGATTTAACCAAAATATATTGAAATTGAATTTGTATGAAACTGGATTTGGTCAAAAGAGTACTCAAACTCTCCAAGTGTTCAAAGAATCTAAAGGTGAATCTTATCAATAAGGATGATTCCTAACTTACTAATGACAAGAAAAATCTTTTGTGAAGTCAAAGATTACTAACTCAAGATGTCTAGAGCCAAAAACCTAAGGTACAAACAGGCTTTCAGTTGCAGGGTACAAAACTTACTAAAATCTAGTCAACTAAGAGAAGACTAAAAATGCATGAATTAGGCAGACATCAAAAATATTCTGGGCGACAGTTCACGGTAAGCAGGGCAATACTTCACATTAAGCAGGGCGATACTTTCCAGGCAGCTTGGGTGATAATTTCCAGGCAAGCAGGGCGATAGTCTATCAGGGGTGAACTATCGCGCGATACTTTCCAGGACAGAGGGCGATACTGTTCCAGTGTCGCATGATTCTTGACTAGTGAGTGTCAAAATTTTAGTTTTTAAGGCAATTTGGTCCAAAATTTTAGTTTGAGGGTTGGTTTTTTTTATCTCAATCACAGTGACAACAATAAATTGACAGGTTTGTAAATAGTAGCTGATCAAACATGTCTTCAAAAACTTGAAACAAGGGCAAAAGAAACCTTGCCAAGACAAGCAATTGTGATATCAAAATTGAAAAAATTCTATGATCACTACCCAGATGTTGAATATGCAAGAACGTTTACACGGGTATATCATAACAAGAACACTTCAAGCACTTTTTAGCCTAAAAATACAATGGCTCAATACTTAACAACTTGGCCCACACTTGATGCTCCATTGCTTCACACAAAGTGGTTGCCCACAATAGATATTGACTTTGTCATGGAAATGCCAATGACACAACCAAAGGAACACAGATGGTGAGTAATCTTGGGGTGATCTAGGTTATTCCACTTGGATCAATCCTTGCACCAAGAAGCTAAGCGAAAAAATAGGGTGGCTTCTATCTATGGTTCTTAGTAAGGGATTATGTTTGTAGTACCCCTCTTGCTCCTCAAAAAGGACTGGGACCTCACGGCCTCAAGAGTACCTTAAGCATTCTTACTGAACACTTTCTTCATGGTCACAATCCCACAAGTACTCACATCAAGTGAAGACAAGCACTACGTCTACCAAGGTTTTGTGTCCTTGATAGCCTTGAGTTTATAGTGGGTCAGAATAGTCGGCAAAAGACTTGTCCCCACTTAGGTCGTTCCTCTTGATTGGTCAAGAGCAGGCCTGCTAAAAGATCCTAAAGATCTAAACAAAGAATGGATCAACTTATGAGATTCAAGATTTTTGTTTCACCACAAGGGTGAAGAGCATACTCCCCTATCTCAAAGTTTTCTCCCAAACACACCAAGCAAATGTTCAATTACCCTCTTGCTTTCAAAATCCAAAGATGGGTCAAGATTTTCAAGTTCACCACAAGGGTGAAGAGCATACTTCTCCTACCACCCAAGAATTCCTACAACAAGATATTATGTTCCTATGAAATGAAACAACTAGTAATTGTCACACTTGAAAATGAAATAAACAACAAGCACTTGATTGGGTTTTTATGCTTTGGGCAGCCCTGCAAAAACTGTTAGTAGCCCTTGTGCATTTGAAGCTTTGACATGCATTCTTTTAGGAAAATGATCAAGCAATGAGAGCACCTACAAACACTTGTTAGCCCCACAAGGTTAGCAAAATCAAAATCTAAATGAAATCTACAAATTAAAGCTATCTAACCACAACAAACTAAACTAGCAAGCTAACTAGATCCAAATTTGGCAAAAAAGAACCAAGAAACAACTCATTGTTGGGTGCAAGTGATAGTATAGTCACCAGTAATATCACGCGACACTTTACAGTATACTTGGGTGATAATATATTTCTGGGTGACACTTCGCTTTACTACAAGTGACAAAATTTCTCAAATAGGGTGACAGAATGTCTCAAGTAGGGTGATACTTTTAACTGGTAAAGTATCGTGTGACCACAGGTGAACTATCACATGATACTAGAAATTATCGCGTGATAATCTGAGACTAAAAAAACCTAAGAGTCGAAAATGAAGCTAAAAATTGATGAAAAATTTGACGAAAATGCAAAAAATTAAGGACAAAACAATAATGCTCTGCCCCATGGTGGGCACCAAAAATGTACACACTCAAGTAGTGTACTTCTCTAAGCCATTACATCCAAGGGAATCCATGAAAGGGAAACCTTAGAAAGTGACCTAGAACTCTCTATGTATGGAGTTGCAAAATTATTTTAAGTTTGCTCTCAACTAGAGCTTTAACCTAATGACCTTGTTAGTCAACCACACAATGAGAGATTTAAATGAAGACAAGGGCAAGAATGCCAATATCCCCAAAAATCACTATGAAATGCAAATAAAAACTAGATTAAGATGAGTATGCAAGCTATAAATGAGAGGTGAAAGCCAAGCTATGGAAATGAAAGTACAAACTAAACTATGAAAGGAAAGATGCAAGTGTTACAAATCCTTCCTAATTAGACTAGATGAAGTAATCTAAAGCATAAAGGAAACTAAGCTAAATATGAAGCTATGAATGCCATGACAATGCAAGAAATGAAACTATTATAACATGTAGATACAAAAGCCAAAAATGCTCCAAATCTTCAAAAGCTTTAAAGTGACCTAGAAAACCTGCAGCATAACATTAGCATAAAAAGATTGATATGCAAATGAGGAAGAGAGCTCTCCTTTTAAAGGAATTGAAAAGGAATAGACCATGGAGATTAAGAGGCAAAAGATTTAATCAAGGGTAGAGCTTGAAAGAGGAGCAATCCATGTGCACAAATATCCTCCAATAAAAAAATAAGAGTTGACTTTTGTGTTCATATGAGACAAAAAGTACTTTTTTATTTTTATAAAATAAGAACAATGCTTTATTTGTACAACTTAGGATAAGAGGAAAAGGTGGGAGCTTTTTATTTAATAAAAGGAGAGGAAATATTCTTTTTAATAAATAAAGACTTTAGGATAAAATGATTAGCCCAAGGCAAATAATTGAAAATGATGAAATAGGATTTGATCAAGGAAATTGATATGATTGAAAAATGCTGATTTTTAAAAATATTGATTCAGGGATTTGATAAATTGCTAAATGGAGGCCCAAAGTCTAGGCAACCATTTTAGGGTGCATACACAACCCACTTTTTCTTCCTCTTACTATTGATTGCTTCCTAGCCAGGTACTTTGAACTTGCCTAGGGCATCAATGCATTGTATTTAAAACTCATTCTTGGGGCCCCTCGTCTTGCATACATCATATAATACAACTCCACCCCCATATAACAAAAACCCACAAAATTTCTATGGTGGAAATGGAAGTGGCAAGAACATCTTCATGTACAACTAGAACACTGGCAGCAGACTACCCAAAAAAAAGATGATCTTCTAACCCAAGAAAAATGACCTCCTACTAACTAGATTAATGAATGAAAAATGTTCACATATGGATGGTTAATAGGAATCTATAGTTAGATCATGTATTTCAATCCATTCTACCATTTATGCAAACAAAAAGCTACGGGACTGTCAAATTTGGGACAGCAGAATGACACAACACAAAAGCTTTTCAAAGCATGAGAGGATGACCTTCTCAAAATTACTGGTGTCAATGAAAAAGTTCTATAAATTCATGGTAATTAATGATCCATGGTTATATTTTTCATTTCAATCCATTATCCCATGCATGCAATCAAAAACTCAATGATTGTAAAACTGTGAGCAGATTTGAAGAAGCTTTTATAACATAGCAAAAATGACCTCTCCCAAACTTCTGGTCTGAAAAGAAAAGCTCTACCTAATCATAAATAATATGGATCAAACACTAAAACATAAATTCAACACCATTTTCATAAGCATTCAAAGAAAACTTAAAACTGTGACTCTTTCTTCAATGTTCAGAAAATTTTTTTTGTTCCACCTCTGTCCAAACTCATTACAATGCTTAGCTCATGGTTTTGAAAAGGTTTTCCACTTCCTTTGTATGCTTCCTCCATGTATGTAGACATTACAAACATCATTCTTCTTCCCAACTTGATCTGTCATGAAAATTCTGCAAGTTGTCATGCAAGTTCTTGAAAGTTGTCATGACCAATTTTTGCTTTCTTTTGTTTTTTGGCTTCTCCTTCAAAATAGGAGTTTGGAATCCTTCTTGGATGTTTCCTAAGACATATTAATATTTTCTAGACATTATTTTTCCTTTCAGCCATCATCCTTCCATTATTTCCCATTTTTTGACACTTTTTAGCCAAGTTAGTAACTTTGACAAAAAATGAAAAAAATCAGTTATCTCACTCTACCTTTGGGTTTTGATCTGAGAATTTTTAGCCATAGTATAAAAACATATTCAAAGGCATTTAAAACATAACACAACCTATCCAAGTCCAATTTTCACTCTAGGACTTAATCTGCCACTTTTTCCTGAAGAACACACAAAATAACTCTACTAAGCAAACTATCTAGACATGGATTGACCTAGTCATATCCACCTTGAGGAAATAAAGAAAATGACCTTCTAAGGTCCACACAACTCTCTTGACTTGGCTAGAGTTAGTGCATGCCAAAAAAAATAAAGAGCTAAGGGTTTTAGCTAGGTGTGCTCCTGCACCATTGTTGATTGCCTCCTTGAGTTGATGGAGGAGGGGGAACGTAACCAGTTTTTAATTGAAGATTGCCAAGACTGTCATCTTCGTAAAGACCTGAATTGTAGAGTTGTTCAAAGGTTGGGGCCACATGAGAAGACAAAGGTAAAGTAATGGGTCCTTCTTCAGCTTTCTTGTGTGAGGAAGCTCTACTTTCCACCATTAACCTTGGGTGAAGCAAGAGAGCAAGATAAAGACAATTGAAGAATTAATTGATTCAAAAAGATCCAATGACACAACCTTGTCAAGATTGATTGATTAAAGATTAGATTGGACCTAAATGAAAGATACTGTGCCCTAGTTGTATGGGTAGATGCCCAAAAGATAGAGTACATCAGCTCACAACACTTAGCCGTTTTGATATAGACCAAATTGATTGAAGATGTTGACAAGGTTTTGACACAAGATAGAAAAGACTCAAATCAATTAAACAGAAGGCCAAATCAAACTCAAGAGACCACTTTAAGAAAATGATTGAACTCATTCTAGTTTCTGCTCTATTCCTGACACAATGATTTGTATGACAGAATCTAGAAATAGGTTGTAAAAATAGGATTGCTGGCAATTTTGGCAACTTTCTGGCAATTTTTCAAAATTTCTCATACGACTTTTGACAAGCTCATACAATAATGGGTAGGCTCTGAAATGACAGTTGATAGCAGATTTTGACTTTTTAATTTTGACTGTTGGCAAAACTCATACGACACTATACTAGTTGTCATACAACAATATAGGGGTTCTAAAATGACTATTGGCAAAAACTCGTATGACTTTCTGACCTTGAATGTTGACTTTTGACTCCAGAAAGGGATTTTGCAATTTTCTCAGTTTTCAGAATCAATGTGTTTGCAAAGTTTTTTGTCCAGATTTGAGGAGTATACTAAGATAGTTCATTTTCAATAACTGAGTAGATAAACAAGCATGTAGAACAATAAGCAAGTGATTTCAAGCACATCTGAAAATCATGAACATGGGACAAAGCATCCCTACGCATGAAAAATCAAGCGATTGAATGTGTTAATCCCTAGAAGTGATAATTGTGTATGTTCCAAGAAGTTTTTCAATAACGCACATAGTCCTAGAAAATGAAAAATTGGCCTCACTAGGGTTTGTAGTAATGGTCTGACTCTATAAATTTTGTGATCTCAAGAGGAAAAACTCCAATCTAGGTGCACCGGGGTTTTGACACAGTCCAAGAATTTAATACATCAGGAGCTGCTAGGGAGATTTGACAGCCCAACATGTGATCACACCCGTGAAGATTTCCTCCACAAGGACATTTGTATAGTGGTTGTCACTACCACGGTGAAAATGGCTATTACCACTTGAAGTTCCATCCATGTGGTTGACCCAATTAAGGGAATGTCCACTATGGTTAACCCTCACTAAAGGTGACTCACAAAAGATACCATAGGGGGACTAGATCGGATTCAAGGATCTGGGTTTTAGGTACTATCCAAAAAGGAAGTAGAGCATAATCCCCTAATCTCTTCACTTCACCCAAAAAAAGTAGACAAATTAATCTGACACGCTAAGACCAAAATTTATCTCGCCAAGATTTGTGATGTCAACGACTCATGATCAATCAACCTCTCTGGAGAGAGAATGTATCAATCAAAAGCTGAGGACTACAAATCAAGTGAACATCAGACAATCTCAATATCCTTCCCTACCTACAAGGGGATCCTTCGTCAAGAAGAGTTTTGCATGAATAAATAAGAGAATGAAGCCCACTCTCTCAAGATCTTCCACAAATAGTGTTCATAGGGCCTATTTACTATGTGTAACAGATATGCAAAAAGAAAATCTATGTTCCCTTCATAGCCCAAAATGAAGTCTATGATATGAAAGCAGAAAAAGTAGTCACACAAGCTTGATACGTGAGAGTTCGTTTTATATCCAAAATTGAAGTGTTATCAGATTGAATAAAATACCTGAATTTCTCACAACCCGCTTAGTAGATTTTACCTATTTTTAGCAAATTTGTTGTACTTTTCCCAATCAGAATCAGCAGATACCAATCAGAAATAGAGAATTTCAATTGTTAGGGTTAGCTGTCAGTCCAAATCTAAAAATCAAATCTGAAGAACTTCCTGGAAATCTGAAATGACAATTGAAATCTAGTGTCCAAACTCGTAGGACAGTGGGTTACCTCCCGCACAACAATCGGGAAACTCGTACGATAGTGGATGTCTTCTCATACGACAATCGAGCTCCCAAATGACAATGTGTAGCTTCTAATACGAGCCTCAAAATTATCAACTGTCGTACGACTATGGGGAATTCCTAGTACAACTTTCTGACAAAAGTCATACAAAAAATGTACGGACATAAAATAAAAATCATAGTTTTAATCAGAAAATGAAAAGAAATTGATAGAAATTGATAGAAGTGAAATGGAAACCCATTTTAGGGTCCCACGGTGGGTGCCAGAAATGTGTGTGAATTTTGTACCTAGCTATGGAGACAACACTTTAGTAAAACATTAGAGGTTAGCGAAATCAAAATATGCAATGAAATGGAAACTAAGCTAACCAGGTGATTTACTACCTTCTAGTAGGTGTGAGTATCGTATTCTCAGATTAGACTGAGATCAATGACAATGCAACACCTAAACGAAGGATTTAGATGCAAAAGATGAATGTAGAATAAATGCAAATTAATTTATATTTTTGTATTTTCTCTGCAATAAGAATGAAAATTTTGATATGAATCTAATCTAGATGGATTGATAAAAAACAAAATTGATCTAAGAATGCTATGCTAAATGATATGAAATGCTCAAAACAAAGAAAATTTCACAACAACTTGGATTCACAAATGATAGATTCTTCAGTCGCAAATTCGCCAGCGTGAAGATGCAAGTTTGTGGATCTTTTTAGAAGAGCTGAAGCCTTGATTTTATAGAAATCCAGGGCTTGAGGGTTAGTGGAAAAAGTCATAAATCACTCTTAAGGAACTCAAGTTAATTTTTGAGTCAACAAGGAATTAGAAATAGATAACTCACATAATCATGCAAGAACAATTTTTAACTTGAATCAAAAGTTGAGATGAGCTTTCAACTCAAAAGAGAGTTGAGTTTAATTTTAGAACAACTTGAAATTGATTTTCTAATTCAAAGTTTAACTACTCCTTAAATGTACACAATTAATTATGAATTAATTTAATAAATAAAGTGATTTATTTTCAACTTAACTGATTTTAAATTTGAGAATAACTGATTTATGGGTTAATCAATTATTAAATCAAACTTTTATTTAAAAACTATATCATTAATTTTGACAATTGACATTAATTAATTAAATAGGAATTTAATCAATTAGTCATAAGATTTTTTATTTATTGTCAGAATTAAATAATACAATTTAGGAATAAATTTAATTAAATAATTAAGTGGCAGAATTAAATCTAATTAAATAATTATTCAGAATATTCAATTAATCAAACTTTAGGATAAATATGATTTATCACCAAATAATCATTAAATTAAAGATAATTAGATAATAGGAAAATTGCTAGGAATATTCCCTGATGCAGAATTTAGGATAATCAATTAGGATTCGATGATGTTCAGATATACTTAGGTTAGGACTTTGATGTCGATTTTGATCGATTTGATGATGCAGGAGGTTAATGAACTTATAGCTCATTTTTGGGGTATTACACTACAAAGGTGAGAAACCCACCTCAATAGGGAATGTTGAGATAAGGATAGTTGGAAGAGAAGACCCAAGTAAAAAATCATCTACCTCCATATAAACAAGTGATAGAAAAGAACACCAACTACCTCCACGCACCTCTTTCATCCAACAATGAGCCACCTCAATAGGTTGAGCCTCTATCTCAATAGGAACTTCCACCTCAATAAAAAGCGATAAAGAAGAGAGAAGAAGAAGAGTAACCTTAAACTGCTACAGAGCCATAGAGTGAAACCCCACCTCAATAGGGATTTGTGTCACAACATGGAGATGCCAACCACAATAGCCAAACAAACAAATGAGGGTCTTCTTAGTTGCAAAACTTGCAACCAAAGAGACACAAAAGCACCAAGACCCTCCACATTGGTGGCATCAAGCCCAACTACATGAAGGAGAAGCCCAGATAAGGAATTTGAACCAAACCCTCACAAATAGGGAAGGGAGGCACATAAAGAGCCTACCCAAATAAATCCTAGAACTAGAGACAAGAAGAAGAGGGCCATACATGAGACCCAAATCACCAAGGCACAAGCCAACACACCACTTGAGGTAGATAAGCATCACAAACCAGAAGGCAAAGTATGACCAAGAGGGGAAACCTATTTGCACAACAAACCAGTCTTCCACAACCGATAGGAAGGTGATGAAGATAAGCCACATGTCGCTGCACAAAAATAGACAAGTCTGGCCCCAAGGAAACCATAATAAGGAGGGCCAAGAACCCTGAAAAATACCCCTTTCGCACACCATCACAAAGGAACGAGGGCCACCAAGGAAGAGATCAACACGCAAAATACTATGCGAAGGAAGAGAAGGTGAATGTGGAAGTCCATGCAAATAGATCATAGAAAGACCCTCCCACTATGCAACACCAAGTCACACACATCGGGGACATAGGGATCATCGACCCCCAAATACCCATCGCCATCATCAACGTCATCCGCTGAGTCCAACCAATCTCCATTAGTTTTAGACTACTTCCATCCTTTCCTCATGTTTGAATTATTTCTATTTTTAAGGAATCCCTTAAGAATAGCGACTATTTGAAACAAATTTTTTAGTTTTATAGTGAGCTAATAATTATCCAAACATACTAAGTTAAAATATCAAAATAGGTTCACTTCAAAGATCTAAATTTTTTTTTTATAGTCATCAGTGTTCTATATTATGTGAGATAAAATGTATGAATTAAAAAAATTGCTGCAAACATTAAAAATCAAATAATACCATTTTTACTTCATTAAAGACAACTGAAGAATGAATTGATTCGAAAAGATCCAATGACGCAACCTTGTCAAGATTGGTTGATTGAAGATTAGATTGGACATAAATGAAAGATACTATGCCCTAGTTGTATGGGTAGAGGCCCAAAAGATAGCGAACATGAGCTCGCAACACTTATCCATTTTGATAAAGACCAAATTGATTGAAGATGTTGACAAGGTTTTAACACAAGATAGAAAAGACTCAAATCAATAAAACAGAAGGCCAAATCAAACTCAAGAGACCACTTTAGGAAAATGACTGGATTCGTTCTAGTTTCTGCTCTATTCTTGACATAGTGATTTGTATGACATAATCTGGAAATAGGTTGTAAAAATAGGATTGCTGGCAATTTTGGCAACTTTCTGGCAATTTTTCAAAATTTGTCATACGACTTTTGACAGGCTCGTACAATAATGGCTAGGCTCTAAAATGACAGTTGACAAACTTGTACGACAGTTGATAGCAGATTTTGACTTTTTACTTTTGCCTAGTGGCAAAACTCGTATGACACTATACTAGCTATCATACAACAGTAAAGGGGTTCTAAAATGACTATTGGCAAAAACTCGTACAACTTTCTGACCTTGAATGTTGACTTTTGACTCCAGAAAGAGATTTTGTGTTAGATTTTGCAATTTTCTCAGTTTTAAGAATCAATGTATTTGCAAAGCTTTTTGTCCAAATTTGAAGAGTATACCAAGATTGTTCATTTTCAATAATTGAGTAGATAAACAAGCACGCAGAACAACAAGCAAGTGATTTCAAGTACATCTGAAAATAATGAACATGGGACAAAGCAACCTTGCGCATGAACAATCAAGTGACTAAATGTGCTAATCCCTAGAAGTGATAATTGTGTATGTTCCAAGAAGTTTTTCAATAACGCACATAGTCCTAGAAAATGAAAAATTGGCCTCACTAGGGTTTGTAGTAATGGTCTGACTCTGCAACTTTTTCGATCTCAAGAGGGTGAACTCCAATCCTAGCGCACCAGGGTTTTGACATAGTTTGAGAATTTAATACATCAGGAGCTACTAGGGAGATCTGACAGCCCAACAAGTGATCACACTCGTGAAGATTTCCTCCACAAGGATATTTGTATAGTGGTTGTCACTACCACGGTGAAAATGGCTATTACCGCTTGAGGTTCCGTCCACATGGTTGACCCAATTAAGGGAATGTCCACTACGGTTAACCCACACTAAAGGTGACTCACAAAAGATACCAGAGGGTGACTAGATCGGATTCAAGGATCTGGATTTTTGATACTATCCAAAAAGGAAGTAGAGTATAATCCCCTAACCTCTTCACTTCACCAAAACAAAGTAGATAGATTAATCCGACACGCTAAGACCAAAAGTTATCTCACCGAGATTTGTCATGTCAACAACTTGTGATCAATCAACCTCTCCGAAGAGAGAATGTATCAATCAAAAGATGAGGACTACAAATCAAGTGAACGTGAGACAATCTCAATATCCTTCCCTACCTACAAGGGGATCCTTCGTCAAGAAGAGCTTCGCATGAATAAACAAGAGAATGAAGCCCACTCTCTCAAGATCATCCACAAATAGTGTTCATAGGGCCTATTTACTATGTGTAACAGATATGCAAAAAGTAAATCTATGTTCATTTTATAGCCTAAAATGAAGTCTATAATATGAAAGAAAAAAAAGTAGTCACAAAAGCTTGACACGTGAGAGTTCATTTTATATCCAAAATTGAAGTGTTATCAGATTGAACAAAATACCTGAATTCCTCGCAACCTGCTTAGTAGATTTTACCTATTTTTAGCAAATTTGTTGTACTTTTCCCAATCAGAATCAGCAGATACCAATCAGAAATAGAGAATTTCAATTGTTAGGGTTAGCTGTCAGTCCAAATCTAAAAATCAAATCTGAAGAACTGCATGGAAATCTGAAACGACAATTGAAATCTAGTGTCCTAACTTGTACGACAATGGGTTAACTCCTGCACAACAATCGGGAAACTCGTACAACAGTGAATGTCTTCTCATACGAAAATCAAGCTCCCAAATGACAACATGTAGCTTCTGATACGAGCCTCAAAATTATCAACTGTTGTACGACTGTGGGGTCTTCTTGGTACGACTTTCCGACAAAACTCGTATGAAAAATGTACAGACAAAAAATAAAAATCATAGTTTTAATTAGAAAATGAAGGGAAATTGATAGAAATTGATAGAAGTGAAATGGAAACTCATTTCAAGGCCCCACGGTGGGTGACAGAAATGTGTGTGTGAATTTTGCACCTAGCCGTGGACATAGCACTTTAGTAAAACATTAGAGGTTAGTGAAATCAAAATATGCAATGAAATGGAAACTAAGCTAACCAGGTGATTTACTGCCTTCTAGTAGGTGTGAGTATGGTATTCTTAGATTAGAACGAGATCAATGACAATGCAACACCTAAACGAAGGATTTAGATGCAAAACATGAATGTAGAATAAATGCAAATTAATCTATATTTTTGTATTTTCTATGCAATAAGAATGAAAAATTTGATATGAATCTAATCTAGATGGATTGATAAGAAACAAAATTGATCTAAGAATGCTATGCTAAATGATATGAAATGCTCAAAACAAAAAAAATCTCACAACAGCTTGGATTCGCAAATGATAGACTCTTCAGTCGCAAATTCGCCAGCGTGAGGATGCAAGTTCGTGGATCTTTTTAGAAGAGCTGAAGCCTTGATTTTATAGAGATGCAGGGCTTGAGGGTGCATGGAAAAAGTCATAAATCACTCTTGAGGAACTCAAGTTGATTTTTGAGTCAACAAGGAATTAGAAATAGATAACTCACATAATCATGCAAGAACAACTTTTAACTTGAATCAGAAGTTGAGATCATTTTTCAACTCAAAAGAGAGTTGAGTTTAATTTTAGAACAACTTGAAATTGATTTTCTGATTCAAAGTGTAACTGCTCCTTAAATGTACACAATTAATTATGAATTAATTTAATAAATAAAGTGATTTATTCTCAACTTAACTGATTTTAAATTTGAGAATAACTGATTTATGGGTTAATCAATTATTAAATCAATCTTTTATTCAAAAACTATATCGTTAATTTTGACAATTGACATTAATTAATTAAATAGGAATTTAATCAATTAGTCATAAGATTTTTTATTTATTGTCAGAATTAAATAATACAATTTAGGAATAAATTTAATTAAATAATTAAGTGGCAGAATTAAATCTAATTAAATAATTGTTTAGAATATTCAATTAATCAAACTTTAGGATAAATATGATTTATCAACAAATAATCATTAAATTAAAGATAATTAGATAATAGGAAACTTGCTAAGAAAATTGCCTGATGCAGAATTTAGGATAATCAATTAGGATTTGATGATGTTCAGATATGCCTTAGGTTAGGACTTTGATGTCGATTTTGATTGATTTGATGATGCAGGAGGTTAATGAACTTATAGCCCATTTTTGTGGTATTACACTACAAAGGTGAGAAACCCACCTCAATAGGGAATGTTGAGATAAGGATAGTTGGAAGAGAAAATCCAAGTAAAAAATCATCAGCCTCCATATAACCAAGTGATAGAAAAGACCACCAACTACCTCCACGCACCTCTTTCATCCAACAATGAGCCACCTCAATAGGTTGAGACTCTATCTCAATAGGAACTTCCACCTCAATAAAAAGCGATAAAGAAGAGAGAAGAAGAAGAGTAACCTTAAACTGCTACAGAGCCATAGAGTGAAACCCCACCTCAATAGCGATTTGTGCCACAACATGGAGATGCCAACCACAATAGCCAAACAAACAAATGAGGGTCTTCTTAGTTGCAAAACCTCCAACCAAAGAGACACAAAAGCACCAAGACCCTCCACATTGGTGGCATCATGCCCAACTACTTGAAGGAGAAGCCCAAATAAAAAATTTGAACCAAACCCTCGCAAATAGGGAAGGGAGGCACATAAAGAGCCTACCCAAATAAATCCTAGAACTAGAGACAAGAAGAAGAGGGCCATACATGAGACCCAAATCACCAAGGCACAAGCCAACACACCACTTGAGGCAGATAAGCATCACAAACCAGAAGGCAAAGCACGACCAAGAGGGGAAACCTATTTGCACCACAAACCAGTCTTCCACAACCAATAGGAAGGTGATGAAGATAAGCCACATGTCGCTGCACAAAAATAGACAAGTCTGGCCCCAAGGAAACCACAATAAGGAGGGCCAAGAGCCCCGAAAAATACCCCTTTCGCACACCATCACAAAGGAACAAGGGCCACCAAGGAAGAGATCAACACGCAAAATACTATGCGAAGGAAGAGAAGGGGAACGTGGAAGTCCGTGCAAACAGATGATAGAAAGACCCTCCTACTATGCAACACCGAGTCACACACATCGGGGACACAGGGATCATCGACCCCCAAATACCCCAAATACCCGTCGCCATCATGGACATCATCTGCTAAGTCCAACCCATCTCCATTAGTTTCAGACTACTTCCATCCTTTCCTCATGTTTGAATTATTTCTATTTTTAAGGAATCCCTTAAGAATAGTGACTATTTGAAACAAAATTTTTAGTTTTATAGTGAGCTAATAATTATCCAAACATATTAAGTTAAAATATCAAAATAGGTTCACTTCAAAGATCTAAATTTTTGTTTTATAGTCATCAGTGTTCTATATTATGTGAGATAAAATGTATCAATTAAAAAAACTGTTGTAAACATTAAAAATCAAATAATACCATTTTTACTTCATAAAATATAATGAAGTTCACTAAATTAATATTTTAAATTAGTAATTAATAATTATATGATAAATTTATTTTGATTCCAACACTAACTTAAAATTCAATCTAATAATGTAACAAATCTTGTGTCAAATTTTTTAGTTCAAATTTTTATTTAACAATTTAAATATTTTTGATAAAAAATTTGTAAAAATTAGTAATTTAGGTTGCCTTAAATCTTGAATTATTAGACAAAATTAAATTTTCTAGTTTAAAACAAAAAGTCAATTGACAAATTATATAAGCCACAAAAAAATCAGTATGACAAATTTATCATCTAAAGGTACGACCATTCTTTTTTCCAAGATAGATTCCCAACTAAACCAAATTGCAAGCACATCCACATATCATGAGTTTCCAAATTCACAACATGAGTTTGCAAATCCAAGTTTCTACCTTTAGTGCATGTCATCGTAGACATTACATATTCCAAATTCACTTCCACATATAAGATCATTGATTAGAAAAATTAATACAAGTCTATATATCCTCTATGGTGTATGTTTATTTTATGATTATTCCTTGTCAAAAAACTATCTAATAATTATTTATGTATGGAAAATAAATCTATTTGAGACATCCTAATCATCCACAATGTTAATTAGCCAATAGGCTATTATAGGTGGGGATTTCACTTAAAACCTGTCCACGCTTTGAAACCAAACAGTTATACAGTAATTTTTAGGTGACAGTTCGACAATAAAAATGTTAATTAGTCGATAGGCTATTAGCATAGTCTCCATGTGGCTACTAAGCTTATTTTGGCTAGCAACCGCTGCTAACATTTCTAGCATTAGGTGATGGTTTGACAATAATTGTAGCCGGTGGTAAACCTCAAACCTATCAGATGGTAGTAAACCGTTTATCAGAAACCAGTTTTTATTACGAATTTTCCAAACACCCCCTCTGATATCGAATGTTACAGCTACACAAAATCTTCAACAGAAGCTCACTTCCATGGGCCTTCCCCCAAATTTGGTTCAGTTTTCTTTCAATGATACATCAGATTTTGTGATATTTGGATGTCAGCATAGTCTCTCTACTTATATTATATGCATACATTTATGTGGTCAAGTAAGAGCTGCTGAATACTACTTGATATATGTTTCACACACCGAATGTAGCCTTGTTGGCTTGTGCATCTGCCATGTTTGCCACATCTGCAAAGTTCCTATCAAGTTAGCGCAACTGCTAGTTATTTATAGATGAAAAATAAATTCATTTGAGACATCCTAATCATCCACAATGTTAATTAGCCTATCGGCTAGTTATAGGTGGGGATTTCTCTTAAAACCTGTGTGACGCAACAGTTATACACTACAGTGGTTTTTAATTTTTAAGGGGTGGTTTGACAATAACAATGTTAGTTAGCCGATAAGTGGAGATTTCACTTAAAACCTGTCGACGCTTTGAAACCGAACAACTATACAATGCAGTGGTTTTTAATTTTTAGGTGACGGTTTGACAATAACTGTAGCCGGTGGTAAACCCCAAACCTATCAGACAGTAGTAAACCGTTTATCAGAAACCATTTTTTAGTACGAGTTTTCCAAACACCCCCTCTGGCATCGAATCTTACAGCTACACAAAATCCTCATGGGCCTTCCCCCAAATTTGATTCAGTTCTCTTTCAATAGAGCCTGCAATGGCGATCTCTCTAATGCCTCAGCGTGCTTTGCCTGTGGGGGATTTGTTCATAGGAGGTTAACAGACATGATCAGAAACATTTTAGAGAAAACCAATTGAAATTGTTACTATTTCATTTGCATGTATGCTGCGGGAGTGGCGAATGAATTTGGGTCATAGATTAGATTGTTATCTTTGCAATACTGGATTTGATATTTGCTCTAAAAATATTAAAAACAAATGCAATCATCATGTCTACAGCCAAATTCGACAATCTTTTCTCACATACTGCCTGTGCAAAACTGGGAGCTTTGGAACAGGGTATTAACATCAGTCAAAGAATAAAGGAGAGGAATATTGTTAGATGTTGCAACTGCACTGTTAGACATGTATGCAACATATGGAAGTAAAGACAAGGCTAATAAGTTGTTTGACAAAATGCACCCTTCAATTATCTATCTCGTGGATTCAAAGACATACAATGATTCAATACTGTGAAAAAAAAAATCCAACTAAAAGCTACTGAACAATATTTCATTTGTGCAGCTTCTAAATAATGTGAATGATTGAATGAATGCAGGGAGGACCGTCAATCAAGAAATTGCCTACATTCTCATGCTGGCGGCCCTGCTACTCACCTGCACTGACAAGATATGCTTTACCACTTTCTTCCGATCACAGGGATTGTTTTTCTTTGGTCTATGTAAATCTTAAGCTTTGTTGTAAGGGACTGGATCATCCCTGCTCTATACCAGGTGCCACAAAGATTGATATTGAACTCTTTTATTCATTGCCCACGTGTTTGCTGTGTTTCAGATTTTGGGCTTGCTTGGATGCCCCCACATTGACAATCACATCTCACCACAAGAATAGAAGGTACCTATGACTACTTGGCCCTTGAATATTCTCTATATGGTTAACTTACAGATAGAAGGTCATCTGCTAGCTTTCTCTAAGTGCTCTCATCTGGAGCAGCTTCTCCTTTTCTCAAGCAGGAACCATGTGTAATAGCTCGAAACAAACACCTCCCATCACCAGGTACCATATAAATTTACATGCTACATACATTTTCTTCCAACAACAGAGCATCATACATATCCAAGAAAATATGTTACTGAGAATTCCACGGATAATCATTTTAAATTTTTACAGGCAGAGATAATAAAAAATTGCAAAGCAGGCAATGGGAGATCATAGTACTCCATTGTTTTGACCTCAATGCCATGAAAATGCCATTATAATCTATAGAACATGAAATGAAATCTATAAATTTCCTCAAAAGTTGAAATTATATTGCTTTTCAAGCATTCACTAGGGCTTGACCATTCACTCCTATAAGCTTCACTTCTAGAACGAGACATTATCGTCTTCACACTGGAATAGTTATAGAATCTAATGAGTAAACATATTATACTTCAAAAGGCCCCTAAGACCACTATAAAAATGGGATATCACAACTTTCTTTCTAAGCCTCGTTACTAGATGGTCAATTGCCATGGGCATTACTCATGAAAGGCCTTCGCAACCCACTTCTCAGTTTGTCATACTGAGTCTTTTTAGTTTTATCAGAAAGAATTCTCCAAGCTTTTGCAATCAGCTCAAATGATCTCTCAGCTCTTACACCTTTTTTTTCTTATCAGGGTGCAGGATGCAGCAACATAGCCAATTTCCTATAGTATTTCCTGATTACAGAGACTTGGGCATCAGAACCCACATCCAAAAACTTATGTAATCAATCAAATGCTTAGTTGTTTTGGCCAGCAGCAGCAGTCAGGTGGACATTCAGAACTGCTATGAATTGAATGAGGTCTTCAGGAAGAGGATATATATTCTGGGCTTTCAATGCCATTTCCCTGGTACCTTTCAATTCCCAATACATATATATCAACACCTAAATAACAAAATAATGGAGAAAATGTTAATGGCATGATAAGGCTTCTATGATCATAACATAATAAAGAATAAAGGTGATGAAGCAATTTTTATCATAAATTAAATATTTGATAAATATGAAATCATATCTGAATAGATAGATAAAGATTGTGTGATATGTAATCGAATTGTAGGACATAAAAATGATATAAAACATAAACATGTAATCATAGTCAAGATAAGCATGGCATAGTTGGAAATAGCATCTAATCATAGAATATATAAAATAGGGTGATATTATAAATCATGTAGAGTTGTAAATTAACAATGAGCATGTGAAAAACCATGTAAGAGAGAGGACCGAATAGTCAGAATCAGACTCTTGAACTTGAAAGATTTGACAAAAAGAAACTCTCTTCAGCTAAATTTTTGCTCCCAATTGCCTTCAAAATCAGACTCTTGCAAGATGTGACAAAAAAAACTCTCTTTAGCCCAACCATAAAGATGTAGTATATAATGTTTTGCCCAACCAAAAAGTAAGCTAAATTTTAAACATAGAAACAATATTTAGAAAAAGCAACCTGAATACTGTAACAGTTCTCTCCATATAATTATTAGCACTTGCTTCAAATCTGTGTTTCAGAAACAAAATGAAAAATTTCAAGGAATTAACCATGGGAAAGAAAATATAGGCTAATTAACAAATCAATTACTAATTTAAAAAATATGACTACAGATGATATGACATCTTTTAGAAGTATCATTCATAATAATGTAGACCTTAATAGTTCAAGAAAAAAAGTGCATTAAGTGCATCAAAAGGCAGGTCCACAATCAGCCATGTTTGATTGATTTTCAAGCAATCCATCTGACAAATCACCAAATAATATCCAACGCTACTAAACCAAATAATATCCAACACTACTAACTAAAAATTAACATCCAACACTACTAACTAAAAATTAGCTGTATTTTAGTTTTCCATCATCATATCTAATTACTGTAGAATGTAACAGTCTAGTCCAACACCTATATAAGAGAAAACTAGTCTACAGAATAAAAAAAATTATTAACGTTTGTCACAAATTTGTACTAGACTGTTCTGCTTCGAACAAGAAGTAATCAGAGAAGTCTGCATTACCTGCAATGTTTCAGAATCAACCTCCTCTAAGTACCATAATACTTATTCTGAGGTATATAGTCAATACAACTAACAATATGATTAAGAAACCATAAACAGGGGCTTAGAAAGAAAACAATACAAAACAGAGCAAATGCTTAATCATTTAGCCTCTACTCATGACAATGTCAAACAAACTGCAATTGTTTTTTTCTTTAATGTATATTGTGTTAAAGAAGCCTCTCTAAATTTTCCCCTCAAAATTACATATCATATTTAGGAAGAAGATGTGGCTGCCATATCTTGAACCCGAAAGCTAATCCCTACTGTCCATGCTAGCTGCAATAAATCTTTTGCTTTCATTGTCCTTATTGTAGAAAGTTTGGAAAACTATGATAACCCATTACATAATTGACAAATTTAAGAACGAGTCATATATGACTACAGAAATAAATTGGATGTTTAGAACATTGAATTGGTTTTCAAGTTTTGTAGTCATAATCTTCTCAGAAGCTTCAAACAAAGTGCATGATGTTGATGATATTCTTATAATGCCTGTTTTATGAGACTTGAATGTTTTAGTGTCCATTTGGCAGGTTTCAGGGCCAGGTGGTGCAGGAGGAGGGGCATATTCTCGTTTTTTAGTTTGGTAAATTTCAATTCTTTTCAAGAATCAACATGCAAGAATATTTCAATGATACCAACATCAGACAAGATAATTTATTGACCATAGAGAAAACATAGAAGTTACATGTTAGAATCACATTAAATTATATAGAAATGAACAGAAGAATCACATTAAATATAATCTCTATATAAGCTGGTATGTCTATAATTCATAAAAAAGAATATATAAGATGGTATGTCTATAATTCAAAAGAAAGAATGTATGATCCATTGAACTGTGTAACAGTCAATTTACAAATCTGAATGTCAATTCTTTGAAAGACAACTATGGTCTCCCTAATATGGAAAACATGCTGCAAAGAGTCACTGGATCGGAGTTGATGTCAATGATGGATGGTTTCTCTGGGTATAATCAGGTCATGGTCAAGGAGTCAGAACAATTCAAGACTGCATTCACAACTCCTTGGGGGACCTATGTGTATGTTAGGATGCCTTTTGGCTTGACAAATGCAGGAGCTACCTTCCAGAGAGCTATGGATGTGGTCTTTGCTGATTTCATAAATAAGTTTTTAGTGGTATATCAGGATGATCTCATGGCATATTCAGAGAAGGAGGATCAGCACTGTGAGCATCTTGAAAAGATTTTTATTAGAGCTTTGGAATACGGAATTTCTTTGAATCCAAAGAAATGTTTTTTTGGAGTGGTGGAAGGCAAGCTCTTAGGACATGTTGTGTCCAAGGATGGAGTGAGAATTGATCCTGAAAGGGTTATGGCAATAGACAAGCTTTCACCACCAAGGAATGTTAAAGGTGTACAGTCTTTCTTTGGGAAAGTAAATTTTCTAAGAAGGTTTGTTACTAACTTTGCAGAAATTTGTATTCCCATCTCTGGAATGTTGAAGAAAAATGCAAAAGTAGAATGGAATGAAGAAGAAAATGAGTCTTTCAAGAATATCAAACAAGCCATCAAGGATGCCCCTATTTTAAGGACCCCTAATTATGGTAAACCCATGCAAATTTTCTCCTTTTCTTCTTATCATAAAATTGCATCCATCTTATTACAAAAGAATTCAGAAGGGTATGAACAACCCATATCCTTTTTCAGCAAATCCTTACATGTAGCAGAACTAAAGTATGATATAGTTGAGAAGCAGGCTTATGCCCTAGTCAAAGCAGTCAAGGCTTTTAGGTGTTATCTTGTGGGAGCTAAGGTGGTTGCTTATGTTCCTAGTGCTGCCATTAAGGATATTTTGGTGCAACAAGAGGTATTAGGAAAAAGGTGTAGACGGATCAACAGGATCCAAGAATTTAATATTGATATACAGATTACAAAATTGGTAAGAGGACTTGGTCTTGCAAAGTTGATGGCACAGAGTAATTTGGTTGCAAACCATGTGAACATGTTAGAGGAGGAAGAAATGCCATATGTTTGTGATTTGGACTGTTGTGATTGGTACAGGGATGTCATCAATTACTTGCAAAAATTGTTTCTTCCCCCTGACATGAGTGAAAATAAGAAAAGGACTATCAGGCTACAATCTATGAGATATGCCATTATACATGGTGAGTTATGGTGGAAAAGCAATGAAGGTGTATTGCTAAAATGTGTAGACCAGGAAAGGTCTAAGTCTTTGTTAGAATCAATGCATCAAGGTGTATGTGGAGGACACTACATGGCAAAGACCACAGCCCACAAGATCCTTAGATCTGGATTTTGGTGGCCTATAGTTTTTAAAGATACACATCAATTTGTAAGGAAGTGTGATGCATGCCAGAGGTTTGCAGGTAAGCTAAAATTTGGTGGAAATTTACCACTCAAACCAATCTCAGTTTAGGCCCCTTTCCAGCAGTGGGATATTGATTTCATAGGTGAGATTCCAAACAAGTCTAGTGGTGGGCATTCCTACATATTAGTGGCAATAGACTATTTCACTAAATGGGTTGAAGCTATTCCCACTAGAAGGGCCACTAGTAAAGTTGTTATTGATTTCATGATGCAGAATATTCTCACTAGGTTTGGATGTCCAGAAACAATAGTGGTAGACAATGCAATGTGTTTTAGATCTTAGGAGTTTGATGATTTTTGTAAGAATTATGGGATACACATTTCATTCTCTTCCCCATATCACCCACAGGGAAATGGCCAGGCTGAATCCACTAATAAAAGCTTGATAAAGATCCTCAAAAGAGTATTGGACAGGAATAAAAAATCATGGGACTCAAAACTTTGGTGGGCATTGTGGGCTGATAGAGTGACCATCAAGAAGGCCATAGGTTGTGCCCCATTTGATCTAGTTTACGGGATTGGAGCTAGGTTACCTCAGAACAATCTATTGCAAATGTATAAATTCATCTAGGCATATGATGAAGACTTAGATGATGAAATGAGACTAAGGATGGATGAGTTAATCCAGTTGGAGGAGGTAAGAAGAGATGCACATGAAAGAAATGAAACACTTCAGACACAGTGTAAGAGCTTATTTGATAAAAGAGCCACTCAAAGGAGTTTTGGGGCTGGTGATCTTGTTCTAATGTGATATGCCAGATTAGAGGATAAGGGACGGCATGGTAAGTTTGATCCTATTTGGTTGGGTCCTTATCTCATTGAAAGTAAATGGGGAGTTGATTCATATATTTTGAAAGATCTAACTGGTGGCACTTTGGAATTGCCTGTTCATGGACAATTCCTAAAGTTTTACTTCTCTTGAAGTATCTTTTTCCATGAGCAGTAGTTAGGATTCTTCCCTAGGTCTCTTAGGGTTGTTTTTAGTCTAAAATTTTGTGGTCTGCTCTTCCAGTAGATTCTCTTTTCTCATTGTATCTGCAAGTGATACATGTCCCCAACTAGAGCCACTATTAGGCCTTTTTTCTGTCATAGAAAAATCTTGTGAAATTGGCCTATTCCCTGCAATATTTTTGTTAAATGTCCTGCCCTATGTTCTTTTTGTTGTTGCCTTGCTTCAGTCCAAATCGCACGTGCTGAAGTGCAAAACCCAGAAAGTTATTCAAGTCCTAAAGTTCGCAGGAAACAAACTTTAAAATCTGCACAGTGTCGAAAACTCACAGTATTTTTGCAAATCCATGATGTTTTCGGTCTGTGTGAAAACCTTCATTATTTTCGACCTTTGCCTTCCAGCTTTTGTGCACTTGTCTTTTGGTGCCGAAAACTTTGTGTGTTTTCGATCCTTCACTATTGTGAAAACCCTGTGTGTTTTTGACCCTGCACTTCTGCCTTGATTGATGGTGTTTTCTCTAACTACGCAAGTCCGATTGGATGGTGGGTCTAGACTCTTCCTGATTGGTTGTCGCATGGCCGCATGTCAGACTTTTCTGACATGCGATCATGCAACTGCTTGCCACCTAGCCGTGTGGGTCCTAGTCTTGTTCAGCTGCTTGGCGGTCTAATTTGTCTTAAGTGCGCAAGTGTGACGATGTGGGGCCAGTTTCTTCAAAGCGGAAGAGGGAGGAGATCAACGGTCAGCGTGTGATCGCATGGAATATTCTTTCCCCATGCGATCATGCACCTGCCGTTGATTTTGTTTGTTCCAAGCGTTTCTTCGGTGAAGTGGGCCCGGTGTCAGAGGGGTGGGAGGGGGCATGTTCTTATTGGCTGTCGCATGGACGCATGTCAAACTTTTCTAACATGCGATCATGCGACCACTTGCCATCTGTTTGCATGGGTCCCGGCTCTTAGCAGTTGGTGGTTGTTGTTTGGTTGGTCCGAGGCGATGATGTGGCAGCCTGGGGTTGGCTGTCACATGATTGCATAGCCTAGTTTTTGGCTATGCGATCATGCGACCGCTTGCCATGTGTCCCTGGGGCCTGGTAGCAGGTGATGGGGTATCTTCTGGATGCTAAGTGGCAGTGTTCTATTGGTCGATGAGTGACAGATGTGGTGGTCTAATGGTCTTGTCGCATGATCGCAAGGGCCATTTCCACAGCTTGCGATCATGCGACAGAACCCCTGGTGCTGACTTCATGCGGTCTGGCGGTTCCCGATTGGTCGGTGAGCGGTGGCGGTTGCGGCAAGATAAAGGGGTGCGGGTGGTCGCATGTTCGCATAGCCCATCTTCGGGCCATGCGATCATGCGACCAAGCATAAAATGAAACCGATTTTCTGTGGCAGTGAAATTCATGACAGCACGATTATGCAACTAAGGGCAAATAGTTTGGGAACTTAAAGCCCGCGAAGTGCATGGTGACCGTTTAAACTTGCTAAGAGTTTTTTGTGGCAGGAGGTACCAAAATTCAATTTTTGAGCGGCTAGAGTGGGCAGAATGGATTGTCAATTGCTGCGGCTTGACCCCTGTCATGTCTGTGTTAATTCCTCGGGGGGGTTAGGTGATTTTGAATTTTTGAGTTGGAAGTGATCATTATGCTTGCTTTGTAACCCTAGTATAAAGGGATTTTTGTGATCATTTTCAAGGGCATTGGGAGTTAGGTATTCAAACTTCTGGGTTGTGAGTCCTTTTCTCAATCTGAATTGTAATAACTTGTCTTGATTTTTTGGCAATTGAAAGAAAGTTGTAGGTCTAAGCTGCAGTTTGCAAGCAAGGTTCCTTTGGATGGATTGTATACATTTGAGGATTCTTAATACTTAATGCAGGCACATGATTCTCATCTCTCCCTTGTGTTAGCGTAGACAAATTTTGAACTTTTCAGTTCACTGCATATCCTTTTTATGTATAGGTCTTCATTCTTGAGTTCTAATCCAGGATTAGATTAAATGATGCTTCAGATGGGACCTAGATTTGTCTCTTGTCTATGTAGGGATATTTTGTAAGTAGTAGAGGAGATTGTAAATGTGTTTATGACTTTGAATCTCAGATACATTCTGGTGTGTGTGTGTAGTCTGTCTAAGAAACCTTGCCCAATGGATGAGGCACTGGCCTAGATAAGTATTTCTTTGCTGACTTGTCCTGATTGGTTGTTATGATTCAAACACATAAATTAAGAACCATTCCTTAAGTTTTCAGCATTTGGTTGTATGTGGTTCTACCCCATAGCAATGGAGAGTCAATGAGTGTGTGGTTAACATTCAGTACTTTCTTGCTATCCATTTATCTGTTATTCAAACCCAGTCTTTGGTGTGTGAAGTATAGTTTATACTGGGTTAGGTGCACCCACCTTGGTTTTGCAGAGCCAAAAGCAGAAGAGGGCAGTCTTGTCCCTAGAGTTGGTCCAGTTATCCTAAGACCTCATTATAATTTTGGAGCTAACCACCCCTAAAATCTATCTGAGGGTATACTGGCTGCCTATTAGAGCATAAGCGTCATTTTGGACACCAACAATTCTAATATGCAACTTCTTTGTTTTGGTTCATCAAATTATCTGATGTTTATTTTATTGAGCCGATTGGCAATAACTAAGAATATCTTTAGATGTATTTTAGATCATTAAAGGGATATGGTCTTATAAGTTGATCTCTGGAAAAGGTCGTCTTCAAAATGGTATTAAGGATTGAGAACAATAATCTTCAAATGTGTAAATGCTCTACTTAATGGTGTGATGCAAAATTAAATCACTTTTAGATGTCCCAATTGAAATGCTCCTGACATGCTTTTTTAAAATGCGAATGTTTTTAATAGTTACACCATGATCTAGACTTCAAATGAAGAACTATTTTTCCGTGATTTCTCACTTGTCACAGTGAAAGCTTTTAACCTGAAAATAGGAGATTATCCAAATACACACAACTGTAAATGTAAAAAGAAAAAAACACCATACAAATTGGATAAAGCTTCTTTAGTTAAAGGTGCATTCAAAATATTAATAGGATGTATTCTCTAAAGATTTGTTACATGCATATAATTCTATCACAAGAGGAGAAAATAGTATAAAATTCACATTTTATCAGGATAAGGTCTAAAGAAATTGTCAAATTAATTTATTTAAATATTCATGAGATTTTTTTTAGAAGATATTAAAAAGATGTGTAATATAAAAATTTTATTAACATGATTTTTTCTTGTTAAAGGAACAATTGTTGTCTCAATTAAACAATTTATTCTTTAGTCTCATGAGAAAACTAATTCCACAGCGTAGAAAGAGGAACCCTTATATAAAATAGAATGCCAAAATACCTAATCTTTTCTTCATATAGTGAGTATTTTGGCTAGCAGCTGTTCAACATTTCTAGCAATTCGTGGGGCCTTATTTCTTAGGGGACATCCAAAATAGAATGTTTAAATGAAATTTTAATAAAAAAATTTGTAGATAGATGTTTTGAGAAAAAATACTAGACAATAAAAGAAAGAGAAAATATCTTGTGAAGTCATATTCAAGCAGTAAACAAAAATAGAAATAGATTCCAAATTATCAATGAAGTAACCTGTCCAAACCTTTGAAACCGAACAACTATACAATACAGTAGTTTTTAATTTTTTGGCGACGGTTTGACAATAACTGTAGCCGGTGGTAAACCCCAAACCTATCAGACGGTTGCATCGAATCTTCAACAGAAGCTCACTTTCATGGCTTTCCCCCAAATTTGGTTCAGTTCTCTTTCAATGATACATCAGATTATGTCTCAAACCCCCATCTGTGGTGAGGCATTATGACGAAACAAGACTGGATCAAAAAACTCAAACCCACTTCTTTCGACACCGCCTCAGTGCTTTTTCATAGGAGGTTAACAGTTATGATCAGAAACATTTTACAGAAAACAAATCGAAAATGATACTATTTCACTTGCTCACGACTACCCAGGCCGCTTCTTGATCAGATTGTAGCTTGTGCCAGGCTTTGCAGCGACGGGTGGTACAACTGGGTTTGTTTTTGCTTACAGCATAAATGATAGAGGAATTTTGTCATATGTTGTGATGTGAAATGGGAAGCATACACAAAGCACGTGAATTGTTTGATATAATGTCTCCAAAAATGTGGTCTCGTGGACCGCATTGAATATAAGATATACATAATGCCATAAGTGGATTTCTTGAAGAGGCTTAAAACTATAAAAATTCAAATGCAATCACCTATTACCTGCACTGACAAGATATGCTTTACCACTTTCTTCCAATCTAGGGATTGTTTTTCTTTGGTCTATGTAAATCTTAACCTTTGATGTAAGCGACTGGATCACCCCTGCTCTATACCAGGTGCCACAAAGATTGATATTGAATTCTTTTATTCATTGCCCACGTGTTTTCTGTGTTTCCGATTTTGGGCTTTGCTTGGATGGCCCCACATGGACAATCACATCTCACCACAAGAATACAAGGTACCTATGACTACTTGGCCCTTGAATTTTCTCTATATGGTTAACTTACAGATAGAAGCTAATGGATTACTCTAGCTTGCAGGTCATCTGCTAGCTTTCTCTAAGTGCTCTCATCTGGAGCAGCTTCTTCTTTTCTCAAGCAGGAACCATGTGTAATAGCTCGAAACAAACACCTCCCATCACCAGGTACTATATAAATTTACTTGCAACATACATTTTCTTCCAACAACAGAGCACCATACATATCCGAGAAAATATGTTACTGAGAATTCCATGGATAATCATTTTAAATTTTTACAGGCAAAGAAAATAAAAAATTGCAAAGAAGGCAATGGGGGATCACAGTACTCCATTGTTTTTACCTCAATGCCATAAAAATGCCATTGTAACCTATAGAGCATCAAATGAAATTCATAAATTTCCTCAAAAGTTGAAAATATATTTGCTTATCAAGCATTCACTAGGGCTTGATCATTCACTCCTATAAGCTTCACTTCTAGAAAGAGACATAAACGTCTTCACACTGGAATAGTTATAGAATCTAATGAGTAAACATATTATACCTCAAAAGGCCACTAAGACCACTATAAAAATGGGATATCACAACTTTCTTTCTGAGCCTCGTTACTAGATGGTCAATTGCCATGGACATTACGCATGAAAGGCCTTCGCAATCCACTTCTCAGTTTGTCATACTGAGCCTTTTTAGTTTCATCAGAAAGAATTCTCCAAACTTTTGCAACCAGCTCAAATGATCTCTCAGCTCCTACACCTTTTTTCTTATCAGGGTGCAGCAACATAGCCAATTTCCTATAGTATTTCCTGATTACAGAGACTTGGGCATCAGAACCCACATCCAAAAACTTATATAATCAATTAAATGCTTAGTTTTTTTTGGCTAGCAGCAGCAGTCAGGTGGACATTCAGAACTGCTATGAATTGAATGAGGTCTTTAGGAAGAGGATATATATTTTGGGCTTTACAATGTCATTTCCCTGGCACCTTTCAAATCCCAATACATATATATCAACACTTAAATGACTAAATAATCGAGAGAATGTTAATGGCATGATAAGGCTTCTATGATCATAACATAATATGACACAATTTTTAGACTATCATATAATAAAAGAGGACAACAGACATAACAAACATTCGAACTATCAAAGATATTGTCACAAAATACCAGTCCTTGCACAAATTTCTCTCAAATTAAATAGAATATATTCTCATAGCTCCAAGTAGTATACTACAAGAATGTATTATATCCCCTTACCTTATGTCCAATTTCCCACATTCAATCAATTATGTCCAAGAACCTTAATATTATTCCACTTATAGATTTAAATAGATAGCTTGACTACTACACTAAACCCATCTACAGTGATGGCAATATGGAGGATAAATGTAATGAAAAATAAAGAGAGACATTCGTGCAATTAAAAAAAAGTCTGATAATCTCATGTTTGTCTCTTAGTTTTTGCTTGAGAATCAGATTCTTGAAGCCAAAAAGCAAGCTAAATTTTAAACATAGAAAAAACAATCTGAATACTGTAACAGTTCTCTCCATATAATTATTAGCACTTGTTACAAATTTGTGTTTCGGAAAGAAAATGAAAAATTTAAGAACCATGGGAAATAACATATAGGCTAATTAACAAATCAATTACTAATTTAAAAAATATGACTACGGATAATATGATATCTTTTAGAAGTATCATTCATAATAATGTAGACCTTAATAGTTCAAGCAAAAAAAGTGCATTAAGTGCATCAAAAGGCAGGTCCACAATCAACCATGTTTGATTGATTTTCAAGCAATCAATCTGGCAAATCACCAAATAATATCCAACACTACGAACTAAAAATTAACTGTATTTTAGTTTTCCATCATCATATCTAATTACTGTAGAATGTAACAGTCTAGTCCAACACCTATATAAGAGAAAACTGGTCTACAGAATAAATTTTTTTATTAACGTGTCACAAATTTGTGCTAGACTGTTCTGCTTCGAACAAGAAGTAATCAGAGAAGTCTGCATTACCTGCAATGTTTCAGAATCAACCTCTTCTAAGTACCATAAAACTTATTCTGAGGTATATAGTCAATAAAACTAACAATATGATTAAGAAACCATAAACAGGGGCTTGGAAAGAAAACAATACAAAACAGAGCAAATGATTAATCATTTAGCCTCTACTCATGACAATGTCAAACAAACTGCAATTGTTTTTTTCTTTAATGTATATTGTGTTAAAGAAGCCTCTCTAAATTTTCCCCTCAACATTTCGTATCATATTTAGGAAGATGTGGTTGCCATATCTTGAACCCGAAAGCTAATCCCTACTGTCCATGCCAGCTGCAATAAATCTTTTACTTTCATTGTCCTTATTGTAGAAAGTTTGGAAAACTATGATAACCCATTATATAATTGACAAATTTAAGAACGAGTCATATATGACTACAGAAATAAATTGGATGTTTAGAACATTGAGTTGGTTTTCAAGTTTTGTAGTCATAACCTTCTCAGAAGCTTCAAACAAAGTGCATGATGTTGATGATATTCTTATAATGCCTGTTTTATGAGACTTGATATTCTTATTATTGAATGTTTTTCAAGAATCAACATGCAAGAATATTTCAATGATACCAACATCAGACAAGATAATTTATTGACCATAGAGAAAACATAGAAGTTACATGTTGGAATCACATTAAATTATATAAAAATGAACAGAAGAACGACATTGAATATAATCTCTATATAAGTTGGTATGTGTATAATTCATAAAAAAGAATGTATAAGATGGTATGTCTATAATTCATAAAAAAGAATGTATGATCCATTGAACTGTGTAACAGTCAATTGACTCAAAAACATTAAATGCAGAATTGTGCATGGTCAAAGAGAGGCTATTCAAAGAATTCATATTAAAAAAAAAAGAATGAATAAGTGAGTTTTTGTGAAAAGGAAATGCATTAAAAGAGGAATAAGCACTGTTTTATGAGGAGTGAAAGACCATTTCGCCTGCCATACAAATCAAATTTCAGCTTCCCAAACGAAAAAATCTAAAATAAAGACTGAGAAAGAACTAAAGATTCTCGTAATCCAAAATAAAGACTGAAAATAGAAATAGTGACCTGGTAAAATTGATCAATGGAATCAATACTAAATAAATGCAATCAATGCATTTATTAACCTGTCAAAAATATTACCAGTCAACAAAGGAAATATCAGTAAATATTTTTTCCATTCCATTGCTAACAAGCTGGTGTTTTCTGCGTTAACAAATAATACCATTAGAGGAAAGTAGTGCACAGGGATAAATATCAACAAATTTTGACAGGAGCAAAAACCCTAATGAAAACCCAAAGCCATGAGGAGCATACCTCTCAACCTCCTCTTCATTTCTTGGCGGCTGGAAAGGCCATTCAAATTTTCTTGCAAGAACATTTCGTTAACGTTAACGCGAACACGCAATTAACGAGATGTCGAGTAATTACTAGCATTCCATGACTGCTTTATTGCGGAAATAATAACAGAAATATAATAATATTTGTGCATGATGGAACGCTAGTAATTCCTGGACATCTCGTTAATTGCCTTCCATGAAAAGTTATGATGGAACGCTAGTAACACGCAAGCCAAACAAGAAAGAAAAGTTATGATGGAATTCCTCGACATGTCGTGAAATGCTACTTATAATCGGTGAAAACTTTCTTGCCCGCCTTAATTCTAAGATGGAAAATGTTAAAACAAGTTAAAGTAGAAGTTGACGTAGAAGTGGCGCATGAGCCTCACCGCCATGCATGCAAGTTAACTGTACTTATGCGTAGATTGCATGTTATAAACTCAATTTCTTGTCATGCAGACCGCCGTAGATTGCATGTTATTAACAAGTTAAAGTGGTGCATGCAAGTTAAAGATCGTCATCCACTTCACTGTACTCGGCTGCACATTTAGCGCCATCCATAATTTATGGATTTTACTCATAGTTTACATGATTATTAACTCATAGTTTAATTGAAAGATCGTCACCGCCATGCAAGTTAAAGATCGTCATGCATGCAAGTTAAAGATCGTCATCCAGTTCACTGTTATGCGTAGATTGCATGTTATAAAATATAGTTTTAGTGATTATTAAATATAGTTTTAAAATTGATCGACTTAATTTTTAAAATTATTAAATTATGAATTATGAGTTTTAGTGTATTCAATTGATGCATTTAAAAAAAGAAAGCAAAAATTTATATACATAACAATTTCAAGAGTTCGTGAACTTATAGACCTCCGCATTCAACTAACATTCACCTTTAAAAGATATATAAGATTGCAAAAAAAACCATTTGTTGCTCACCAAAAAGAAGATGAGTCCTATTTGACAACATTATCAAATACTATTTGTCTTTCTAAAACAAATTAACTACAAACACTACATGTGTGTTCCTTAATTAAGTTTTTCATTTATTCTATTACAAATTCAAAGTTGATGAAAACAATAAATGTATTGATTGTAAAATTCCATTCTTTGCAGGGTTGAAGATATTATCTCCTCAAATACAAAATTGGCTCGCCCAATGTAATTGTTGATTTTAAAGGGTACTCTATGAATTAGGTGAAACAATATCGCTTATTGCAAAAAATGTGCAAATCCAAAGTTGATGAAAACAAAACATGTATTATTTGTAAAAATACATTCTATGCATTATTTGTGATATTTATTCAATACTTACAAAATTGGTTGTCCTTATGCAATTCTGAATATATATAAAATGGTGCAACATAATATGATTTTAAGCTGTAATTTTATAATAGTTAGATTTCCTTACTTAGTTAAATATTTAATACAAAGTAAATGTATTTTAAAAAATTGTGAAATATTAGATTGTTCTTTTTATAATATTTAGTTTAATCTAAAATACATTAACTCAAATATTATTTAAATATAATCAATATGGAAATATAAATTATTAAATTTTTTAAATATATAGTTTCTATTGGTGTATAATTTTTATACTATTGAAAGATATTTTATTTTAAGTATTTTATATTTAAAATAAATATTAAAATTTAATTTGTTTTATTTTTATTATCATTAATTATTATAATGAATGAGTGAGGGAAATAAGAATGATAAAAATACACTAGAATTAAGCTATCAATACTTTACAATAAAGTCTTAAATCAAAATTGTTATAATATAGTACTTAAATTGATGTATTACAATTAGAAAGAAAGAAAAAAAGTTTGCATATATCAAATTTCTAAGTTTTCATACACAATTAAAATAGGAAAATAAAATAAGAAATAATGAAACAAATTTCAATAATATCCTATATTGAAAAATATAAGGAATTCACAAATTATTTTAAAAAAATTTAAATTATAAACATACTTCTTATTTAAGTATGTTAAATTCCTATTTGTCAAACATTATATGTGATTATAACTATCTTTATCCAACTCTAAAATGAAATTACACTCTCAGGTGAAAGATTAAGTTTTAAAAAAAATATCATTTTTACTACATTATACTCCTCCTCAAAAGTGTTTGTATGCAATTAATTAATTTTAAATGTAATTAATCATTAACTAAAAGGGGAAAAAACCATTGCCCCTTCCAAATAACTAAATTATTATTATTAACCATTAAAAAATATAACTCAACTACTTCAAATTGGTGGAGGCTATTCCATCATACCCTAGAAAGTTTAGATTTCATAACTAAGCTTGTGAACTTTTGACAAAAGTGCGTGAGTTTATTCCAGCCAAGAATTTCTACAAGAAGCTTCCCACTGAAGCCATTTTTTTAAAAATATAACCATACGAGCTCTTTCAGATCACCAATACTCACCCAAACTTTGCCCTTTAATAGATTTCTTGGCAAATCCAATCGAGTCACATACAAGTGAGCATGTTAATTGAAGGTGGAATGCTGCCACACTTAGTAATTGGTTGTTTCCTGCAATCTTCTTTCTCCTTTGAATAGATTCGGTATGATGTCAGATATATGTTGTTTGATAGATCTAAGTAATCAAGGCAACTCCTGAGAGACATGCAAGTACTAATAGTATCATCAAGAATTTTGAGGAAGGAGTCATATAGTTGATTGGAGTGGAGATCAATGGCGCCAATGACCCGAGGAAATGACACTTCTAAAATATTTGATTTCGGATAATTATTGGACAGGAAAACTCTCTCTAGTTGTGACATATTTGTCAAGATATCATTGATTTCTTTAGTGAGGTTTTTCTTAGAGAGATCGATTGACATGAACATGGAGATCATCAAAGGTTTGCAGTCATCCATTTTGTGAATATCATACAATCATAGTGTCTCATTAGGTGACATCTCTGTCTAGACGTTTTATCAAACAATTGATTGTGCCTTGTCTATACTTTCAAATTTTGCATACATGTCTACCAAGACAATTATAAATAAAAAAGAGAAATTGATGCATTATCTTTGATGTATGTTTATTTCAAAGCTATTTGGTGAATGTAGATAGGATGCTGGTGAAGGTTGCAGAAGTTGGCTTCACACTTGCCAATTGCAATTGCTTGAACGTTTCTAAAGCCTTTTCAACAACAACAATTAGTGCATTACCTGTAGCCAAGGGATTCCATGAATGGATTTTAGATTAATAGATTTTAGGGTCAACAAAAACATACAGGGGGCCTTTTGTTTTCCATTCATCACTATTGCAAGTGCAAGCCCTTCTGTAATTTCTATTTCCAATTCAAGGATTTCTTTCCACACCTCATCTTGAAATTAATATTTTATTCGATAGGTCACGGATCTGTTAATAGTGATATCTAAATGGTGGGACGGAGATGGGTAGGTAAAAATTTGATGCCCATGTTTTAATATTTATGGGATACACATACGGTGAAATTTGTAAGAATTGAAGGTTCTATCATCATTGTCATCTAATCATGTGTGTTTTGATAATGATGCCTTCATTGCATAGTGCAAAGATGCCTTTTATTTCTCTCAACCATTTAAACAAGTCAGTTATGATGAACAACAAGGATTTCTCTGATGGTAATCATTTTATTTTCTTACTATTACAACTTTTGATGACACAAAATAGGTCGGGGCTTTCCAAAATGGAAATGCCTATGACGTAATTATGAATTATGAGTTTCATAGTGTATCCAAATAATGTATTTAAAGAAAGAAAGAAAGAATTTATGAGTTGAACAAAAGTGCAAGCTGGCTGAAAAAGAAAATTGTTTCAAGAATTTCTTCCATTACAACACAATTTACATTATTTATAAACTCCATAAGCATCCTGCATGATTAAGGAGATATAACATTTGAGTAATTTGTATTACTTGAAAATCCAATATTTACATTTAAATCTAATACCTCTTAAGTATCAAAATCTTTATAGAGTTTTTATGCAAAATATGGGAACTACTTATAAAAATCAATGAAAATCATATCGAAAGAGTTTTATCTGTTGAATAGGGGTAAAATGAAATCACCTCTATTGGGGGTAATGTGTATGGGGGAAATATGAGATGTACTCCCAAATCCAAATTCCCAAAGGAGAGATCCAATTTGATCAACCAAAAGGCTAATGGACAATCAAATCAATCTATGAAGAATATGAGAAAGAGAGAGAAAACTTATATTTCCCTATGGTTGAATTGTGCTTGAAATAATTAAAATGCAAGTACTAACCTTAAATTAGGGTAGATCTAGAAAATGCCAATTTCTGAAGTCTATGCATACTTTCAAGCAATTTTGCAACCTATTATAGACTAGAAATGTTGAGATCAAGAAAACCTAGAAATCTTTTTCCAAGATGAGCTTAGGTTGACTTTGACCCTCATAAAAGGTCAAAGGCTAGATTCTTTATTTAAAGGTCGATTCTGACCTTGTTCACAGATCTCAGAAGTTCACCGAAAAGGGTATCCAAATCTGCTCTCAGATCTGAAATCCCGCACCTATACTTGCAAGAAAAAGAGGGTTTTTTATTGTTTGTTTGGGGGGTTTTCCTTGGTCAAACCCTGGTTTGGAATCAACCTTAATATTGAAATTGAAATTGATAATGCTAGCAAGTAGTAGAAATGGATCTAACAATGAAGCTATGCAATTCAATAGATACGTAATTGTATTTTGAATGTAAACAAGTATATTGATATGAAAGCTTAAACACAACAATGGCAAGTGTAAATCAAAACCATGAAAGTAAATACAAAACCTCCATGCTTTTATGCTTGGAATCCACCTTGATAGAAGAATGAATGGATCTTGAAGATGAACAAAGGATCTTGAAGGAAGATCATGCTATCATGATGGCTAGATCTAGGGTTTGAATGATGAATCTTGAATGCTTGAACCAAATCCCTTCAAAGGCTTGAATGCTTGAATCCTTGATCTTCAATGGAGAACTTGGATGAAGAAGAAGACTTGAACTCTTGAATGGATGCTTTCTTGATCACCTTGAGAGCTTGAGATATTTCTTGGTGAGAATGGATGTGAAAATGAGAGAGGAAGGCCTCCTTTTATAGTGAACTAGGGCACAATCCTATTGAGGGGCCACCTTGGAGAATTAAATCCCAATTAGGTCCTAACCTTTAGAAAATATACCTAGATTAAATGTTATTTAAGGATTTACCATTCTGAAACCTAAAATGGCCGATCTGGAGGCAGGAAAATAAACATCCTCGAAACTTGAAAATCAAGGAATTTGGAAATTTGAATAGGGGGCAAAATCAAGCTTGTAACTGACCTAATCAGGATCAAGCTCGATTCTGACCTAGTCAGGATCAAGATCGATCCTGACTTGGTCAGGATCAACCTTGATTCTGACCCTGTGGGCCCAAATCTAGTCAGAATCAAGACAGGAGGTCCTGGAGATGCTCGGAGACCTAAAAATGATGCCAGAAAGGGACAGAATGCCAGGGATAAGCATAAAATCCTATGATGACTATTATGAAAGCTAGGAGGACCTATTTCTAAGTCCTACCTAGAAAATAGAGCCATGGAAGAGGGAAATTAAGGAGAATCCTTTGGATCCTAACCCTAATTTCACCTATAATGAAGAAATCAAGTGCAAAAAAGAAGTGGAAAGTGAGGAGAAAGCTAGATCAAAGAAAAGATCAATTAAAGGTGTTTGTGATGAACCCAAACCACTTACTCGAAGGGCTAAACACTCTTAACATGGAAGTGCTTTCATTTTAAGATGATACATTAAGCCCCCACTTTAGCAAGAGTATGGACTCAATGCAAACTCTTGGTAAAGGAAAAGGAAGAAGAGATCCTAGTGGATTCAAAATGAGATAGAATAACACTAAGTTAGGGACACCAGCCCCCAGGCTAAGGATTCTAACTCAACATATGCACACGAGGGTGCAAAAAACAAAAGGACACAAAAAGGGGTTAGTACTAAAACAAGCCCAAATCAACTAGCATAAGAAACCTAGCTAAGAAACATTTCTTATACTAATATCATATTTGGAAAGCTATCATAAAAGCATAAATGTTTACATAAGAAAGACAAGAACAACACTATAAATGACATAGCTTCATGATCCAGTCCTGCTAGCATGACATCGAAAAAGAAAGAAAGGAAAAAGAGTGATTACCTCACCTAGTAAGATGCCCACCTTACCATGAATCACCTTGGAGGGAGAGCCCAACAAGTTCACCCATAAACTGTGCTTGTAATTGTAATGTGTCTTCTAATGGCTTCTGGAATACCCATAGATCCACCTTCTTGTATCACTATAAATATTAAATGCGTGTCTCCTTGGGATTTAGTAACTTATGTTCATTACCTTCAGAAGATTTAGCATATAGATGCATGTCTTTTCAGGATTTAGAAACTTATGTGCATTACCTTCCAAGATTTAGCATATTTGAAAAATTCATGTCTCCTCAGGATTTAGCAACTTATGTGCATTACCATCGGAAGATTTAGCATATTGAAAAATTTGAAAAATGTGTGTCTCCTCAGGATTTAGCAACTTATGTGCGTTACCATCAGAAGATTTAGCATATAAATGTGTGTCTTTTCAGGATTTAGCAACTTATGTGCGTTACCTTCCAAGATTTAGCATGTAAAAATAAAAAAGTATAGTACAAGGGAGGCCCTATATATGCCCCCCTCCTTAATATGGGAAAAACATACTATTTTGAGATGTTAAGGAAAGAAAAGAACAAGGATAAAGCCTTCCTCAGCATCAAGAAAATATCCATAAACAATACCCAGTCCAAGCCAAGAAGATCACAACTCCTATGAGGCCATGGAAGGGATGAATGTAAAGAGATATCATGCAAGAAGTGAAAAGAAAGTAATCCACATGAGGAATAGCACACTATTCAGTTTCCAAGGTGAGAGATATATCAACCATGAAAACCCAATGTTAGACAATAAAATAGGTTGTCATCAAGGAAAAAGTTCCTCAATGCAAACTAAATTTTTTTATGGACGATTGGATATCACATAATAGATAGATACTGTTAATCTCTATTGAGGATTCAAGGTTTTCATTAGTATCAAAGGTTATCAAACAGATCGGTCGGTAACTTATATTGAGTTGGTCGGTAACTAGGAGCAAGACAGAGCAGTCAGTAAAGCCTCTACACTGAGCATAATATAGTTTACCAAGCACTAGCAGACACCGACATTGATGGACAGTAAACACTGAGCATCGCAGTATACACCAAGCAGTTTATACAGTGTTTACCGAGGATCACAAAAAATGGCATAGTAATCAGAAATGGCACATTCTTCTATGCGAACGGTTACAATAGATCATAAAATGGTTTACCAAGATTGAGGAATATTTATTGTAAAAGATATTCTTTTAATGCAATGATTATCTTATTTGTAATAGTTGATCTAGGTTAATTTTGCACTGTAGATCTTAGGGTTATGATTATTTTTGTAACCTCATTTTTGCTAAAGCGGAAAAACACAACACTATATATTTCGTATGTTCACATCATTTTTAGGTTGGTGAACTGATATATATGAATCATGGATCACTTGAAGCCCTTGCCTAACTTCAAGTCAATCAGTTATCAAAGCAGAATAGAGAACATAAGTTATCAGATTGAGCAAAATTAGAAAGGGCTACCGAGCAGATTCAGAGCATAGATACATCACAGTCAAGGTGATATTTATGAGCACTTATAGATCTATATTAGACAATTAAGTTGTCAACTAGAAAATAATTATCCTATTACTTTCTGACAATTGTGATAGAGTTTTTGATTAAATCTCTTAACTGAGTAGACTTAACAGTCTTTTGTAAATCTCTTCACTGAGTGCACACTACATTAGTGTTGTTAAAATCCTATAACTAGGCAGATCTAGCTGATCTGATATGTTACTCGTAACAGGGTAAGATCACTAGAAGTGATCAAAACTTGTAGCCTTAACAGGCAAAACTTTTCTATCTGCAGTAGTGAAGAATTTGTGGGTGTCATCCCCACTGCAGTTTTTACCTTGTTACAAGGGTTTTTTTGTTACCAAAATACTTGTGTTATGTGTTTATCATGTTGATCTCATGTTTTTTACTTTTAGTAAGTTAACTAGATGATTGATACATGCAATTTTATTCAAGTTATTTTGGTCGGTTATCACAGTTTATGAATATAGATCTGAAAGTTTTACAAGTGAAAGTTTTAGAAGGCACTGATTCACCCCTCCCCTCTTAGTACCTATCTCTCCTAATTCCAACAATTGGTATTAGAGCTAAGTTCTCTTGTTGAATAGTTTAACCACTGAAGGGTAAAAGATCTAAGTCATGGAGATATATAAGCTTGACAAAACTATTGAGAATCAGAAGATACAAATGCAAATGTTTGTGGAATAGTATAAACAAGCTAAGGAAGAACTAAAGAAATTACTGGTTGATAGGAAGAACCTTACAATTCTGCAAAATGAAATTAGTTATCATGAAGAACCTATTGATGATATATTTGATCACATTGGATCAAGTTCTGGCAGCATATTTGATGGATCCGAAAGCATAATCTCTGATCTATCTGAAAGGAATCAACATCTATCTGAACAGGTGAAAGCACTTCAAATCGGTCAAGAATCTCAGATGGTGAGAATGGTGGAAATCATGAACAATGCTAGGCAAGCTGAACAAGATCAGAATCTAGCTATTGAAGACCGAAGATTGATGACAGAACAACTTCAAGCTAAAGAAAGTGACATATAGAGACTCACTGATTGTCATTTCCAAATATCAAATCGGATGATAACTGTTAACCAAGAAGTGAATCGAGTGAATGGAGAGTTATCTAGAAGACTTGAAGATGTTGCAATACTTAGAGAAGATAATGAAAAACTAAGAAATGAAATAAAGATGCAAAAGTAACATAATGAGATGATGAAGATGGTTGAAGATAGTTCCAAGAAGATTGATGACTTTTTAACTAATCAAAGAAGATTTGGAAGCAAAGCCGGTGTAGGATATATTGGTGAAGGAGAATCATCACAACAAGCTGAAAAGGTCAACAACAATCAAAGTCAGAAACCTAAAGTAATGACATGCTATCACTATGGGAAATCGGGACATACATCTAATGTGTGTAGAAGAAAAGCACAAGGTAAGCCTCCTGTCATTCCTAAGTTCAATGGATACTGTTATTATTGTGCTAAGTTTAGACATCTAGCTTATGAGTGTAGAGCTAAACAGAATGCCATTGCTAACAATACAATTGTGGAGAAGATATGTTATACTTGTAATAAGCATGGACACACTGCACGAGAGTGTAAGGCAAAGATGAAACAAATTTGGACTCCTAAGTAGAAAACATAGTGAAAACCTTATCAACCAAAGAGACAAGGTAAATCATATGTTTGGGACTATAATACATGGACTAATTGTGCTGTATGTGGTCGGTATGGACATATTGCAGAAAATTGTTATAGAAAAGGTTGGATTGGACATTCAAGAAACTAGACAAACACTAGAATGGCATGTATGCACTATCACAAGGTCGGTTATTTAAGCAAGAACTGCAGAGACCGAGCACTAGATGAAAATCATGTATTTGAAAGTAGTTATAACATTGAAGAAATCATGAAGTTAAGAAACACTATGTGGAATAAAGCATCTAATGAAAATGCTGAGTCAAGTAACACTGTCGGTGAAACCTCATCCACTAGATTGGGTGACATTGGTACCTCCACTTAAGGTGACAAAGGTATGTATGGGACTAACATTTCAATGATCATATTTTACATACAGTTCCTTATATATAATGAGCAAATACCAAATTTTCATGAATAAAGATGCACTATGGTTTATGTGTTATGAGCTAACAATGTTATATAGTCAGTAAAAGAAGAAACAGTAGTTGGTTACTAGTTGATAATCACTATACAAGGTTAACCGACAATAGTGAAAACCGATGAAGAAATCCTATGTTAACTGAGCAGAGAAAATTGAAGACATCACCGAGCTGACAGTTGTTTTCTACTAAAGGTTAGGTCACACATTTAATGCACTATAAGTTTGAGTGGGAATATCGAAAAGGTCTATAAATATGCGAAAATAGAGTTTATTATCACATTGCGATTTCAAAGAGCGAAGATTTTACAAAGAAGGGTTTGAGCTAAGATTTTCTTGAAAGATTCAAAGTGATTGTAGATCGAACCGACAACATTCTTCGATTGAACTGAGTAAGTACTTTTGCAACTAAATACCTGTTACTCATTGTTTTCTAAAACCCTAGATTTGATTTATGGCATCAAGATCATCTACAAACAAATCGAATATCATTGAGGAGGAAGTAGAATTGATTGTAAGAGAAAATTTCATGAAGGAAAAGTTTAAACCACATCCTAAGGTAGCAACACAAATAGATGATATGGGCACATTTTCTAGTATTCTGGATAGGGTTTTGTTGACAGAAGACATTAGGGCCTATATTCACTGCAAGATTGGTGAAGTAGGTGAGTTTGAAACTATTGCTGCTTATCAACAAATTTGTGGACCGGATGGAAAGTTGAAATCTGAATGTAAAAAGATTGAAGAGTTAGGGTTATCACATTTCGCACACTTTCCACAGACTTTTAGCATAGAATGGATAAGGATTGTTTTAAGTAGATTTCATGATGACAAATTTTGGTTAGATAAACCTGTTGAGATTACAAAGAAGATTATCAGTAGGGTTACTGGATACCCTACAACCGACAAAGCTAAAGCCTTTTGAAGTGCATCTTGTCCCAAAGTTGAAAAGAACATTGGAGCACAATGGGACGACAGAGCATTGAATATATCAACAATCAAAGATCCAGTGGTGAAATTCATAGCTCATGTCATTAGGTATAAGATATTTCAATCTAGGATATTAAACAGCGTACCCTGCAGTGCTGTGGACATGGCTTATAAGATAGTGAAGAAAGATCACCAGGTTGATCTTGCGAAAATCTTACTACATCAAGTGCAAGAGAATATGAAGACTATAAGATCAAAGAAGTTGAATACATGTAAGTATGGATCACTTCTTGTATGTATATTCCTCTACCTGCAAAAATATGTACCTTGCATCGGTGAAGTAAACTAGCAAACTGATAAACCGATAACTACACAAATCAATGAAATGATGAAAAGTTTAGGAAAGAATTTGAATAAGGAATTTGATGCCTATTTCAAAGAGTTTAAGAACAAAATGCATCAAAGAAGAAGAATTCTAAGGGAATTGGTGGATAAGTTTGAGAATGACATATGTTTTGTAGTGAGTACAAATTACTCTATGATCAAGGCTGTAGAACCTAGAGTTAAATGGTTGGCACCGATGGGATACGAAATGAACAAAGATTTTGCCTTGAAATCTATTAATGCACTTTTGGCATTACCGATAGACATCACTGCCACTAGGTTTGGTACTTATGAAGAAGCTAAGTCAAGGATCACAATAGATATAGAGATTGGAAAAATGTCTTGTAGGGTGAAGAAAATGAAGAAAGACCTTGCAGCAAGATATGGTAATGTATCAGACTCATCTGAGGAGTCACCGGTCAAGGAAATAACTGAAGGTTAGTTGATGCTAGCTACCAAGCCCTATGACAATGAGGAAACCAAATCTGTCAAGGAAAAGGATACAACAACGGTTCCCTCTACAAATGTTGAATAGGAAAAGAAAAAAGGCATGAAGACTAGATTGTCTACTACAGCCTCATCCCCTCCAAAGGAAGAAGAAATAAAAGTAAAGAAATTGAGGGTAGCTACATTGACAAGAAAATATGCAAAAAGAAAGAACAAGCCTATAGCTGAGGCACAAAAGAAAAGAAGGAAATTAATAAGAAGTAAAGAAGATGTTGAAGAAACAGATGAAGAAGATGATAGCAATCAATTCAAGGTAATTAAACATAAATCAAGCACAATTGAAGAAATAATCGAAGACATAATTGAGAATGGCAATCTTACAGATCCAGGCATAGGCAGACTTGACAAAATGACAACTGAGGACAAAATGAAGATAGAACATGCGGTCATCCAGATGATGATCAAATTCAAAAGAGTACCAATGGAGTTCGCATGTCAATTACTAAAGGAACTAGATGATAGAATAAATGAGTGATAGGATACTGCACTAGACACAGAGAAAAGGAAAAGAGAAAGGTCATTAGTTTGTATAGCCACAACTAAGAGCTATGATGAAGTCAGTGAATACTTGACAAGATACCAAGCAATATTTTTAGTCAAGAATCGAGCACTACAAATATTGGATGAGAATGTGGGTGACATGGATGTCACATGTGATTCGTTATGGACATCAATTTTGAAAGCTGAAGAGAAAGTAGAACAGGAAGCATTCCTGAAACTGTCTAAGAAGAGATGCAATTCTAAAGGTAAAGGCATTTACATTGATAATGATAAGGGAAAGCAATTACAAGACTCCGGTATATCAGTTACCAAGGTGATTGATTTTACCAAATAGAAGGAAGAGGTAAGAGTATCACAGGATGCATCGGATCCAGTAGAGATCCACTTGCAGAAGAAAATCGATGATGATGTACTCATTGAGGACATCACTAATGGTGATCTTGATGAAAAAGATGATGTAGATGTGACTATTGAACCATATAGAGATGAAGCAACAAACATTATTGAAAGTGTACTCACATCTTTACCAGGTGAATTACCAGTACTTGCAGAGGTAGTTGAAATACTTTCACAAATACAACCTAATGTGTCTCTTCCCTAGCCAAGAAAAGATACAACTGAAACACAAGCACCTACACAACCTACAGATACAAATCAGCCTAATAAAATAGAGGCACAATCTACAGAACCTAAAGATGCCGAAGGAACCAAGGCAACCAAGGTGAATCCCTCTGACACTTCAAGCAAGACTCCTACTCCATCCATCGAGGAACAAAAGAAAGAAGATATGGTGTTTATTGGGAAGGATACTCC
This sequence comes from Chamaecyparis obtusa, assembly GCA_027943335.1. Taxonomy (NCBI): domain Eukaryota; kingdom Viridiplantae; phylum Streptophyta; class Pinopsida; order Cupressales; family Cupressaceae; genus Chamaecyparis; species Chamaecyparis obtusa. Next base: position 209,332 of record BSBK01000175.1, read on the forward strand.
AAAGAATGAAGAAAAATCTATTGTTCTTACTGAAAAGAAGTCACCTCTTATCTCAAAGAAGAAGAAGAAAGGAAAAGGGCCGGTCACTATTGACAAAGTAATCATTATTCCAAAGTGTGACCTGAGATCCCTAAGCCTCGAGGACCTAATGAAATATGGGGAATTATGTTCCAGGAAAGTGGCACAAGAGAAGTTAAAGCAAGAGCACGAATGAAAGGAAGTGTTAACTGATGTGCAGGATATTCTACAATAGGTAGTACCTGAAGTAGACATTGATGAGAATACTCCCATTATAGATCAACTTTCTACACTCGCCGACAAAATCAATGCCCCTGATGTTGAAGCTGAAAAAAGAATCAAAGAGAGGGTAGAATCAAGAATTCAAAACAAATTGGCAGAAAAGATAAGCCTAGAAGTGGCACTTAAAAAGGTAAAGTTATCAGAGGTAATTATCGAGGCTAAAGCTATCACCCAGATAATCTGTCAATTGTTAATCAAGATTTTTACTTCAGACACCTTCACTGTAGAAGTCAGTGAGAAGATAAAAGGATTAGAAGCAGAAATCAAGTTGAGTACACAAGTAGCTACAACTGAGCCTGATGCTTTCTTAAAGCATATTCACAAAGTATAGGAATTCTGGTGGTTGATAGCATATCTAAGGAGACAAGAAGAGAACATCATAGATTAGGTTATAGAGTTACAAAAAGAACTCACTCCATACCTGAACATTTTTGACATGCACATTGTCAAAGCTGAGCAACTCATCGCCACACCTGAGATTTTGATGTTGGACAATATCTTTGATATGCATGCCCAAGTTGGTCTTGAGCATATTGCTCTTACCGACTTGAAAGAGGAGTGGGACAACCTCTTGAAGTCTTTGGAGAAAACCCATCAAACAATTTTTGATAAGATGTAAGTATACTGTATATATACTTTTGTATTTGGCATTATTATCAAAAAGGGGGAAAACATGTATATGCCAAATAGGTTATAATTTTTCAAATAGGTTATAAGTTTTTGTATACTACATACTATTGGGAGCATGCACTGAGGGGGAGTACTTTTGTAGTACTTAGAAATTTTTGATATGTATATGTATATGGAAGAGATATAAGGAGTATATACATTTTGTCTATATACATCTGAAGTTTTGATACTAATGCCAAAGCAGGAGATTGTTAATCTCTACTGAGCATTCAAGGTTGTCATTAGTATCAAAGGTTATCAAAAAGATCAGTCGGTAACTTATATTGAGTTGGTCGGTAACTAGGAGCAAGATAGAGCAGTTAGTAAAGTCTCTACACTGAGCATAATATAGTTTACTGAGCACCAACAGACACCGACACCAACAGATAGTAAACACCGAGCATCGCAGTATACACCGAGTAGTTTATACAGTGTTTACTGAGGATCACAAAAAATGACATAGTAATCAGAAATGGCACATTCTTCTATGAAAATGGTTACAATAGATCGTAAAATGGTTTACCAAGATCGAGGAACATTTATTGTAAAAGATATTCTTTTAATGCAATGATTATCTTATTTGTAATAGTTGATCTAGGTTAATTTTGCACCATAGATCTTAGGGTTATGATTATTTTTGTAACCTAATTTTTACTAAAGCGTCAAAATGGAACACTATATATTCTATATGTTCACATCTTTTTTGGGTTGGTAAACTGATATATATGAATCACGGATCACTTGAAGCCATTTCCTAACTTCAAGTCAATCAGTTATCAAAGCAGAAAAGAGAACATAAGTTATCAGATTGAGAAAAATCAAAAAGGGCTACCAAGCAGATTTAGAGCAGAGATACATCACAGTCAAGGTGATATTTATGAGCACTTGTAGATTTGTATCAGATAATTAAGTTGTCAACTACCAGATAATTATCCTATTACTTTCTAACAATTGTGATAGAGTTTTTGATTAAATCTCTTAACTGATTAGACTTAACAGTCTTTTGTAAATCTCTTAACTGAGTGCACACTACATCAGTGTTGTTAAAATCATATAACTAGGTAGATCTAGCTAATCTGATATGTTACTCCTAACAAGGTAAGATCACTAGAAGTGATCAAAACTTGTAGCCTTAACAGGCAAAACTTTTCTATTTGCATTAGGGAAGAATTTGTGGGTGTCATCCCCACCGCAATTTTTACCTTCTTACAAGGGTTTTTGCGTTACCAAAATACTTATGTTATGTGTTTATCATGTTGATCTCATGTTGTTTACTTTTAGTAAGTTAACTAGATGATTGATACATGCAATTTTATTCAAGTTATTTTGGTCGATTATCATAGTTTATGAATATAGATCTAAATTTTTTACAAGTGAAAGTTTTAGAAGGCACTAATTCACCCCTCCCCTCTTAGTACCTATCTCTCCTAATTCCATGAGATACTACTTACCCAAGGAAAGAGGTGAATCCCAGAAAGATAGAAGGAGATGACATCCTTTCCCCCCAGTTGTAGGAACAAAGATGAAAGAGGATACCTACTTCACAAAGCAAGGAGATATCATATTGACAACAATGTATACCATATTCTTAGCAAGGGATATTGACCCCTACATCCAAGAGTATAGATAATCGTGAAAAGGATATGTCACTCATGGGAAAGGATCCTCAAAGAAAGTGATATTATCAACAAGACCCCCACCAAAGAGGAGTGCTTTAGATAAAATATCATCTTTCAATAAGCAGGAATAAAGATTCAATCATCAAGCCCCTTGCAATCAAGAGGAAGAAGAATATTTGAAATGAGGGAAACAACACTAACACCAAAGCAAGGGTGAGAGTTTATAAAGAACATAATTTGCAAAATAGAGAAGAAGTGAGAACTGAGGACAACAACTTCTCATATAAGAAGGTTATCCATAGTCAAAACATCTATCAATATGTTGAAATAATATTACAATATAAACAAATCCCACTAAGCTAAGGAAAGCAGCTCCCTAGACAAAGAGAAAGAAAGAGGTACCTTTCCCCCTAGAGGATAGAGACAAGGGATACCTTCGCCAAAAAAATATCTTGAAAATAAAGATTAAAAACATAATGCAAGGCCATAGAAAGATAGAAGAAAAATAATACCAATTAAGCGCAAGATATAATATATGCTACAAGCCTAATGGATCCTAGGAGATTGGATGAAGATACACCTCTTGCCCCCCAGTCATGAGACAAGAGGGGAAAAAAATTTACATTATATCTAAAGGAGGGGAATCCCCTATATCAAAATTATGAAGGAATTGTAAAACTGCACGAGAGTGACATATAATTCCTAAAGCAGCTCATTCTCTAAGATAAAACTTGAAATGTTTACAATTAGCAAGTAAATATTTGTTGCTATAATGAAAAGGACATTTGTATTTGTATAAAGCATCAATCAGCATATGTCTAAAGATTTCTTTCTTGGAATTCATTAGCTCAACATATACCTTCTTAGCCACTTCTTGATGAGTATTAGGGTTATCTAATATAGGTGTGGGGAGAAGAAAGTGAAGGGGAGGACAACGATCAACACCACCTACCTTGACTTGAAATTTTGAACAACCAACACCATACATATCCAATTTAGGTGGTATATGAACTGGAAACCTAATACCATGCTCATTAACTCCAAGCCCTAAACCTTTATAACCTTGTTTAGTCACCATATTATATTCGGTAGTGTAAATATTATGTAAAGCTTCTACAGGAGGTGATTGTTTATCATGTTCATGAGTAAAGGTTGTATAAGGTGGGATAATAGGTTTTGAAGAAGTTTCTTTACCCTTTCCTTTAATATCATTGTGAATCGGAAGAGAAGGTAAATCAAAGAAATCTTGCACATCCGCATCCTAAACTATATCTTGAATCCCATCATAAGTACAAGAAGAGCGAGTATTAACAGATGGAGAGTTAGGTATCGGAATAGGAAAATTAGGCTTAGGACTAGGATTGATAGGATTAGGATTAGGATTAGGATTTATAGGATTAGGATTAATAGGAGATGGTGTATAATCTACCAAATTTTTCACATAATCCAAAAGATTAATAAGGCTACCATAGAAAGCTTTAATGAAGGTTTTGAATGTAGGCATACTAGTGTGGATCAACTTCACAAAAGCATAGGCAAGAGCATAGTGAAGGGTCATCATCATAATGAAGTGAATGATACTCTCATAAACATCATAGGTATTATAAAGACATGCTAAAAGAAAGGTAATAAAGAACATGACCACACACCAAAGTATCTTAACAATCTCCATAGAAAATGAAATATTTTTGTATTTTTATATAGATTTTTTTTTTTTTGTATTTTTGAATTTAAAATGCAAGAGCATAAACAAAATCTAATCTAAATCTAACACAATAGGGAATCTAATTCCATAAAAGAAAAGGAGGGTAAGTATGTCGGGCTGACCAAAATGAATAATGAAGGTGAACACACAAGGTAATACAAAGGGAGATCTAACACCATAAAAGAAAGAGTTGTCAATCACAGGTTCACCAAAATGAATAGGGGTAAAATGAAATCACCTCTATTGGGGGTAATGTGTATGGGGAAAATATGAGATCTACTCCCAAATCCAAATTCCCAAAGGAGAGATCCAATTTGATCAACCAAAAGGCTAATGCACAATCAAATCAATCTATAAAGAATATGAAAAAGAGAGAGAAATCTTATATTTCCCTATGGTTGAATTGTGCTTGAAATAATTGAAATGCAAGTACTAACCTTAAATTAGGGTAGATCTAGAAAATGGCAACTTTTGATGTCTGTGTGTACTTTCAAGAAATTCTGCAACCTATTTTGGTTTGGAAATGTCGAGATGAAGAAAACCCAGAAATCTTTTTCCAAGATGAGCTCAGGTCGACTTTGACCCTCATAAAAGGTCAAAGGCTAGATTCTTTATTTGAAGGTCGATTCTGACCTTGTTCGTAGATCTCAGAAGTTCACCGAAAAAGGTATCCAAATCTGCTCTTAGATCTGAAATCCTATACTTGTACCTACAAGAAAAAGAGTGTTTTTTGTTGTTCTTTTGGGGGGGTTTTCCTTGGTCAAACCCCGGTTTGGAATCAACCTTAATATTGAAATTGAAATGGAGAATGCTAGCAAGTAGTAGAAATGGATCTAACAATGAAGCTATGCAATTCAATAGATATGTAATTGTATTTTGAATGTAAACAAGTATATTGATATGAAAGCTTGAACACAATGATGGAAAGTGTAAATCAAAACCATGAAAGTAAATACAAAACCTCCATGCTTGTATGCTTGGAATCCACCTTGATAGAAGAATGAATGGATCTTGAAGGAAGATCACACCATTAAGATGGCTAGATCTAGGGTTTGAATGATGAATCTTGAATGCTTGAACCAAATCCATTCAATGGATTGAATGCTTGAATCCTTGATCTTCAATGGAGAACTTGGATGGAGAAGAAGACTTGAATGCTCGAATGGATGCTTTCTTGATCACCTTGAGAGCTTGAGAGATTTCTTGGTGAGAATGGATGTGAAAATGAGAGAGGAAGGCCTCCTTTTATAGTGAATTAGGGCATAATCCTCTAGAGGGGCCACCTTGGAGAATTAAACCCAAATTAGGTCTTTAACTTTAGAAAATATACCTAGATTAAATGTAATTTAAGGATTTACCATTTTGAAACCCAAAATTGCTGATCTGGAGGGGGGAAAACAAACATCCCCGAAACCCGATACCCAGAAATCAAGGAATTTTGAAATTTGAACAAAGGGGAAAAATTGAGCTTGTAACTGACCTAGTCAAGATCAAGCTTGATCCTGACCTGGTTAGGATCAACCTCGATTCTGACCCTGTGGGCCTAGATCCAGTCAGAATCAGGACAGGAGGTCCTGGGGATGCTCGAAGACCTAAAAATGATGCTAGAAAGGGACGGAAAGCCAAGGATAAGCATAAAATCCTATGATGACTATGATGAAGGCTAGGAGGACCTATTTATAAGTCCTACCTAGAAAATAGAGCCATGGAAGAGGGAAATTAAGGAGAATATTTGGGATCCTAACCCTAATTTCACTTATAATGAAGAAGTCAAGTGTAGAAAAGAAGTGGAAAGTGAGTAGAAAGCCAAATCAAAGAAAAGATCAATTCAAGGCATCCATGATGACCCAAAACCACTTACTCAGAGGGCTAAATACTCTTAACATGGAAGTGCTTCCATTTTAAGATGATACATCTGTAAGAAAAGATCATATTAAGTTATAAATAATGAAAATGTAAGATGCAATGTAAGATCATGAGGTTGAATAAATTTTCATGCTCTATCACATATTCTCTGTGATTTCTCATATATCATCTTAGTTATGACCTTTAAGAACCTTTTCTACATCATTTGTACTAGCTTATATATATATATATATATATATATATATATATATATATATATATATATATATATATGTATATGTATGTATGTATATGTATACACACACACACACACATAGATATATATGTATATATATATATATATATATATATATATATACATATATACATATATATATATATATACATATATATATATATACATATACATATATACATATATATACATATATATAGATATATATACATATACATATGTATACATATATATGTATATATATATATATATATATATGTATATATATATATATATATGTAAATATGTGTATATATATATATATATATATATATATATATATATATATATATATATATATATATATATATATATATATATATATATATATATATATATATATATATATATATATATATATATATATATAATGTATAATGTGCCAAGAGTAATCCTTCTCAAGGCACCTATTTTCATCAAAAAATTGTAAAGTTTGTGTGAGTTAGGGTTGATAAATATAGGTGCCTCGAGAAGGATTACTGTTGTGGTCCCACAACCACACTCCCCTTCTTTTAAGCCACTTGACTGAAGGCCCTCCCTTTTTTCTATCTTGTTTTGGGTTTCTGCTTGTCAGTCTAGTTTTGTCCCTCTATCTGTTAGTTTATCTTATTTTGCACTTTCACACTTTTAGAGTCCCCCATGTGCGAAAATGCTGAAAGGCTGAAATTCCTATTTTCCAAAAGAACTTGCATATTGTTAGGATTTCAAAATTTCAGAGGTATGAAACACCAAAAGTCCCATTCCCTGAAGGGAATCAACCTTTCATTGTTTCGGCCTTTTGGAGGTCCGAGACCCTTGAAAGCTTGAAGGGTTGAATAACAGTGGTGGCTGACGTCACCTCCGCTGGTTTCCTATATAAGGTGGAGAAGCACTTGCTTTCTTCATTTGTTTTTTGTCAGTGACCATTTTGTTTTTCAGAGCTTTTGTGTGCATTTTTTTCATCGTCTTCAGCTTTTAGCTCTGCTTTTCTTCTTCTTGGTCTTCTCATCCTTCAGCATACTCAAGATAGGTTTCTTCATTCTCTTTCTACCTTTTTTCATTGTTAGGTTTTGGTTTTTTAGTTTTTGAGTGCTTTCACTAGGGTTTTTTGTTTGTCTTTTTTTGTCCTACTTCGAAGTCATAGAGTTGTCCCCTTGGACCCCTTACCCTCGAGCTCATGGTTGGACTCCTTTTAGGGCTCATTTTTGAGCCCCAACCCTAAAACCTAGTTTTTGTTTTTCTAGCCCTGGGAATTTCAAACTTTCACAGTTTGAAATTTTGGAAAAGGTTTTCCTTTTCAAAATTTTGACTAAGCCATGTTTCAACATTTTGGAGGTTTTGCACCCCAAAAATCTCAGACCCCTGAAATGCTGAAGTCTGCAATGCTACCTCCAAGTGGACTCCTTTCGTATTTCATAGTCTGAAAATCCTGAATCATTTCACTACCTAAAAGTCTAAAAGCTAGTTTGAATATCCTTTCTTCAGAGTTTTGGCCTTTTGGTCTTTCGGAAGTTTGATACCCCCGAAGGTCTTAAAGGCCAAACTTGAGTTTCCTAATCATTTTAACTTGGGTATGTCAGGGTTTCTTGGATATATTTTTTTGTCTCTTTTTCATCATAGTTCCTCCATGATTATTAGCATGATGATTGATAATCCATATCTCCTTTTCTTCTTGCAAAAATGATAAAGAAAATAAACTCACCAACCATGAGGTATTGGTGCAAGAGCATCCTAGGGTTGGATCAATCTTGCATCAACCAAAAACATTTCTTATTTTCTATTATTTGCATTATAATTGTTACATTTATTGGTTTCATGTTGTGAAAATATTACATGATGTTTAGGACCTATTTTGGAACCTTCTCCTATGATCGCGTAAGGATTGGATGGATCATTTCAAAGTTAGAGTTATTTTCCTTGCTGTCAGAGTTGTACTTTCCTACTTTTTGGGTGATGATTGCGTGACATGTTTCCATCGATCCTTAATAAATCAACCTATGTTCTACTAAGACTACAAGGCCTAATTCATTATGAGTTGAAAGTTATGACCATTTTTCTTAGGTATCAATTTTTAGCCAGTTTACATACGAAACATGGAGTTTTTTGTCTTGCGTGGTTCTGTATGATGGAATTGGATCTTTCTAAGCTAGGGACATGTTCTTGGACCATCTATGGACCTAAATATAAAGGAACACCATGTTTTGATCATTCTTTGTTTATTTTTGGTATCTCTCCTTAGGCTGGACCTATAATGTAATTAAATGCCTGACTGGTCGACTTGTGGCTTAGCTAGCTATATATTGAGAGCTTGGGTAGATGTTTAGTAGTAGATTGGTAGTAACATGAGAGTAGAATCATAATTGGATCCTGTGTGATCTTGAAGATTAAATAATTTATCTGATATTGTAATAGAAAAGCTAGTGGTTTGCATGCTTGGAGACAAGGAGATTGCTTGGAGGCTTGCGAGCTTAAGTTTAGATCTACCTTAGTATTTCCATTAGTTTCTGATCTGTTTCAGAACTAAAATAGCTAAGGGATAGCATAAATACTTTTGATTGTATTTGGCCCTAACCTGGAAGGCCTTACAGTTTGGCATGTTAATGAAAATTTAGTTGAAAACATTGTCTTGTTGTGTTATTTTGTTGTGTTGTTAATTGGCTACAAGTGTTAGGAATGAATGTTGAATGTTTGGCAGTCATTCTGTAGCATTTTTTGTTGCATTCATGACTATGATTGTCATTGATGTCAACATAGTGATCTTTTGGAGACTTGCAGATAAGCAAACAGTGTTTTGATTAGCGCACGTGGTATATTGTAGTTGGCTCTATGTCATGTTGAGGTTATATTCTTTGATATGTTATATATCTATGGTTAAGAGCTCAGACAATAATTTTTTTATTCATGAAAGTTATGAGCATTTTGGTGGAAGTAGTATTCAGGCAGTGTTCTTGAATAGCGGTTTTTGGAAATTGGATGATATCTCCTAATCGGGATGGAATCTAGTTTTGTGCAGTTAAAGGGAAGTTTGAGAAACATTGATAGTGACATGGTTGATAGCACAAACTTTGAGGTCGCATGGGTGAAGAGTTATTGTATTTGGAAGCTAAAAGTTTTGTGTAATTTTGATGTAGCGTGTGGAAACTTTTATTTTGTAATTGTGTGCCGACTCATTTGTAATTATTTGAGTGTGGTATAAAGGAAGGAATTTTTTTCCTTATTGTATGATGTAAGGAATGTGAGCATGGTATGGTTGAATGTGAATGTATGCATGAAGTGAAGAAAAGATCCAATGAAGTTGTGAAAGTGAAATTGTGAAGGAAGACATGTGAAGTACAGAGATCTGGTGTAACAGTGAGTGTGGTTTTGCACAGTGAGGAGGTAACATATTTCATATTATTCTACTGAATAATCTTAAGGTCATTTGGACAGTGTGTTCAGTGATCTTACCCTGAAGCTATTTGGGCAGTGGGTCCTTCTGTCTTCCATAACTCTTAATAGGGTTAGAATCTTTTAACAGGGATTCAAAATCTCCTAACAGGGATTCATATGTACTGAATGTATTTCATAAGAATCCTAATAGAGTCCATCCTTTCACAAGGAATATTCATATTATTGAATCTTTTGTGGGCATCATTCCCACCGGGGTTTACTCTTTGATCAAGAGGTTCCCTAGTCAACATATCTTGTGTTATTGTGTCATTGTGTATGAATATCTTCTATGGTTGCTAATTATATTGCTTACATGGTTAAATGCTGTTGAAATTGATAAAAACTATAATTATCTAATAACTGATTCACCCCCCCCCCCTCTCAGTTATCTTGGTGGAATTTACTTTCTAACAACAAGGTTGGACTATCCTTCATTTGATCTGCCATCCTTGACTGCATCAAGTGGTATCAGAGATTGAAGATCTTGAGTGTGCAAAATAGTTGAGGTTGTTTGCAATAGGACCTTGTTGGTGACTTATTGCTTTGGATTTGAATCATTGAGGATGCCTCTGAGAAGATTGGATCCTAGAGCAATTGCAGATCTTTTTGATGTTGTGGAATCAAATATTACAGAGAAGGTGAAATTAGATTTCAGATCTAAGATGGGATTAATAGAGAATGACATGATTACTGAGATTGTGAGGACTGTTTCTAGTATGCCAAGGAATTGTGGTACTGATGATGGTTATGAGGAAGTTTTTGAAGAATTTGAAGTTGTTGGATCTAGTGGTGATGACCAGAGGGATATATCTGGTGAAGATAGAGCTAGTCAGTTACATAGATTTGGAGCTCCGTTAAGTAATAACTACCGAATAGAAGTTTCTAACTTATTTGGTACTTTGAGACCTGAGACTCTGATTGATAGGATTGGTGAGTTAGAAGACTTATTTAAGCTTCAATAAATTGAAGACCCTCTTAGAGTGAGGCTGACACAAACTAAGTTGAAAGGACATGGGGCTCTTTGGTGGAAAGAATTACAAAGAGATAGAGACTATGAAGGTGAAATGAAGATCAATCGGTGGAGGTTGATGGTGACTAAGTTGAAAACTAAGTTCATACCTACTGTATGCAAATTAGTTGGATACTATTCTAAATGATGAATTAACTAATAAAAGATTAATAAATCTATCTAATAAGCAAACTACAATGAAGAATGCAATAACAAATGAAACCAAATTAACAATTTACCTTCACCTAGAAATGCAGCTTGTCTCCATTATCCTCCTAGCTTTGATTTCTTGAAGATGTTGAGCTCTCAGATTTCCAAATGAAGCTCTTTCCCAAGATGATTCCAAAGTGTGGAGATTGAATGAAATGAGTGCACAACTAAAACTTGATTATGCAAATATGGTGGATGCAATGCAAATGATGGGATGATAATATGGATGCTTGGTTGCTTGATTGCTTCGATGCTTGATTGCTTGGATGCTTGAATGCTTGTTCTCAAAAATACCTATTAGCTTTCAAATGGAAAATGAGGCTCCTTTTATAGAGTTTTGGAGGATCTAGGCCTAGGTGGCAGAATCCTACAGTTGAGAATGAATGGTGGAAGATCCTAGGGCTAGAATTGACTTGGTTGAAGGAGTTGAGAGAAAGGGGGATGTAGTTGGAATGTGAGAGAAAGAATAAGGATGATGTTCCTCTCACATTGACATGGAGGAGAAGAAGGTGGAAGGGAAAGATACATGTCAAGTGTCTCACAAAGACCAAAGAGAGAAAGAGGGAGAGACCTTTTCCTCATGAGGACTCTTTGCACAAGTTTCCTATGAGTCACCCTTGACCCTTAGAGGTGGCTTGAGAAGCCCCTTAGGAATAGGGAATGTCTCTTGACTTGGTTGTTGAGAGGACAAGTGGTCATGAGACCAAGTCCTATGAGGCCACATAGCCCTTAAGAATAGGACATGTGTGTGTGAGGATAAATATGAATAAATAATTAATAATAATTATTTATCTTAGCCAAGGTGATGTGTCAGGTGACTAGGTGGATGAAGTGGACTAGGGGATTTAGTCATATTTAGGTGATTGTATATTTAATTAAATCACTTTAATAGACTTTTTAGAAGACTTAGGATATAGAATTAGACTATAGTGAATTTATTAAATAAATTGAATAATTTACTTAATAAATAGAGGAAACAAATATTAATTAAATAATAAATATTTAATTAATTTATCAAGTCAATAGTAATTAAATAATAAATATTTAATTAATTAATGAAGCTATTTTTAGGTGTATACATTTTGCCCCTCTTTGAAATAATGTGCTGGTCACATTGTTTTAAAGAAAAATCAAGCATTTTTGCCCCTGCCCCAGACAATGTCTCAGATGACCTATGGATGCCCCCTCGAGAGATTGATTGACAAAAAAGATTATGTGAATTTTGTATATATATATATATATATATATATATATATATATATATATATATATATATATATATATATATATATATATTTATGGGGTTGATCAATCAATCTCATGAATGAATGGTAGGAAAGATGGATGAAAATGGGGTAGAATGGAAGAAAAATGTCAGGTAGGGTCCACACACAAAGCACATCGGGTCCACAAGCTATAAATACGGCCAAGGGGTCCACAATAGGCTCATTGTCTACACTTGTCACTTGGAGATTAGAGCACGAGAGAGAGAAGAGCAAAGCCGCCAGGATGTCATTCCCCTTGTCAGATCATCACTTCCAGAGAGTCAGACGCTTCCAGCGACCACCCGATTTGGGTGAACTGGTAGGTGACTCGATCCTGCTTTGTATTTCCATGATTTGATGCATGTTAGATTAGATTTGGAGTATGTTTAGGGTAGATCAAATGATAGATTAGATTAGAAAGTTTATTTTTTCTAGGTGTAGGATGAATGCGCAGTTTCGATGTATCAATGCGCAACAACTGTGGACGTTTGCATAGAAAATCAAAGTTTCTGCGCATTCGTTAGGGAGAAGTGCACATTCATACTAGGAGAATGGCAGTGCTACACAAGCATATAATAAAAGTGTGCATATGTACTTATTGCGCATGTGTTAGGAAAAGTTGCGCAAATGGTTAGTAAAAGTGCGCATATGTATAAAACTGCGCAAATGCTGATAAATGTTGTGCAAATGTGGAAGAAGACTACGCATCCGTAAAAACCTGCGCAAAGGTGAAAGAAAGTTGTGCATGCATGTTTCAATGCTGTGCATATGTTTAGGTGGTAGAAGTTGGTCATAATAGATAGTCAATTAGGTCAAACTTGATGTCGATAAGCTGATTTGATCTGTCGGTGATTGATTGTGATCGATTTGATCAAGATTGGAAATATTGTAGCATGTTCGCTAGTTAGCCAGTCTAAAATAGACAATTGATAGAATCATCTGTTGAAACACGTGATAAACATGTTTGAAATTGATATGATAGGATAGATAGATTGATAGAACAGTTTATCAAAATCTGATAGGTTGATTGTTATTGACATGAATAGGAGGATATCACAGATGTTCTGATGTCACGGGAGAGATATCCTATTACATAGAACCTGAGACCAGCATTATCGGAGATAGAGAGACTGGTGATAGGAGCATCGGGACTTTACCATGTGATTTACACGCCCAAGATTTGGGTGAATCTGAGCACGATGACCGCATTAGCTGAGAGATGGCACTTAGAGACAAGTACATTCCATCTTCTGACAGGGGAGATGATAGTGACACTAGAGGATGTATATCACATCCTCTAGCTTCCCATCATAGGAGAGTTAGTGCAGTATGATCAACATGGCGGAGTCACAAAGTGCAGAGCCATCTTTGGGGATGATAACATAGAGGATGGAGAGATTAGCTGGGAGGAGATGGTCGACATGTATGACCCTCTTCCAGTGGTTCTAGTAGGCACTATTGGGGGATTCGTATGCCCTGATCGGAGGTCACATGCATTTGCAGTTGGGTGGGGGGCCATACATTACAGCGGGTGATGGAGGGGACCCGATTTTCTTAGGGGGTGTGTTTATTAGCACACCTATACCATGATTTACATCAGGTGGTGTACCACGGGAGTGCATCTCTATCAGCAGGGGTGACACTGTTCCATGTTTGGGCATGGGAGCACATCGTAGTGATGAGACCATTGGTGATTCGATTCTAGGGTGTAGGGCAGCCCTATATTCATTTGTACTCCTTAGTTTTATCTCAGGCAAAACTGAGATATTTAGAATTTTGGCGCTACACTTTTAACACACTAGACACAGTGACATGGAGACCCTACCTAGGGTGCAAGCCATGGGATGATGAGTGGTAGCTTGGTTTTTGTTTTGAGGCATGATGGCTGATAGGGTGGATGCCCTTTATTATTGAGAGACAGCTGGTTAGCCGGGTTTTGTGATAGTTTGGCAAGATACAGGGTATGCCCCAGGGAGTGACCAAGTTTGCAAGGACACATCAGGAGAGACGGGATTGGGGGCCCATGGCATCATTTGATGTTGTGTGATAGGAGTTTTTGGATGCACCATACCAAGCATGGTCCATGAGATAGACAGTGGTTGACCCTAGGATGACTGTGGATTTAAAGTAGTTTTTGAGAGATCATCCTGTGCCATGGATTACAGATCTAGCAGTGAGACCTCTAGAGAGAGATCCAACAGATAGACATTGGGGGAGGTGGTGAGGTTGAGATAGGAGGGGACGAGGGAGAGGAGGAGATGGAGGTGGTGGAGATGGAGGTGGTGGAGATGGAGGGAGAGTTGGCCCACGGATGAGGGGAGGTGGAGTGAGGTAGAGGGGACAGGGATGGAGACAACCGCTAGTACAGCCAACACAACCAGCTACAAGAGCACCATTACAGGTACCAGTCACGTAGGTACAGAGACCAGTGGCTGCAGTATAGATACCAGTTGTTGCAATACAGGCACAGGCACAGGGGCAGGCACAGGATGAGGTAGACATTCTATTGGCCCAGGTTGATGTGGCTCAGGGTGGTAGATAGGATGAGCCAGATGTGGAGATGTCAGATATACAGGCACAGGATGAGCAGGCAGATATGGACATCGGGGGACAGGATCCCTATTTACACAGAGATGCTGCGAAGGAGGAGCCTGATATTGATGCACTGCTAGTCTGATTAGCAGTTATCCAAGTAGAGGCAGACCGGGTTCCAGGTTTGGAGAGACAGATTGAGAGGATGGGCAGACAGATGGATGTGCTGCGGGCAGAGAGAGATTCAGCTATTCAGAGACTCGAGGAGTCAGAGATGCTGCTAGATGAGTTACAGAGGACTGAGGACCTAGGTCCTCATGGGGATATCATGAGAGCCATGATACATGCTAGGAAGGAGATATCCTACTGGTGAGAGGCATATAGACAGGTAGTCCCGAGAGATCAGTGGATCGGGAGCTATAGAGAGAGCTTAGTTGGCATCAGATCAGCAACATATGAGTGACAGGCACCAGCTGGCAGTGGAGAGGTATCATCACATCCTCCCAGAGCACCGACATGTTCAAGAGGTCAGGGTGGATCCTCGACATCAGGGAGTGCAGTAGCATAGGGCCACATTGCCTCCCGTAGACAGTGACATACAAAGTCTGGAGGCAGTGGTTCATAGATTGTGAGAGATCATTGTATACACTATTGTATCATTATGATTCATTGTATCATTATATTTTGACTTGACAGACACTGACTATGGACACATTGTTATTGATTTATATCATTGGACATTCAGATATTTTTGTTGTTTTATGGATTGTATGTGATGCAGTTCTATCATGATTTACTTTGATGATTTATATACATGTGCATACTGACATATGCAGGATGTGATGATGTACTTTCAGATGCATAAAATGTATGTCTTAGAATGCAAAATGATTTATATGCATGTTTTGATTTTGTTGATGCTTAATGGTTAATAATCATATGATGGTGACATAAATGCATGTCTTAAATGAATTTATTAATGCTATGTGATTATCAATGCAATATTTGTGATGAACAATGTGGATAATGAATAATAAATGAATGATCTAATGCAAATGATATCTAATGTGATAAATGATAATGTATCTAAGATGATTTTAAATGTAATAACAGATAACATGATAAAAGAAAATGAGATGAAATGATAGCTATAATAAATGACCAAATTATATATAAATGAACACTCCTAATGAAGATAAATTATGTCTCTAAATGATTTAAGTGTTAAATGCAAAAAGTCATAATATGTGTGGTTGTCCAAATGTCCTCAACTTAAATAACAATGTATCTAACACAAGAAGAATAGACTAAGAAAATAGATAACCTAATAAGAAAGGTAACCTATAAATCCCTATAAAAGGAGCACTGATATGCAAATCTAGGAAATGGTATAATGCAATGCAAAATGAAATATGAAATGAGGATCTCCACAACTTCATGTAACATCTTAGAACTACATAATAACTAGAATTTGATTTTCATCATTGAGCTCGTTATGTTGCAAGAAAATGCAAGCATCATGGTATAATTAAACTAGGATGACTTGAGCACTTTTTGCATGGAGTTTAATATTGCAAATTGGACAAGCATCTAGGTATAATTGAACCGAGATGACCTGAGTTTCATTTGCGTAACAGACAAGGAATATTTCCTCCTCAATCAAGGAACAAATATTTGGAGTCGAGGTATGCGATGACGTATCACCATAAATAGTATTTGTAGAGCAACATGATGTTTATGTTGTTCATACTATGAAATGGATGAAGGCACTTATACACAGACACCCCAAATTATTGGATCCTTTGATTTCATCGGAAAATACCCCACAAACAGCAATCAAAGAAAATACCATGCTCCATCCTGGCTATTCTAATCAATGACATATGGGAGTTTCAAACTCATGTCAAAAGATATCCTAGAATAGCATAGGAAACATGATAACAATGAAATCCAGATATGAATGCATAATCTACAACAAACCATTCTAACATGCCTATCATGAATATATATTTCTTTTGCCAAAAAGATTGATGTAGGACATGTTGATCAATTCAAGTGATGATGTAGAGTCAAGATATATAGATAAGTGGTCATGTGTCAAAGAATAGATCATAGATTTGGATTTAGCATGAAGATACCATTGTAAAAGGACATTTGATTGTGTCTGCTTGCCTGGTGAAAAGAACTCCATTATGTCCTCTAAGAGTCATGACTATCATAGATCCACTTCCCAAACTAAGTCAAGGACATGCCCCCAACTAGGTGATGGACTGACTTATTATGGATGAAGAAAGACACAACAAGACTGGGATGAAGACCATGACAAAAGATCAAGCTATGGTCGGATTTTATTATGGATAAATACAAGGAATAGTGCATGAACTGGCCATTTTATTATGATATATACATGGTGGGGATGAGGATTGACGAACCATTTTATTGTGGATATATACAATGAATGGACACACTAAAAGAAGCTTAATAGATAAAGGAGCTAACTTGTCACATATAGCGCAGGTTTCCAGGTTTTCACCATATGCTTTTATTCCAATTTTTCTTTTGATTTTGTGAATTTTTTGTATTTTTTTTATTTTTTTAATTTACAGAATATATATACAGCCTATATACATGCCCCTTGCATTGGGATTTCAAGGATAAAACTTCTTGCGATGGATACTGTTAAGAGGCTCATCCAAGGGATCCCCTTCAGGTGTAGATAACAGATAAGCTCCAGAACCATAGACTGCTGTGATCACAAAAGGTCCTAACCAATTAGGTTCAAACTTACCCTTCTTTTCACCGTGTTGTTGATTCTTTGGATTTTCTCGAAGTTCTAAGTCACCCAACTGAAAGTCTCTGATCTTTACCTTGCTGTTGTACTGACGGGATAGACACTGCTGATAAACTTTCAAATGATCATAGGCGCACTAACGGCATTCATCTAGGAGTTCCAATTCAGTCAAGCGTGCAACTCTATACTCTTCATTAGGAATTAAATCTTTAAGAGTAACACGAAGTGAAGGCAACTCGACCTCGAGGGGCAGGACTACTTCAGATCCATAAAAAAGGGAGTATGGAGTGGCTCTAGTAGGAGTACGGATGGAGGTGCGGTAAGCCCATAAGGCAGGATTAAGTTGAAGATGCCAATCACGGCCAGTGTCATTGACAGTCTTTTGTAGGATTTTAACAAATTTTTTGTTTGATGCCTCAGCTTGGCCATTTCCTTGAGGATAGTAGATGGTGGAATAGTTGTGGGTAATGTGGAATTTGGTGCATAGTTCATCCATGTCCTGATTTTGGAACCGTTTCCCATGATCAGTAATGAGATACATAGGTATACCATATCTGCAGATGATATAGTTTAAGATAAACATGGATATTTGTTTCCTTGTGGTGGTAATCAATGGAACGGCCTCAATCCATTTAGTGAAGTATTCTGTGGCAGTGAGGATCCATTTGTGACCATTGGAAGATGGAGGATTGATAGCACCCACAAGGTCGAGTCCCCACCGACTGAATGGAAAAGTAGTTGTAAAAGGATGTAACTCTTATGCTGGAGCATGGATAAGGTTTCCATGTATCTGACATTTCTTGCATGCCCTAGCAAAATGAAAGGAATCTGCTTCCATGGTAGGCCAATAATAACCCATACGCATGAGTTTCTTAGCCAAAGAGGGACCACTTGAATGTGTCCCACAAATACCTTCATGTACATCCCGTAAGGAAAGTTGAGCTTCATCATGTTTGAGACATCATAGGAGAGTACCATCAAAACCTCACTGATAAAGGGTATCGAATATTAAAATATAGCGGGAGGTTTGGCGCAGAAAAGTGCATTTTTGATTGCGGGATAGGTCGGGAGGTAAAGTGTTATCTTTGAGGTAAGAATAGATCTTTCCATAGGTTGGGGAGTCATGTCCAATCAGATGACATATAATACTCGTATCAGGGTCATCATATGAAGGACAAGTCAGGGATTCCACCAAGAACTCAAAATGGGCCTTGGTATCTTCGATATCAAATAAAGAAGCAATTGTTGCCATGGCATCAACAACCTTGTTTTCATGCTGAGGAATCTGCTCAAAAGTGATGATAGAGAAATACTTTTTAAAGTCATCCACCATATGTTTATATGGCAATAACTTATCATCTTTGGTCTGGTAATCATCATTAACTTGGTTAACAATCAGCTGAGAATCTCCGTAGACATTTATTTCAGATACATTCCATTGTAAAGCCATTTTTAACCCAATCAGCAAAGCCTCATATTCTGCCACATTATTAGTGTAAGGAAATAACAACTTGAAAGATTTCAGAATAGTGTATCCTTATGGCGTGATAAAAAGTATACCAGCTCCTGAACCCTGTTGAGTGTATGAGCCATCAAAGTATAATTTCCATGTTTGTGTGGACAAAGCTAAGATATGAGCATCAGGAAACTCTATGTGTATAGGCTGGTCATCCGTTAATGGAGCATTAACTAGTTGATATGCAATCACTTGACGTTTGATAGCCTTCCTATCTACATATTCAATATCAAACTCACTAAGTAGCATGACCCACTTAGCCAACCTGCCTGTCAATGTAGTCTTGCTTAATAGATACTTTAAAGGATCAATCTTTGCAATAAGCTGAGTAGAATGTGACAACATGTAATGTTGCCACTTTTGTGAAGCAAAGACAATAGCCAGACATGCTCTTTCAATAGGGGAATAGTTTAACTCATATCCCACTAGAGTGCGACTGATGTAGTAAATGGCTTTTTCTTTTCCTTCATGATCTTGCTGAGCGAGAAGAGCACCTAGTGAGGCTGTCGTGGCTGAAATGTAGAGCAAGAGTGGTTTGCCTGGAATTGGTGACATCAAAGTTGGAGGATTCGCTAGATCCCATTGGAATAAGATATTTTTATGCAGCAAATGTTGAAAAGGATGATTGCGATCTTCTAATTGAGAAACAAATCTTCAGATTGATTGAAGATGCCCCTGTAAAGATCTTAGCTGACTGATGTTAGTGGGGGAAGCCATCTCCAATATTAATTTAACCTTTTCTAGATCTACTTCAATTCCTTTAGCTGAGATAATGTACCCTAACAGTTTGCCAGATGTGACCCCAAATGCACATTTCTTTGGATTGAGTCAAATCTGATATTTTTCCATCCGGGTGAATATTTTATCTAACACTCTCAAATGACCAACTCTATCTTTGGATTTTGCTAAAATGTTGTCAACATAATCTTCCATGATGGTATGCATCATGTCATGGAAGATCGTGGTCATGGCTCTTTGGTAAGTTGCTCCAGCATTTTTGAGGCCAAAAGGCATTACATTCCAGCAGTATGTACCCCACGGACAAGTAAAAGTAGTTTTTTCCTGATCTTTCGATGCAATCTTGATTTGGTTATAGCTAGAAAATCCATCCATTAATGATAACATCTCATGCCCAGCTGTTAGGTCAACAATCATATCAATATTTGGCAAAGGGAAGTCATCTTTAGGACAAGCTTTATTTAGATCTCGAAAATCAATACAAATCCTGATAGACTTGTTTGGTTTTGAAACCGGGACAATATTTGAAATCCACTCAGCATAATCAATAGCTCGAATGAATCCAACATCTAGGAGCTTTTTCAATTCTACTTTCACCATTAGACCAATGTGAGGATGCATTTTGTGGAGCTTCTGCTTAACTGGTTTTACACCTAGTTTGATAGATAAATGATGCATAATGAGATTGGGGTCCAAACTAGGCATATCAGCAAAGGACCAAGCAAAGTTGATTTGTCGTTCTTTGAAGAATTTTGTAAAAGATTCTTTCTCTGATTCTGTCAAGGATGCTGCTACCTTGAGGATGCGTGGAGACTCCTCTGTTCCAATGTTAAGTGGTACTGTTAGTTCTATAAGAATGGTAGATTGCTCTTGATCTAGATAGTTTGGAAGAGTGTCAATCCTTCCATCGTCAGGTGCCTTAGAGAGGTTTTCACCATCAGATGCGTCTTTTCTTTTTACTATTTTTGGATCTAATACTACCACTGAGTGGTTTTCACCATTAGATATGCTGATTATTTTTATATTTTTATGACTGAAAGGATTGGCACTCTCTCCAAAATAGGCCATGTCATTGAGTTCTATTAGAAATCCTGATTTGTGATCCCTTGGTGGTAAATGATCCCTGATACCAAGATAGTCAATGATCACATCATCATTATGGAAGACATCAAGTTCTGGGTGATCAAGAGAATCCCAATCAATAAGGTCAGGATGGACAAGGGGCATTGGATCATTTGGGTTGGTTTCAAAAGTAGAGATGGTATTGATGGAAAAGTTGTCAAGGTTTATGATAGTATCAGCGAGGTCTATTTCCATACTCTCATCTGAATTATCTTTCACAAGATAAC
Source organism: Chamaecyparis obtusa (assembly GCA_027943335.1). Lineage (NCBI taxonomy): Eukaryota > Viridiplantae > Streptophyta > Pinopsida > Cupressales > Cupressaceae > Chamaecyparis > Chamaecyparis obtusa. The sequence goes on from BSBK01000175.1 coordinate 230,583, forward strand.
ACTCACTTCGCTCACAATCAACATGAGTAGTATTACATGGGACCAATCCTAGTGAGTCACTCATTGAACTCTCACCCTCATGGTAATTGTTACTATATTGATGGACAACATTGACTCCTATTTCTTTAGTACCATCAGATAAGGAATCCCATTCATAATCATTAGAATCAGAATCATCATTATCCTCAAGTCTATCAATGATTCTTTGAGCTATCCTTTGTTTTTCTAGATCTACATACATGCCATGCTTTCTGAATTGTAAGGCAGGAGCTTTAGATGTCTCATGAAAAGGTGGCATTTTTGCTTTTCCTTTTGTTTCTTGTTATCCTTCTCCCTTTTATCCTAATCCTGTAGTGTCTCTTTGATAATTAGGATTTTGTAAAATTGGTTTTATAACACCTTCTCTTTGTAACCCTAAAGGTCCAGCACCTTGATATCCCATCTTTTGTAGCAAAGTATACCCTTTTCCATAGACATCAGGTGATATATAATCATGTTTAATATCATCTTCAATCTTATGTGTTTTAAGCCAATAATTTTCATTACGCTCAGTTGCCTCTTTGGATATTGTGCCCCCACTTATAAATGTGTTATAAACAAGTGTGGAAGGGGGTTCTGATTGTTGTTTAGTGATCAAAGACCTACCATATGATTTAGGAGATAAAGGTAACTCGGTGATGCAAAGAGCTTGACCTAAAGTATATTCTCCCATACTTCTTTCTTTGATATCTATCTTGATCCTATCTAATTTAGAAGTTGATGCTATATTACTAGGGTCACCAGGTGTAGTTGTAGAAGATCTAGTACGATTATTGGGAACCAAAGAATTAGAAATCTGCACATTGCTACAATATTGAAAAGGATTGGAATCTCCTTTGATAGTGATCTCCTGACCATTGTGAGGAAATTTTATACATTGATGATAAGTTGATGGCACAGCTTGCATGGAATGAATCCATGGTCTTCCCAAAAGAATATTATAAGTAAGATCCATGTCCAGGACTTGACAAGAGACATCTTTGACAATAGGACCAATTCTAATTGGAAGAACAACAGACCCCTTGGATGATCGCTCTTCCTCATCATAGGCTTTTATTGTGATTTTATTTTTTGGATCAACGACATTTTCAAAAAATCCCAATGCAAGGATCAACTTTAACATGCAAATATTCAAGCTAGCTCCCCCATCTATTAATACTCTTTTAATCTTGTGATTTTGGACAAGGACTTCAATATGTAAAGGAGCATTATGAGGTTGGGTAATGGCTAAATCATCATTTTTAGTAAAAGAAAAATAGTGTGGGGTCGTTAAATGGCCTACCATAGCTTGAAATTGATCAGGATCTAGAGTTGTTGGAACCTGGGTCTCTAAGAGAGCCTTTTCAAGGATATCTTTGTGAGATGGAGAAAGACGCAAAATCTCTAAGATGGATATCTGGGCTGGTGTCTTTTTGAGCTATTCCAAAAGATTGTACTAGTTGGAAGTATTAGGTATGGACTTTGGAACATAAACAGACTTGTTGTGAGTAGTGCTTGGTTTAGACTGGACTCCTTGGAGAGTAACCTTGGCTTGAGCATGAGTAGTAGCATGGATTGGTTGACTCTCTGATTTTCCCTTTATGGTAATAACATTGACATAATATGCAGAAGGATGATGGTCAGAAATGTTACCAACATATCTATAGGGTGTGTTATTATAATTGGCTTGGTTGTCACCCTTATTGTTGGAAGAACCTCCCTTTTCATGCTTAGGAAGTGGATCTTTGAAGGCCGTATGCGATTCATTCGAGACATGTCCGTCAACACTAATTTCACCGCTTTCGATTAAGTCTTGGATCGCATTTTTAAGTCTTTGACATTCATTAGTTATATGTCCTTTTCCTCTGTGGAATTCACAATAATCATTTCCATTCCACCAAGAAGGCTTCACTCTAGGTTCATAATCTTTCGGTTCAGGAAGCGTGATGAGTTTCTTGGTGATTAACTTCCATAATGCTGATTCAAGAGATTCCCCTAAAGGAGTAAAGTTTCTTTGAGGTGAGATAAAAGGAAATCTTGGTTTAGGTGAATCCTTGGTGGTATTTTGACTTGCCGACTGATTGTTGTATGTAGCTTGAGTAGCGTTGGTCGTACTTGTGAGATTTAGAAAAGGTTTTGTCGGTTGGACATTACGATTATCAACAATTCCGTCATTGACAATGTTTTTGTTTTTATTCCAATATTTCGATTTGTCATTGTTGGAATTGGAATTATAAGTGTTGGAATTGGAATATGAGGATCCAGCATTGTCTTTGGAATAAAGTTTTATCTCACCTTTTCGGACCATGGCTTCCTCAATCTTGATACCATTTCTTATGAGCTTATTAAAATTTGGTGGACATTGCAATTGTAACCTATAACTCATTTCTGGTGTAAGGCACAAAAATATCCATCTTTTCTTGTTCAAGAATCGTTCGTGGATATTTAGAAAACAATTGATGCCATCTTTGCAAAAAAGTAAGGAAAGGTTCTCCATTCTTTTGATGTGCATTGCAAAGATCAAGCATAGTGACCTCATGTTTGATGTTATATGAATAATGAGTCACAAATTTGTCAAGAAGCTCATTGAAAGATTTGATGCCGGGGGGGAGTTTGGAGAACCATTCCATGGCTTGTCCTCCTAAACTTCACAAAAATAGTTGCATAAGATAAGTGTCATTGTGAGTGACTTCAATACAAGCAGCACAAAACTCACGAATATGGTCTTGTGGATCCGAATTCCCTTTGTATTTGTCAAATTTTGGTACCTCAAAATGAGGAGGGAATGGAATCATTGCTAAATTCTTATCAAAGGATAAGGACATATATCATCCAAAGAATACTTCTTAGTTGATGATCCAGTTTGAATATCATGAATTTGTTGTTGAAGCATCTAGATTTGTTGTAGGATGGGATCCAAAGATAATGTGTTTCCTTGCAAGTTTTGGGAAACATTACACTGTTGAGTATGTTGAGGATCATTGGATTGCTGATTATTTTGAAAAACATTTTGTTGTTGATCACTATGGGATGCATTGGATTGTTGATTGATTTGAGAAGCATTGGATTGTTGATTGATTTCCTTTGCTCCATGAGGATCTTGAGAACCTTTAAGGATATCTTGATTTTGTGTAGGAGTTGGTTCTCTAAGATTGGTAACATCAAAATCACTTGGTAACTTAGCTCCTTGTTGAGCAAGCATGAGTAAATACATCTCTTTATCCAAGCCTATAAGTCATTCCATGACTTGTAAAAATTTAGGATCTTGTGCAGCATCCCTAAGTTCCTCATCAGTAGGTTCGTCATCAAATGTGAGAGGAGTAGTTTTCTTAGGAGGCTGTTTGGGCCAAGGATTCTCATCATTGCTGTTATTACCTTCCATTTTGTCTAGGGATTCTGGATTAATAGGTTGTTTGAGTTTCTGAGATCGAGTTTGAACCATAAAATGGATGAAATTGATTGCGAAAAAGAAATATTCTTGATAAAAAGATATGGAGAATGATTAGTAGAAAAGATATGATAAGTATTGAAAATTGGGGTCAAGAAACAATAATCTAAGTAAGCTTGATGGTTAAGGATGATATATCCTAATATGATAAGCTCACCAAGATCAAAGTCTGATAGATAAGGTAAATCTTCAACACCACATTGAAAATCTTAAGATTGGAAGAAAGTGATTTGTTGACTCTTGAGGAAGGAATGACAATGAAAAGTGATGAAAGTGGTCAAATTAGAAATCAGAGGTCTATGTAACGTAACTATTTTTCCAGAATCTTATTGAAGATGAAAATGGGTATTTGAAAAAGTGATTTTGAAATTCCAAAAGCCTGTGAGAATGCTCTTTGTTGTAAATGCACAGCAACAAATGCGCAGGACAGTGTAATATATGCACAGTAAAATGAAACAAATGCGCAACAAATTTTGACAGATGCGCATTGATAAATGTAAATGCGTAGTAACTTGAATCCTATTCACAGAACTTTTGAATGTATGCGCAAGTTGTCCAATTTTTGATGATTTTGCTATTTTGATGATCAGGAATTTTTTTTGTTTTTGTTTTTCTAATGTTTTCTGGTTTTTGGCAAAGTAAAAATGCATAAACACACACACATAAGACAAAGATGATTTTAATCTAATTTAATCTAGTATGAATGCATAAACACGCTTACAATCCTAAGGTTGGCAAGGATGATATCTGTTGAATCCCCACTAGGATAATAAAATCCAGCCACGCAAATCCACAGTGGACAGCCTAGGAACTTGGAGGCACGGGCTCCTCCTTACAATGCACTCATTTCTTAGGCACACCAAGTTCTGAATTCAATGGGTCATTACTTCCCAAAGAACTACTATCTCTACTATGAACCATGAGTAATGTGGGGTGTCTTCACGAGCTTGGGTGACTCCTTGAGCTAGCAGATAGAAGGTTTTTGGCCACTAAACAAAAGTTGTTAATAAGGACATCTGTTTAGGTGGTTGTGATCAAGTCATTTTCCCAATTAAGGGGGCTCTCCCAATCCTTTCAAAGCAAGGCTTTCACCTCTACTAAGTAGGACTTTAACGCACCACTGGGGTACTGGAGGAGATTTTGGTTGCCATAATGAATTCACACCTGTCTAATGTGAGACTAATCACACTAGCATTTTTTATATACCGGTTTGGAAGGGCTTGGCTTTAGCCTGTTACTGGTTGGGTCGTTCCTTGGGGCGAGTACCTCTTTTCCCACCAAAGACCACCCTCTAAAAATTATAACAATTTCTCTTACACCCAAGGTCCACGAATGGCGAGGGGAGAGGATACGTTGTTATAATTTTGAGATTACAATTATGCTATTAAGAAAAACACAACAGACACATGAATCTATGCTAAGGAAAACACACAAAGCAAAAACATGTCGTATTTTAAGCCCAAACAAGATTTTAGTTTATTTTGCAAACCCCTTGGCAATCTGCAAATAAAATTGTTAGAAAAATGTTTTTAGCAATGGGGTCTTCAAAAGATTTACGTCCTGCAAAATAGCCTAAAAAAAATACTACCAGAACGAACAGACACTTGTCAAAATGTTAGTTAAAAACAAATCTAACAGAAAATTGAATTTTTCTATAGAAACTAATAAATGCGCAGAACAGTGTGATATATGCACAGGAAGTACGGATGAATGCGTAGTAATTGTGTATGCGCGAAATAGTTTAATGTATGCGCAACCTTGTGGAATGTATGCGCAGTTACTATGGATGCACAGCGAAAATGAATAAATGCACAGGAACAACAGACAAATGTGCAGCAATTATAACAGAGAGGAAAAAAATGAAAATTTTATGCCAGAGAATGGATGTGCAGTGAAAATGAACAGATGCGCAGGAATCATGGACGAATGCGCAGAAAGAACCTGTAGAAAAACTTGCACATGGAAAACTAAAAATTCAAAGTGAAAAGCCCAGTTGGGCCCTCCTTCTAGTGCTAAAAAATGTATGCAAATTAGTTGGATACTATTCTAAATGATGAATTAACTAATAAAAGATTAATAAATCTATCTAATAAGCAAACTACAATGAAGAATGCAATAACAAATGAAACCAAATTAACAATTTACCTTCACCTAGAAATGTAGCTTGTCTCCATTGTCCTCCTAGCTTTGATTTCTTAAAGATGTTGAGCTCTCAGATTTCCAAATGAAGCTCTTTCCCAAGATGATTCCAAAGTGTGGAGATTGAATGAAATGAGTGCACAACTAAAACTTGATTATGCAAATATGGTGGATGCAATGAAAATGATGGGATGATAATATGGATACTTGGTTGCTTGATTGCTTCGATGCTTGATTGCTTGGATGTTTGAATGCTTGTTCTCAAAAATACCTATTATCTTTCAAATGGAAAATGAGGCTCCTTTTATAGAGTTTTGGAGGATCTAGGCCTAGGTGGCAGAATCCTACGGTTGAGAATGAATGGTGGAAGATCCTAGGGCTACAATTGACTTGGTTGAAGGAGTTGATAGAAAGGGGGATGTAGTTGGAATGTGAGAGAAAGAATAGGGATGATGTTCCTCTCACATTGACATGGAGGAGAAGAAGGTGGAAGGGAAAGACACATGTCAAGTGTCTCACAAAGACCAAAGAGAGAAAGAGGGAGAGACCTTTTCCTCATGAGGACTCTTTGCACAAGTGTCCTATGAGTCACCCTTGACCCTTAGAGGTGGCTTGAGAAGCCCCTTAGGAATAGGGAATGTCTCTTGACTTGGTTGTTGAGAGGACAAGTGGTCATGAGACCAAGTCCTATGAGGCCACATAGCCCTTAAGAATAGGACATGTGTGGGTGAGGATAAATATGAATAAATAATTAATAATAATTATTTATCTTAGCCAAGGTGATGTGTCAGGTGACTAGGTGGATGAAGTGGACTAGGGGATTTAGTCATATTTAGGTGATTGTGTATTTAATTAAATCACTTTAATAGACTTTTTAGAAGACTTAGGATATAGAATTAGACTATAGTGAATTTATTAAATAAATTGAATAATTTACTTAATAAATAGAGGAAATAAATATTAATTAAATAATAAATATTTAATTAATTTATCAAGTCAATAGTAATTAAATAATAAATATTTAATTAATTAATGAAGCCATTTTTAGGTGTATACACCTACTAACTATGAGCTTGACATGTTTAAGAAGTTACAAAATCCGAAGCAAAAATATTTGACTATTGAAGACTATATTGAGGAGTTCTACAAACTTACTATTAGGTCTGGGCATAGAGAACTTGGTAGGGAAAAGGTAGCTCAGTATGTAAATGGTCTGAGATTCAATATTCAGGATGAGATTGGTATGATGAAGATTGATTTGGTTGAGGATGCTTATCAATATGCTCTAAAGGTAGAAGATAAGTTGAAAAGGAGACAACATGGTAATCCTCAAGGAAAGGAGAAGATTGATCACTCGATGAAGGATAAACCTACTGCTGAAGATGAACTAAAACCTGTGGAATTGAAAAAGAAGACATGGAGGGTTATCTTTAAGGGCACTTGTTATAATTGTGGTGGAGAAGGACATAGAGGTTTTGAGTGTACACAAAAGAAGTTTGATGACAATAGGAATGCTATGGTGAATGAAAGCATATTGAATGAGCCTGAGATGGGATCTAAGAACTTGCTGGTTCAGAGAACATTACTTGGTACTAAGGGGGAACCTTGTTAGAGTAGTAACTTGTTCAAGACTTGGTGGAAGTCAAGAGATAAAATTTGTGATGTTATTGTGGATAGTGGTAGTACCGATAACCTTATAGCTGAGGACATGGTTTAGAAACTTGGTTTGAAGAGAATGAAGCATCCTTATCCTTATAGGATTGGCTGGTTGCAAGATGTTCATGCTCTTGAAGTAAGGGAGAAATTTCTTGTAAATTTTCAGATTGGCCACTATAAGGATCAAGTATTGTGTGATATTGTGAACATGAGTAGTTGTCATATATTGCTTGGTAGACCTTGGCACTATGATTGCAAGGCTATGCATGACCATGTCAAGAATGTGTTTACTATTGAGAAGGATGACAGAAAGTTTTCCCTGATGCCTTTGTTGGATACAACACTTGGTAGGAGGAACCTGAGTTTTGGTAGCTATGTTGGGTTTTCATATTTGGAAAGGATTCGAGATCAATATGGAGAACACACCCGTGTGTTGTCCAAGAAAGACTTGAAAAGGCAAAGGAAGCTAAAGTGAAAGAGTGTGCAAAGTGAAGATTTAGAAGACATGTATGTGAAGAAGTAGTTTGGGGTTTATGTTCTAACTCCTGGAAGATGTTCTTCCAACCATTGAGAGCATCTTTTCAAACCTAGGGTGTTTGATGCAGGAGCATCTCGGGCTTTGAGCAATCTAGCATCAACCAAAAATATTTCCTATTTTTTGTTGTTTGCATTATAATTGTTGCATTTATTGGTTTCATGTTGTGTGAAGCTTACATGATGTTGAGTACCTATTTTGGAACCTTTTCCTATGATCGCATAAGGATTGAATGGATCATTTCAAATATAGAGTTGTTTTCCTTACCGTCAGAGTTGTATTTTCCTGCTTTCTGAGTGTTGATTGAGCAGCGTGTTTACATTGATCCTTAATTAATCTACCTTTTCTCTCTTAGGGACTTTAAGAGGACCTAAATTAATATCTTCTCCTAAGGCCATAAGGCCTAATTCATTATGAGTTGAAAGTTATGACTATTTTTCTCGGGTATCAATTTTCAGCCAGTTTACATGCAAAATATGAAGTTTTTTGTCTTGCACAATTTTGTATGATGGAATTGGATCTTGATAAGTTAGGGAAATGTTATTGGATCATGTGTGGACCCAAATTTAAAGGCACATCATGTTTTGATCATTCTTTATTTAGTTTCGGTATCTCTCCTTAGGTTGGACCTATAATGTAATTAAATGCCTGAGTAGCCAACTTGTGGCTTAGCTAGCTATATATTGAGAGCTTGGGTAGATGTTTAGTAGTAGATTGGTAGTAGCATGAGAGTAGAATCATAATTGGATCTTGTGATATCTTGAAGATCAAATGTTTTATGGGTAAGTGCAGAAAGATGGGGGACAAAAAAGATGCAACTTTTCTTTTTGGACCCCCATCGCGCATAGTGTGCACACACTAAAGGGCATGTGCCCTATAGGGCACACACCCTATGGCTTGGATTGACAAGCCTTAGGCTTGGGAAATCAAAACCAAAGTGCATGTGCCCTATAGGGCACACATGCTTTGGAAAACACTTATAAAGTTTGCTACGCGGGTTTGGAAGCTCATTTTGCTTTCTGAAACTCATGTTTTTAGCTAAGATTGGATTCTAAAGTGCACATGCCCTATTATATTTTCTTGTAAATCAATTTTTTTTGTTCAACCATCGATCAAATGGCTCCACGATGTCATCAAGTTTGATCCAGAAGAAGAGGTAAGTGTTTTTATAGCCCATGCCTCTTATTTGTTTTAAAATTTCAATTTTGTTGCAATTTGTTTTGTTGAAATTTGTTTTTGTTTAAATTTGTTGTGTAATGAAGATTTTAAAATGTAGTTTTTTTAATTGCTAGGAAGAAATAATCTCCCTCAACCAAACTCTCCACCAAACCCTTCGTCTCCTCATGAAGAACCAAATGAAGAATCGAATGAAGAAACAAATGAAGAAAATGAACCTCAATTGCCTCCACAATTCGAGAAACCTCCTCTTGGAACACAAAAAAATTTGATGAACCAAATTGAAAGAGGGAAAAAAGAATTATAATCTTTAATTAATAGGTTAAAATATTCTAGTGGTACAAATCCTGGAAGGGAAAGACTTGCAAAATCATTGGAAGCAATCTTGACCCATGTAAGCATGATTAGTGGGCAAATTAATTTATGACAGGATAAAAGAGAATAACAAAAACAATATTATGTAAATAAATTATCTTATGCGGACATAAAAAAGAAAAAAATCACAAAAGATGACATTTGCCAGCTATTTAAAAGATTAGGGGATGCAAATACTCTTAGAACTACAACAAGGAGGTTCCCAATTCATTGGTGCATAAATGAAGACATTAAAAATTTTTTTTGGGAGAGATGGTGGATGGTCTTTGATTCACCTCCTTATAATAATCATGAGGTTCCTATATATTTCTTGAGGAAACTCTATTGAGAGTTTGTATTCAAGGAGGTGCCAAATTATTTTGACATTTTGGATTCACATGGTAGAGGAGGGGGGTCATCATTTAATTGAGAAGGGGCACATCGTGACCCTAACGCACCTAGGGCTGCTATTGGCAAGCCATAGGTGGATCATGTTAGTATTCCTTATGTTGTGAAGGAACATGTAGAGGCAGACACACTAGGCATGATTAGTGTTCTGACATAGACTCTCATTCAGTGTGCCACTCCTTTAGTTGAGGGTGACTATGGTCAATCCTCGAGGGGGCATATTTGTCAATCATATGGATGCTTGTGCACATTTGGTACTGGTAAGATAGAGGAAGAGGATTCTGGATTGATGACTAAGAGCTTTTTGAATATGACATTTGGCATTGACACATAGGTAAATATTTCCAAGCTCATTAAATTGCTTTGATCATATTTCATTTATAAAAGAATAACTATTTAATTTAGTATCTATTGTTTATGATGAAAATTCAGGGCAAGAGTGTTAGTGGAAGTGGCAATGATCCTAATGTCCCCTTTTTCACATCGTCATCAATTCCATAAGTATGTATCGAATAAAACATTTAATTAACATTTTTTATTATTATGTAATTATATGAATAATTGTATCCTAACTTATTGTGCATGTGCATTAGATGTGCACTAGTGGACCATCGACATTCACAACAGATAGCAAAGGGCATTGTGTAACTTTCCTTGAGGTATCTTTATTTGCATATTAATTTGATTTACTTGATCATATTTAATTAATGAATGAATGACTAAATTACTAGACAAATTATGATCAAAATCCAAAGGCACGATGATTACATTCTTTCACCTGGGTTTGTGAGGTCACCATTGAGTCCATGAGTATACATGTAATAATGCATTATAATTAACATTTCAATAGTGCGTTATTATATAAATGGTTATCTTATAATTTTCCATTTACATGTGCACTAGTTGAATGTTGGAGCTTCGACTTCGACACCGCACACTGGAGGACACAGTGGAACCTTCGCAGAGGTATCATTTACTCATTAGTAGGGTTGTAAAAAATATATGTAATCTTGATAACTACATAATTTACTTTTTTTGTTTCATTTTCAGCTTTTGACATCAGAGACTCCTCCTTCTATCTATGATACTTTGGATCATGGAGTAGCTATAGCAGTAGCTAGTTTTGAAGCACTGACTAAGGTATGAAAGAGATCACTTAACTTTAATTTTTATTTTAATAGTTTGTATTGAATTTTATAATGATATCCATGTATGTATTTTAATTATTATTTTGATCATTATTTTAGGGACTTATGACTCCAGATCGCTACCATCCACCTTCGGTGGATGAACATAGTGACTATTTGCTAGGGGTAAGCCAATATTTAATTTTATGTCATTGCATAATTCAATTTTGATGTATATTAGTTATCTCTATCTTCTTCTTTTTTATCAAGTTGACCTACAAAAGAGTCTAGACAAGAGGATGAGTGAGTGCACTCGGAAGACTATGACATCCACTACATCTCCATCGATGCGATGATCAAAGACAGCTCGAGATTTTTTTTCTTCCCCCAGCGAGAAAGGACTAGATTAGGGATATGGATTGTATGCCTATATAGCATTAGTGGACATATTTTTTGTATATTGTATCAGTGATACATTGTACATCCATTTGGATTTGAGGAAGCCAGTTTTACTATATTGAATATATTCAATGTATGACATTATTGGACATATATATTTGACTTCATGCCCTACGAATATTTTTTTTTTATGTTTTAGGTATGCAATTCATGCGTTTGGTGTATAGATGTATACTAATTTATGTTTATGTGGATGTCTTTGCTTTGTAAATTTCCCATGCCTTATAGTTATGCTTGTATGTTTACCTTGCTGACGGTGCTACAAATGCCTGTCACCGTCCTCAATAATAGTCAATTCCTTGACTGTAATAATAACAAAAGTAATGAAATGAATGCATAAATATATAAATATAACATAAGGATTCTTGGGGTACCCTAATGTTGGCAATAGTTCTTTTATTAATAAGATTACTATAGCAGATGTGGATGTGAAACCTTATGCTTTTACAAACTAACTTCTAATTGTCCCCTAACTGACTGATTGTTAATGACAAACACTATAATACATGTTTGCACTCATCCTACTACTCACCCCGCAGTTGTCGGTGTCATTTGAATGACTGTGTATGCTGAAAAAGGTTGTTAGTAGCATTTATCCAACCATTCAAAGTTGTTGGAACAAACGGTTTGATGCTATGACTGACAGTTGAAAAGATATGCAATGTTGGCCATTTGAACTGAGGAACACTATGATTTCTAACATGGACCGAGAATGTGTTTCTAGATATAAATGAACTTGAATCTTTGAAAACCAAGATAGGCTTTGTAGGCCCTAGCAACACGGTCCCATAGAAATTGATGAATCCAAGCTACCTCACACGAGCTCCAAGATATGACCCCACAAAGATCATAGATTTCATGCTTAAGGGACATTAAGGGAAACTTCAGCATGGAGTCATCGGTGGTGATCGAATGACTGTATGTGCTGAATGAGGTTTCCACTAGCATTTACCTAGCCATTCAGAGATGTTGGAATAGATAGATTGATGCTATGAATGACGGTTGGAAAGATACACAATGTTGGCCATTTGAATTGAGGAACACTGTGAGTTCTGACATTGACCGAGAATGTGTTGCCAATTTTAAACAAACTTGAATCTCCAAAAAATGAGATAGGCTTTTGTAGGCCCCGACAACACTGTCTCGTAGAAACTGACAAATCCATGCTACCTTGTATAAGATCTGAGATATGACCCTACAAATATCACTATTTTCATGCTTAAGGGACCTTGAGGGACACTTCAGCATGGAGTCATCAGCGACGATCGAACAATTATACATGGTGAATGAGGTTGCCACTAGCGTTTACCTGACCATTCAGAGTTGTTGGAATAGACAAATTGATGCTACAACCGACGGTTGGAAAGATACACAACATTGGCCATTTGAACTGAGGAACACTTTAAGTTCTAACATTGATCGAGAATGTGTTGCCGATTTTAAAAAAAGTTGAATCTCTAAAAACTAAGATAGGCTTTTGTAGGCCCCAGCAACATAGTCCTATAGCAACTAATGAATCCATGCTACCTCACATGAGCTCCAAGATATGACTCCGCAAAGATCACTAATTTCATGCTTAAGGGACCTTGAGGGACACTTTAGCACGGAGTCGTCGGCGGGGATCAAATGATTGTGCATGCTAAATGAGGTTGCCACTAGTGTTTACCTAGCTATTCAGAGCTGTTGGAGTAGATGATTCGATGCTATGATTGATGGTTGGAAAGATATGCAATGTTGGCCATTTGAGCTGAGGAACACTATGAGTTCTGACATCAAACGAGAATGTGTTGCCGATTTTAAACAAACTTGAATCTCAAAAAATTGAGATAGGCTTTTGTAGGCCCCGGCAACATGGTCCCATAGAAACTAATGGATCCATGCCACCTCACACAAGCTCCAAGATACAACCCCACAAAGATCACTGATTTCATGCTTAAGGGACCTTAAGAGACACTTTAGCATGGAGTCATCGGCGGTGATCGAACGACTGTGCGTGGCATGTACTTGCATGAGGACATTATATATTACAAAAATCCCACATGGAAGTAGCTAGAAAGCTACTAAAAAAGTAGTAACTAAGAGCAAGTTGGATAATGCAGATGCTTTAACAAACCACTATCTTCTTTACTCAAGCAACATCTGGTTCATCTGCTTGACTGGGGCATGTTTGGGAACAGACAATCTCCATTTAAACTCAAGTCTCTAGAAGTAGTTATATTTGTCAGTAGAGGAGATACACCCATTGGATCTACAATAACTTCATGCTCACTGGAATTTTCATTTCTCTTCAATTGGGATACTCTTTCCAAAATTGCATCTACATTTTTACCAATTTGCGAAATTAATGGGTCTATCTATGGACCTCGAAGGAGTTGGTTGCCTAAATGAGAACCTTGAGATGAAGCAGGAACTTCTCTATGAAAGAGATCAGTACCTTGAGAAGCTCTCCACTTGTTAGTTGAATTAAAACCTTGGACCATAGATGGCTGCCCTTTGTTGTAAAATGAGGAGTGAGACTGCCTTGTCAAAGGTGGCAATGAACTTACATTTCAAGGATAATGCCCAAGTCCCGTAAATGCAAGGCTATTGACAAATAGGCATTTCTAATAGAAATATTTGTGGTGCTAGAATGAAGTGCATGACCAAATTCTTTGCCTACTAATGAACCAATTTGGGAAATTAATGGGTCTATCTGTGGACCTCAAAGGAGTTGGTCACCTAAATGAGAACCTTGAGATGAAGCAAGAACTTCTCTACAAAAGAGATTAGTACCTTGAGAAGCTCTGCACTTGTCAATTGAATTAAAACCTTTGACCATAGATGGCTTCCCTTTGTTGTAAAGTGAGGAGTGAGACTGCCTTGCCAAAGGTGGCAATGAACTTACATTTCAAGGATAATTCCCAAGTCTCATAAATGCAAGGCCATTGATGAATAGGCATTTCTAATAGAAATATTTGTGGTGCTAGAATGAAGTGCATGACCAAATTCTTTTCCTACTAATGAACCAATTTGGGAAATTAATAGGTCTATTTGTGGACCTCAAAGGAGTTGGTCACCTAAATGAGAACCTTGAGATGAAGTAGGAACTTCTCTATGAAAGAGATCAGTACCTTGAGAAGCTCTCCACTTGTCAGCTGAATTAAAAACTTGGACCATATATGGCTGCCCTTTGTTGTAAAATGAGGAGCGAGACTTCATTTCAGGCTTCATTTCACATTTCTCTATGGATAATTCCACAACACTTGTTACTTCTCTATCTAAATTTTTTGTGTCATTGTACATTTGCACTAAAGAGCTTCTATCACTACTTGAGCTACTAGCAGATGGTGAGTACTCATCATCATCATTTGACATAGGCTCACATGCATATCTTACTTCTTTCCTTTGCCACTTTCCCCTTCCTAGCTCTTCCTCCTTATCTATAACTTCTATCATGGGTCCAAGAAGCTCTTCCCACTCTTTCCCATTAACTATGGTCTTTGTCTCTTTGTCCTGAGTAATTGGCGTACCTTGGATGGCACCAAGATAACCATTTTCTTTTGAAATGTCCTTTTCTCTCACATTAATATCTCTATTAAGAAGATTTTCTATATCTTCCTCTGTATATTGAATAGATGTAGCTACAATCCCATGTTCATCAAGAATATTCCTTGCACCGTTGAGTAATATATCATGCAATTCCTTAATAGTTTCATTCTTAATAGAATTCATAAATAGATTTTCCATAGCCAATTTTCTTCTTGATCGTTGCAATATTTTCTCCTCAAATGAACATTTTGTAATTAGTTGATATACAATCACAGTTTTCTCTTGGCCAATCCTATGGACTCACAATTGAGCCTGTAGATACACAAAAGGGTTGAAATCTAGATCTAGTAGAAGAGTAGTATTAGCAAGAAGTCATTCACTAACATCCCATCTTTATAACAACTAAATTTGGATTCACTAGAAGCATTAGTTCTAAAAAAAAAATAGTAAAATATACCATATATAATGATTGTGTCAACACTCGGCTGCATCATATAATAAGTTGAAATTAGATAATCATAAAACACTTTGTAAATTATAGTGTACATATCATATACAGCCACATGAAATGAGTTTAGCATCAAGAAAGAATATTTTTTTCAAAGTCTTGTAATTTCTCTATGGCTGGTAGCCAATTGCTTATTCACTTATTTTTTGCTTCCTCAATTGGTCAAAAGCTGTAGGATATTCTTTGGGAAACTTATCATTTTTTCTTGTAGAATGCTAAGCTGAGTGCTAAGAATGGATAAGCTGAGTGTAGCGGAGAGGGAGAGGACTAAATTGAGAGATTTTGATGAGTTTGAAGGGTGCATAAGGGTCATGAAATTGGTGCAAGGGTACATCGGTAGAGGTTCTAGCCATTGGAGGGGGGTATTTTATGCATGAATCCATCATAGGATGGTCAAATGATGGTGAATCAACTTTGGTTCAGTTTCTATGGTGTTGGGAGATGACACATTGGGTGAGCCCTAGTTTCTAGGGGTTTTTGGGTCTTAAAGAAGATGGTATGAAATGAGAGAATGAAGTAAGGGATTCTCCAAAGCTGAGAAAAGAAAAGAAAGTGATGTTCAAAAGGAACAGAATAAGAAAAAGAAGAGGAAGAGAAGTGTAGGAAGTTACAAAAGGTTAATATACAAGGTGTTGAAACAAGTGCATCCCTCCAAGGGAATATCGAGTGCTACCATGGATATCATGGAGAGCTTCATGATTGATATTTTTGATAAGATTACTCCTGAGGCTGCTTCTCTGCTAAAATATAACAAGATTGTGACACTTTCCTTCCAGAGAAATTGAGATTGCTGTCAAGTTTGTTCTGCCTGGAGAGCTAGCTAGGCAAGTTGCTTCTGAAGGAAGTAAGGCTATTACCAAGTTTCCTACTGCTCTGGGTTAGGTTTTGTTGGAAGATTTTAGGTTTTTTGTACGTGGTGTTTATGGAAGGCTTGTTTAGAAGTTAGTTTTGGCTTGGGTTTATGTGTGGAAGTTAATGCCGAACTGGGATCTTAGTGTATGTAAAGAATATATGAATTATGCTATGTATGCTATGAAAAATCTCTGAACTATAAGATTTCTATTATAAAGTTTTTTTTATTAATAATGAGAAATATTTTTACAACTCAGCTCAATAGGAGCACTAGAGGAAAGAGCTGAGCAGAGAAAACCTTTCGGTATTGCCCCAAAAAATAGAAGAGAAAGGTTGTCATTAAATGTTACAAACTTCCCGTTATACATATGGGGTAATGCATGAGCAATTTACAATCCACCCAATTTATAGTGCTATATAAATTTGACATGTTATGATATTTTGTATCTCCATTTAGTCCAATGAACCAATTGGGTCTTCCCTACCCTTGATTGTCTCAAGTATTGCCTTGTGGTCTAACTCACGAACCTTCCAAAGAATTTTATTTTGTGGTCTTCCCCCATATCTGATTAAGTGGACATTTGATGCAACAATGAGGTTTGAATAATGAAGAATCTTTTTGTGTGTCTCCCAATCCTTGAACAACCACAACCTAGGGTTATTCATGGCATACCGTCTATGCCATGTACCAATTATGACTACTACTCCTATAGGGTATTCTAATTATTCTAATGCTTCAATAGCATACTATCTAAGCCATATATATAGAGAGAGAGGGGGGGGAAGGAGATATAGAGGAGGGGAAAGGGAGAAAGTAGGAGAGAGAGAGAGAGAAGGGGAATATATATATATATATATATATAGAGAGAGAGAGAAGGGGAAGGAGAGATAGACAAGGTGAAAGGGAAAGAGTAGGAGAGAGAGAAGGAGAAGGAGAGAGAGAGAGAGAGAGAGAGAGAGAGAGAGAGAGAGAGAGAGAGAGAGAGAGAGAGAGAGAGAGAATGGGGGAGGGAGAGGGAGAGGGAGACACACACACACACAGAGACACACACACACACACACACACACACACACACACACAGAGAGAGAGTTATAAGGGGGAGTCTCTTTCTCCCCCTTCTCTCTCTCTCTCTCTCTCTCTCTCTCTCTCTCTCTCTCTCTCTCTTCCTCTCACTTTGACTATTTGTCATCACTATATGAATCTATATCTTACATAGGGCGTGTGCACTATGTAAATTTATCATAAATTTACATATGACGTGTGTGCTTTGTAAAGGATTTGAATTTACCAATCCTAAGGCTTGGATTTACCTTGGAGATCCAACCCAAAGGCTTGGACAATTGAAATAAGCTTGAGATGTGCTTTCCAATAGACATACAAAAAAATGACATCTTTTTTTGTGTGCTCCTCGTTAGGTTTAGTCATGGCTCAAGAACATAAAAATCAGATGATGTGATATTGTAGATCTCTCTATTAGCTATCTAAGCATATAATTTATTTTGAATTTTGATTATGTTAAGTTTTTCAACTCTAATTTTGTTTGTGTGTATGTCCATTTTTTGTAAAAAACCAACATGCAGTATTTTGGGCATAGATTTTGGCTCGTTCATCGAATTTTGCAATAAGTTACATTTTTAGAAACTAGACTCCATTCTACACACTTTTAAAAAAATAAAATATTTTTTATTAGTTTTAAATAATTTGTAGGGGGAGCACACAAAAATTTCATGTATTCAAGATTCGTACACTTCATAAATTCATCAAAAATTATACATTCATCAAAAAATTACCAAAAAAATCCTAGATAAACTACGTGGTGTTAGCTAACTTTTCATTGGAGCGATTAAATTTTTTTTTTTAAAAAGCAAACATTTTAGGGGGAGCATACCAAATGCTATGTTATGTTTTTGGACAAAAAATAGGACCACTTTTTGTTCTCCCCCTTTTTGAGGGCCTTAATCTACACCATTTTCAAAATAAGTTAGTAGTTTAGGAACTAGATTCAGAGTATTACAACTCTTGTTTTTGTCACATCTTAAAATTTTGAGTCTAACTATCTTCAATTTCTTGTTGAAGTTCAGATTTTGCTAATTTCAGGAAGAAAGTGGCATCTTATACCCCCTTTTTAGTAGCACATCTTTGTGCACTTACCCTTCTTTGATATTGTAATAGCAAAGTTAGTGGTTTGCATGCTTGGAAACAAGGAGATTTCTTGGAGGCTTGCGAGCTCAAGTTTAGATCTGCCTTAGTGTTTCCATCAATTGTTGATGTGTTTTAGAACTAAACTAGCTAAGGGATAGTAGAAATAATTTTTATTGTATTTGGCCCTAACCTAGAAGGCCTTACAACTGGGCATGTTAATGAAAATTTAGTTGAAAACATTATCTTTTATTATTCCACTGTGTTGTTAATTAGCTGCAAGGTTGGACTATCCATCATTGGATCCACCATCCTTGACTACATCAGGTATCAATTAAAAGGTTACCATGTGCCCTCCAAAGTTGGAAACTTGCATTCGGAGATTACAGATACTAACATCGGGAACATCAGTTGGAATGATTATCTAGTGAAGTGTCCACAACTAGTAGGAGGGTCTAAGGACTACACTTCATTAGTGTACTATTCTCTAGTGAATGTAGCAGCACACCCAATATCCATACTTTCTTCAGATCTAATCACCACGCTAGAAAACCACTACATACTAGATGAGAGAATGGTAAAAAATAGCATGGGTGAAGTGGTGTTGGATCTTTGATCAGACAACATTGAAGATGTCTTCCACCTACCCAAAGGGATACATAAGTTATTCAGCTTCTACATTGGCAAGGGGATGCATTTTTACAACAAAGACATCTCATTAGCCCATGAGATTATAAATAGAGAATATCGTATGCAACGACTTCCAAAGAACAAGCTTGATAAGATAGATATGAGAAGGGGATAAATGAAGGAATATCTAGGCAGCCATCACCATGATCAGTCAGTTGTATGGACTACCAAAGTCTATACAATTAGAACCTTGGATGATCTTTCTCATTAAGAAGGTTAAAGATAGACAAGAAAGGTTTGACTGGGCCACTATTCTCAGCAACAACCTAGATCAACAACTGATCACAATAAAGAATGACCCTCACTTCTACATGAAATCTTATGTTATGTACTTATTGGTTGCAAGGGTAGTATAACTAGGATTAGTTAAGGTTGTGGCCATGGGAGATTAGAATGAGTGGCCATTCATACTCTACTCGCAACTCATTGGGAAGAAGCACTATACACAATATAGTCTCTAGTTCTGTATCGTCAATGATTCTTTTTTGTTTGCCATTATACGCTCCATAGAAGGAGTCTATGCCAAGAGAATGTCAATAGAAGATGCTACTAAGGTGAAGGCACTTAGGGCATTCTACATTCATTTTAAGACTCACTACATCTGGGTGGCAGAAAGCACCCTAGCTCCAAAGAAGTTTATGAGGTATCCATTGGATAGGGTAATCTTGTTGGAAATGGCTTGACAATTGTCAGATGCTCACGAGCATATTCAACATAAGAAGAAGCATTGTTGGGATTTCCTAATTTCTATAGGCCCTCATTACTTACAAGATATGAAGATATGTAAATCATTGGCCTTTGAATGGGATGAATACCTACTACAAAACTAAAATCTCATAAGGACTAGATTTGACCCTATTGGAACATACAACCACATTATGGGGAAGCATTATGTGCATGAGCCTCACATTGAGGACCAGTGCATAAACTGCCTTGATGATTATGAGGTTAGGATCTGTGACTACTACTAGATGATTTTAGAGTTCACACAGACTTCTCTACTACTACAAGTACCACAAAAGGTGTGGGAAGATGATTCAGAGGATGTTCTGGATCTAATTTATAACTTGGATAAGGTATACACTAGGGCCATTCTGAATGTAGAAGTGCATAGGGATGAAAATGATGATATCAATTTCAAGGATAGACATGTCATCAAGGTGACTAAAGAATGGATTTTCTATCCATTTCTAATGGATTCTGTGCCAATGAAGAAACAACCAGCTCAACCCTCCAAAGAAAAGAAGAATAAAGGCAAAAAGGTACTGATGCCACAATTCAAAGAGGTAGCACAACTGAGGCTAGAAACAATGTATAGACATGAGTGTCCCATAACATATGGATCATATAATCATTCAAAGAATCCAAAGACTAGAATGAATGGAATCATAGTACCTTGAGATGATCCTTCTTCTAGTGGTCCTCAACCTCCAAGTGCATCAAAAAAGGTGCCAAAAGTCAAAATAACTGGACCTAGGCCAGCCGAAGTGATAAAAGGGCATGTGTACAAAAGAAAGAGAGCCTGGACACCAACACCAATGGAAACCCTTTTAGAAGATGAAGACGATGAAGAGGATGAATTTCCCCTAAATATAAGGACCTGATCTATAGGGTTCTTAAAGAAAAGGAAGCTAGAGGAAGAAGATGTACAAGGATATATTGGAGGAGGAACCCAAGGAGAGAAGATAAATCTAGATGCTCTGGGAAGTGATGAGATTGACATCTTCAATTTTGAGGGCCTTCATGGATTTAAATAGACTGAGCAACAAGCTCTAGCTACTGAACAACCCTTTTCCTTTGATTCATTCCCTACATAATTCATGAGTCCTCTTGACAATGTGGGGGAGGAAGTTCAACAGGAGTCAATCGATGAGGATGCGGCGAGGCTCAGATGAGACTACTGAGTTGGGAAGATATTCTTCTATAGGTTTCACCTATGAGGAGGATGTTGCAAAAAAAATCCCCTCAGTCTCATAACTAGTTCCACCTCCTCCTATGCAACAAACTCTACTTCCACCATGTACCACTCCACTTCTACCTCCTATTCAAACCACTGCACAACCACCACAACCTCCACTTGTTCATATCCCCATTCCAACTCCACCTCCACCACCAATGCCTTCACCCACTCCCCCTCTTGCTCCTACTCCTATGTAGGAACCTCCAATTCAAGCTCCTATCCCACCACTCCCTCAAACTGAAATAGTATCACAAGGGCCTCAAGAGCTAGAAAAGGAAATGGAGGTGATCAGTTAGATTTTTCCATAAGGACAAGATGAATCAGAGAAATAGGTTGGAGAGGAGGAATAGGTAAATATGGAAGAGGAAAAAAACATAGGGGAAGAATAGGAAAATAAAGGAGGAGAGGAGGAGAGTCATGAGGAAATGGAGACAGAGTGTCATGCTACTACCTCAAGTCTAGTAGCTCCTTATGAGCCAATTAATGCTTTTTCAAAGCCCACTTGGTTTACCAAGGAAATCCAACCAAGGGTAAGGGTAAAACTAGGACAACCAACTTGGAAAGGGAGTAAAACTCTGACTACACTAGGACTAAAGCATGTCCTAGGCTTCATGGATAAGGATAAGGAGAAGATAAAGGCATTGATGGAACAAAATGAAGCAATGAAGAAATTTATTCTTAAGACAATAGGTCCCATTGACCCTAATAGCCCCAATGCCTTATTACAGGATATTTTGGAGAAGCATGGTGATACAGAAATCCCAAAAGATGTCCCACATTCTTTTATTCATGCATGTACAGATTGGAAGGTTGATTTTGAAGAGTTTTCAAAGGATACTCTTAGAAATATTTTGAGGCCTTTCAAAGGTAATCTTCAAGGGATAACATATTTGGTTGAGATTATGAGTGAGGAAGATTGTTTAGAGGATAAAATTTTGAAGTGGTAGAAGGCTCTAGAAAACCTCATACTAATAAGGAAGCAATGCTTCCAAGTGTTGGTCAAAATATATGAAGGGTCAAAATTGGATAATTTTGAAGAATGGATCCAAGACATCACAAGTGCTTTGGCTATTTTTTAGAAGACATTAAAGAAGATGGATAAAAAGAGGGATAAGGCTCTGCTTTTTGCTAAGGAAATGCATAAGTTTTATGAAGGGTTAGACCTAGACTTATATGATGAGGATGATGAGAAAATAATGCATCCTGTAAATATTATCATAGGCCAATATCTGGATATATTTAGTGGAGTTAGCATGAAGGAAGATCTTTAGCAGATGTTCTATCAAAGGGAAGAAATCTAGAAAATACTATCTTGAGAAGGGGAAATAAGAGCGCTTATAGATGAGTTACTCACTTTCCAAGAGAAGCAACTAGAAAATCTTAAAGGGGTCAAAATGGCTAATTTTGAAGAGGTTCAAGAGATCGTGGATAGGTTCCGCAAAGCTCATCTAGAAGTCCTTCCAAGCCAATGAGCACCCAATTTTGACTTAGCCAAATTTTGTATATCTAGAAAAAACACTTTTTCCAGCTATTTTTGAAGACCAAGATTTTTGGCATTTCAGCCTAAGAGAATTTTTAGCCTCTGAAAGTCTGAAAGTTGAGGAGAAGTTCTTTCCATAGTTAGCCAATTCTGGAGCTTCATTTTTTCAGGGTAATGGTCAGGGTTTGAAATTCCTGGGGCATCACCGCCATTAACTCCAGTCTTCTTCAACTTACTTTTTTAGTCAGAATGATCACCTCTATGAGGTTATTTTTGTATGATTTAAGGGTGTCTTCCAATTGAGCTCACAAAGAAGGGCTATAATGGTGAATAAAGGGTAGAATCACAAGTTTCATGAAGAACATGCATGAGTTCCACACTTTGTTTTCGAGTTATTTTATGCTTGATCTGCTCCAAAATTATAATGCATGAGATTTAATTCCATGCTAGGGTAGTTTGAACTTGTTTTAGGCTTAGTTTCTTTCATGTAAACTCTAGTTTAGATTTATTTTCATGTTTTTTTTGCACCCCTTTGAGTTACAAACCAACAGAGGCCTCCTCATGAATAGATTCACATTTATCTTCAGTTGAGCTATCCAAGAGGTTGAGACCCAAGCCAGAAGGAACCTTGAGATTGATTCACATTACTCTTCCAAGAGGGAACTTTTCCTGTGTAAATTCTTAGCCACTATGTCATGTAAAAATGATGCTCAATAGAAGTGGCACTAGAAGGAGGGCCCTCGAAAGGGAATCCCTAGAATATTGGATCTTTCTATCTTGAAAGATTTGAATGAGTCCTTAGATCATCTTTGAATAAACGGGAATTCCTAGAACTCAAAGAAGTTTACAGGCCTCGTAGTGGTAAAGCTAGACAAGAGGAAGACATTTCACATCAAGAAAATACAAATAACCTTTCCCCATTCTTGTGTATCACTTCCTCGCTTGCTGCTACCCCACAACCAGCTCCAATGGCCTTGTTTGCAAATTTATAGAGCTCTCCTTTGGATCTACAAGTATAGATCCATTAGCTACCCAAGAACCCCAAAAAAGTATGCCCATGCTTCATTTATGGGGAGTCTAAGATAGCAGAAGAACATATTTATGCCTTCAAGGAATTATGTAATTGAAAAGAGATTTCACATCAAGACGTTGTGTGCCACCTCTTCTCATACACGTTGGGATAATTTTCATATAACTGGTACTTAAACTTGCCATGGGGATCCATCCCAACATGGGGGGAATTTGAAACAAATTTCTTGAATCAATTCAAGTTATATGTGGATCCATCTAATCTTCACCACCAATTCATCTCGGTGAGAAAAGACCATAACGAACCAACTGCCATGTTCAATCACCATTTTCATAAGATCTATAAAATATTGGAGGCTCCTTATACCATACTATTGGG
This sequence comes from Chamaecyparis obtusa, assembly GCA_027943335.1. NCBI lineage: Eukaryota > Viridiplantae > Streptophyta > Pinopsida > Cupressales > Cupressaceae > Chamaecyparis > Chamaecyparis obtusa. The sequence continues at coordinate 254,469 of BSBK01000175.1, forward strand.
GTTTTCATACAAGTGTACCTATTGGCCTTGGATCCATTAACTTCCATATTTTTGAAGAGGCTACCCCAAGGTAACATAGATAATCTGGAGAATGTCTATAATGAAGCTGCTATATTCACTCAACAAATAGATCCACAAGCAGGTGAAACCTATGGTTTTTCACTTGCTTTAGGGAATACTACCATGATTGGTCCATTCATAGTATACAATCAACCCTAGGTGCATCACACTCCAAAGCTCAATTCAGTACTAACCCTGTACACCGCTGCCCCACCACTTGCCATCACATATCCAAGATATAATGTGCATAAGGAAATCCTATGTGAGCAAACAATTTATGTCCCAAACAAACCTAACCACACTCTAGTGAATGAGTTTGATACTATGGATAAGACTTTATCCCATCTACCCAGTGAGATCACCGAGATGAACCTTAATCCAGTTCAAAACCAAGGGAGCTACCAATGACCAACTACTGCCCCAAATACCTATCCTCAAAATCAAAACCATAATTATGGAAATTACAACAACAACAATAACAAGAACAATGGAGGTTATGGGAGTACTTCTCAAGAAAAATAGTTTTCTCAATAATGGACTAATAGGCCTTGGAACACACAACCTAACAATGGTAGCATAACTGGTGACAATGCCAATGTCTTTAATTCATCTGAGGTTAACTTCACCCAAGCCCCCAATGCACATTAATTAGATAATGAACACCAAGAAGAATTTGACACTTAATAGGGTCAGGACCTTGACAACTCCCAGACCCATTTCAGTGCCATGGTCTTTGATTCTTATGAATTGATCATTGAGGGAGGCCCAATGGATAACAAAACTAAAGAGGAGTTTGTTTTTCATTTAATCAACAAAGTCAACCCGAATACTCTGAGGTCCATGCTTTTTAGAATACCAATAGAAGTGATTATAATTTTTGAACAAGGAGAGAACCCTTGACTAATGGTATTCCCCTAGGAATACATCCCACTCCATCAAACCCATAGGCTAATAATAACCCTATACCTCCTAGGGGTCCTAGTGCCACAATTGCCTTGACAACACAACACCAGCCCACTATGCCAAATAATCCAGTTTGGGCCATTAAAATGTATAATGCAGTAGAGGAGATAAAGAGGGTTAAAGATAATAATTCAATGTATGACATGCTACAAATTTTCCCCTCACAGAGAGAAGACCTCCTAAGATCCATTGATCACTCTAAGATAGCTTCGTCCAAAAATAATGCTAGAAATTTATCAAATGTTAATGCAGCTAAAGCAATACCAACCATGTTCAAAAATTAGGTAGAAGTTCCCCTATTTCTACTTAGCTTCAAAATATTTGAGAAAAACCTACACAATTGTCTGATTGACTCAAGGGCTTCATGCAACATCATGCCATTATCCATATGCCAGAAGCTGGGAATGAACCCCCAACCAACCAATAGGTTTGTATTCCAACTAGATAAGTTTGTATTAAGTTTTCCCTGATGCCTTTTTTGAATACAACACTCGGTAGGAGGAACCTAAGTTTTGGTAGTTGAGTTGGGTTTTCATATCCAAAAAGGACTCAAGATCAATATGGAGAACAAGCCTATATGTTGTCTAGGAAAGACTTGAAAAGGCAAAGGAAGCTGAAGTGAAAGAGTCTGCAAAGTGGAGATTTAGAAGACATGTATGTGAAGAACTAGTTTGGGGTTTATGTGCTATCTCCTAGAATATTTTCTTCCAACCATTGAGAACATCTTTTTGAACCTAGGGTGTCTGATGTAGGAGCATATCGGGCTTTGAGCAATCTTGCATCAACCAAAAACATTTCATGTTTTCTGTTGTTTGCATTATAATTGTTGCATTTATTGGTTTCATGTTGTGTGAATCTTACATGATGTTGAGGACCTATTTTAGAACCTTCTCCTATGATCACATAAGGATTGAATGGATCGTTTCAAAGATAGAGTTGTTTTCCTTATCGTTGGAGCTGTATTTTCCTTCTTTTTGGGTGCTGATTGAGTGGTGTGTTTCCATTGATCCTTAATGAATCCAAATTTTCTCTCTTATTGCCTTTAAGAGGACCTAAATTACTATCTTCTCCTAAGACCATAATTCCTAATTCATTATGAGTTGAAAGTTATGACCATTTTTCTCGGGTATTGATTTTTAGCCAGTTTACACACAAAATGTTTGTATTAAGTTTGGACCTCCTAAATGCCTTGTCCTCCATGAACTTGGCATCACCTTTTATTATAATCCTCCTAGTCCCTAGAATGAATATATTATATGCCTTTGAGGTTTCATTATACTGAACAAAGTACTCACTCTTTATAGTTTGATATAACTTGGTACGTGTATCACCTGGAATATGAATTTATGCCAAATTTACAAATATCCTGAAGTGACTAGCATCTAGCTTCTTCCCTATGAAATCTTCCTCTAGTGTCAGCTTCCCTAGTACCTTATGTGGAACCCTATTCTATATGTATAGAACTATACTACATGCCTCTTCCCATAAGTAGTGGAGCATATCCTAGTCATGTAGCATAGCACTTGTTGTCTCTGATATATAATGGTTGTTTCTCTCAACATCTCCATTCTACTATGGATTCAGAGGAACAATCCATTATCTCTTGATTCCTTCTCTAGTAAAAACTCCTAGAATTCATTTCCTTTACATACTTTCCTCCATTATCTTACCAAAGATCTCATATCTTCCTTCCTATCAAGTTCACCACAAGAGCCTTGAAATCTTGGAAGTGACTAAAAACCTCATCCTTGGTCTTCAAGAAGTATATCCAAGTCTTCTTGGAGAAACCATCAATAAAAGTAACATAGTACTCATATCCTTTGAGAGACTTCATTAAAATTGGTCCACCTAAATTTGAATGGACTAGATCAAGAAGATCCTCAAATTTGGTGTCACTCCTTGGAAAATATTCTTTTGTAAACTTCCCCTAAAAATATCCCTTACATACATCATCACGCTCTATGATCACTTCTAGAACACTTATCACTATCTCACAAAGAAATTTTAGTGCTCCATGATGTATATGGCCCATCCTCCTATGCCATACCTCTCCAAGATCTATAGGATTAATACTTCTCATCAGTTCCTTAGGAGTATCAAATGGTAGCCTATAAAGATGACCACTCCTAAATCTAATTGATATAGATGATATCCAATCCTTGTGCTTGATCAAAACCTGTGTTCCTCAAAAAATTAAGGGAAATTGACTTTCCATTCTCATGAAGGGAAATCGATAGGTACACACAACATATCATGAAGGGAAATTGACTTTCCATTCTCCCTCTAAAACTACATCGTCCTTTTCCCAACTATTTAAATCCAAGCCATCATGGTACACACAACACATCATGAAATATGGAATATGATTTCTATATTGCATCATATGGACACCTATTGAACTATCACTCCAAGCCCTTCCTTCCCCATGTTCAAATCCAAGCCTGCCCAAAACTCTGCTAAATATTTTGGTAAAATTCATAGCGATCGAATTTTGTTTGTTAGATTCCCAACTTGTCTCCATTTATCCTTTATCTTCACCAACCTTGATTTTTTGGTTTTCTTCAACACTCTATGGTACATACTATCATCAACCTAAGGCACCATCATGGTACAATCACAACTATCCCTTCCATCCAAATAGATTGGATTAAGATAGGCTAAAAGAGACTACAATTTGTTTGTTACCAGCTGTAGCATTCCTTCCATTTTTTGACACATGCTTAAGATCACAAGAGGAAAGTATGATTGAATTTATTTTAATGGCCATTGTTGGCAAAAATTAATTGTAAATCAGGAAAAACTATTAAAGAGATGAAAGGCACTGTGAAATTAACCAGATTTGAGGACCAAATTAGTGCAGGAACACCATGGCTACAAGGGTCACTTCATGATCCTGAAGGATAATAATAGGTAATATGAGTCCAAATAGCCTATAAGGTCTTCATGTAATGTAAATTTGGCCATTAGAGCCACCAAATGTAATGAAATGCAAGCAAAGTGCTAAAATTGTAAAAAGTTGCCATATGGGCAAGACAAGGCCTAAAGGGCTAATTATGGGGTTAAATGGTTAGTTTGAGGGATTTAATAATAAAATATGTTTATAGAGATCATAATTTGACCACCTGAATGTAATGGGAATATAAAGTTTAAAATATTTAGAGGTTTCCAAAGCTGACAATCCCATTTTCAACTTGGCAACACAAATTCAGGGACAAACTAATGTAACTGAGCATTGGGGAGTTAGTTGGGGAGTTGTAGTCAGTTTATCATGGGTAGTTTTTTAGTTTTGGTCAGGTGTTGAAGGATCTATTTGATAGATATCCATGTGAGTATGGAGAGGGAAATGTGTGTGGGAGTCAGGGAACTAAAAAATGGTGTTCATATAGAGTTTGGCACACACTCCATTGAAGGAAAATGACTTTTGAGAGTCAGGTTGAAGGAATAACTATCTTAGAAAAATGCAGTCAAGTGTGGGGGACATATCTCCCAATTGAACTATTATATTGACCTAAAGTTGGGATATGTTGTGGATAATGAAATACCAAAGAGGCTGACCAGAGAGATTGAGAATATATGATTGGGTTCAAAACTTATTAGTTTCATTGTAGAGGTCTATTCAATAGGACAACAAGAAGGTAACTTTATGTTTAATTAAATCATAAAGTCATTTTTTATGAATCTAGTGGGCATGATGAGTGTGGGAAGGCTTTCAGAAGTGGTCTTAGATGTGTCTCATAGAGGGGAATGCAAGAGACACCATAGTAATGGTATAAGTAGTGGCTATCTTTGGGATTTGGTATTATGTATGTGATTGTTATAAAAACCATGTTTAGGATAGTGAAAGTACTTATTTGATTGTGAACCAATGTTGGGTTGTGTTAGGAGTTTTGGAACTGAAGCCAACCTTAAAATTTTATCCATTGATGTGTCAGTTCAAAGGGGGTCATTGTTAAAGGGTTATTGATCCCATGTATGGGATGAAATTGTGAAGGGGTATGTTTGTTGAGGAGGAAAATCACTAGTGATTCGAGGTATGATCAAGCGTGATCAAACAAGTTGATAAGAGTGGTGATGGGAGTTGTCTACAAGGTGTAGAGTCTAGTGGGAAGAACCATTCCTCATCTATCCTTTACATCAAGTGGTATTAGAGCATGTAAGATTCCTTTGGGAGAGAGGTTGAGGATAAAATCTGAGATTTTGAAGATATATAATCCCTTGTTGAACCCTTAGAGTTGAATTATCCTTTAAGAGCGTTCCAAGGTGGTGGTTCAAAGTTGAATGGATCTTGGATTGTACAGGAGGTCAGAGTTTTTGGTTGAAGGATAGAAAGGTTCAGACCATCATGAATAAAGATTTGGTTAGTAGAGAGACTTGTGGATACTCACAATTTAGAACACAATGCAAATGTATGAATAAGGTTTGTAAAATGGTCATTTCTAGTGGTTCAAATTTTCAATTTAGTTTCAGTTGAGATGGTTGAAAATTTGAGTCTACAATAGATAATGCATAGCATGCCTTACAAGGTACAAGGATTACATTTTGGAAGCCAAGTTGAAGTGACAAAGAAAGTATATGTTCACTTTAACATTGGACCTTATAAGGATGTTGTCTTGTATGATGTTATTCAATTGGTAGGATGCCATTTGATCCTTGGGAGGGCATGAAAAGTAGAGAAATATACCTTATATGATGGAGCACTGAACAACTATACCTTCATGCATGGAGGAAAGAAAATGATATTGAAATCCTTGAAGGAAGAGGAAGCATCATGGAAGATGCCAACAAGTTTCTTATTTGAAAGAGTTGAGTTCCTAGGGAAAAGGGAACAAGAAGAAGATAATGTGGAAGGCAAGGTAGAAAAAAATGCTTTAGAGTAACAAGCCTATGATGGGGCAATGAGAGAGGTGGATTAGGATAAGATCCTAGAGGAGAGAGTAGCTGAGGTGAATGGTTTAGTTGAAGGACCAAAAGAGTAAATAGAGATACATGTGAAGTTGAGCAAAGAGAAGTCAAAGTATGAGGATACTCATGAAGTTAATAGGATTGAGAAGATAATGCAGATGTGTGGGCCACAAAAAGAAGAGGCTCAAGAAGTTGAGATGATAGAGATAGAGAAGGGAATTTTTGGGGTTGCTGATGAACTAGATGGGTACATGGATGAAGGAATCTAAGTGGGGATAGTCAAGTGTCCATTAAAAGTTGCTATTAAAAAGAGAAAAGACAGGGCTATGAAAGAAGCCATTGATGAAGTGTTTGCATGCCAAGAAAGATGGCATTGGGAAGGTGAGTTGCAATTGGTCTCAGAGATGGAAGGAACCTTAGAGAGGTAAGAGTCAAAGCTCTTGAAGATATCATTGAAGAAATGATGAAGGTTCCTCCCCTTAATACCACAAACACATAACAAAAATAGAGAAACAACAACAATATGCAAGAAAGGAAAATTGGCTTCTTATTATCTCCACAAATGTGGAATTACAAACTTTTAGAATTACAATATGCAAAGCCACCTCGGCATTCCCTTACAATATCCTATAGGACAAAGCCTCGAATCAATACCTAGATCTACTTCCCATAACTACCCTAGACAACACTACGAGCCTTCTTTATATAGGCATTTTCCACCGCCCGAGAAGGTTCCAAAAATTTAGCCCTTTAGTGCCGACCAAACTTAGAATTATTTTATTTTTCAATTTATTACATCAGAGTCCGCTCAAAATAACTTTTGAAACCCGAACATAAATTTTGAAAGAAAATTATTTTCTGCCATTTCAAGTGACCCGACTTCCGGAGACCATAAGTCATCACCAGTTGACCCGATTGACTATTATAACCCCATTTTGGAAAGGCCACAAAGTGCTCTACAGGCTTAACTTAGGCAAGCACCTAGCACCTGAGTTTTCAACTTCATCCGGAGCCTCTAAAGCCTTCAAAGCTGAGTTCAAAGTTTTTGTACCCTGCTGCCAATACCAAAAATCTTCAATATCTTCAAAACTAGAACTGATCTAGCCATGAAACTTTACTGGTAGGCTGATATGACTGAGATGAACCTCCACCTGTAAAATTAGAACATTCCAAGATTTATGACCAACTTACTAAAAACAACAAGTTTCCATAAATATCAGCTCTGCATAAGATAGCCCTTATTGAATACAAAAACATAAATATTTTTGGGTGATGCAAGATTGCTCTTACACCCAGGATGCTCCTACATCAGACATCCGGGGTAATTTGAGAAGTGACCCCATCACGTCTCAGGTGTGTAGAGGAAAACCAAGGTGGTTAACCTCCTCCTTTGTCAACCATGATGAATCTTCAACAGTTCATCCTTTCCACTTGACCAGATATTCTTCATATGTCCTGTTCCTTGTGCTTTTGCCAACATGACTATCTAGTATATCCTCAATCTCTTTGGTATCTGAGCTAGTTGCTAAAATACTCCACTATACTATTGTGATCTCATCTTCAACACCTCCCTCATGATACTTTTTCAGATCTAAAATGTTAAACACTGGTGAAATATTCAGCTCAGTAGGCAACTCGACCTCATATGCATTTCCTGAATCATACTTCTTCAGTATCTTACATGGCCCAAACTTCTTCATTTTCAGCTTGTTATATGTACCAACTGGAAATCTTTCCTTTAGCAAATGAACCATGACTTCATCTCCAACCTGAAATTCCTTATGCCTCCTTTTCTCATCTTCCTTAGCCTTATACTGTGCATTCATCTTGGTAATATGCTTCCTCACATCCTCATGGATGTTCTTCAAATGTTCTACAAAATCCTCAGCTTCAGCACTACTTATTTCTCCTTGATCTATCCTTGTCAAATCAGATGCATTTCTAGGACTACTCCCATATACAATCTAGAATGGTGATTTACTAGTGCTCCTATTGACAGAATTATTATATGCAAATTTTGCCTATGGTAAAATCAAATCCCATCCTATTGGCTTATCTCCAACCAAACATCTCAGAAAATTTCCCAAACTCCTATTCACCACCTCTGTCTATCCATTGGTTTGTGGATGATGTGATGAACTAAACTTCAAATCTATCTTCAACTTCTTCCATAATGTACTCCAGAAATATCCAATGAACTTAGTGTCCCTATCTGAAACTATACTCTTTGGCAAACCATGTAGTCTCACCACTTCTCTAAAAAATAATTCTGCTACATGAACATCATCATTAGTCTTCTTACATGGAACAAAATGTGCCATCTTTGAAAATCTATCAACTACTAAAAAAATTGAATCATGTCCCCGTTGTGTCCTTGGTAAACCAAGAACAAAGTCCATACTGATATCCTCCCAAAGCTTCTCTGGTACTGGTAATGGCTGATACAACCCTGTATTCTACTTCACTCCTTTCACCATCTGACATACTCTGCAACTCTGTACAAACTTCTTGACATCTTGCTACAACTATGGCCAATAATAATTCTCACTAACCAAAGCAAGGGTTTTATCATGACCAAAATGTCTAGCCAATCCTCTGCTATGCTTCTCTTTGATGATATTCTCCCTCATAGAACTTCGTGGAATGCACAACTGACTCTCTCAAAATAACATATCATCCTAGATGATAAAATCTAGCCACTTCATTCTATCTAGAGTAACAGGTTCTTTACAAGCTTTCCAAGCTTCACCAAAATCAGGATCCTCTAGATACAAATTCTTGAGTTCCCTGAACCCAACCACCTCAATCTGCATCTCTATCAGCAATAGTTGCCTTTTGCTAAGTGCATCTGCAACCCTATTAGACTTTCCACTTCTGTGTTTCAAAACAAATTTATAACTCTACAAAAACTTGACCCATTTCAAATGCCTTTGATTCAACTTTCCTTGACTATTCAAATATTGTAAAGCTTGATGATCAGTATACAAAACAAAATCCTTAGGAAGCAGATAGTGTCTCCACTTCTTCAATGTCTAAACTATAGCATAAAATTCCTGATCATAAATAGAATACTTTCTCTTGGCATCATTTAACTTCTCACTGAAATAAGCAATAGGTTTACCTTCTTGGCTCATAATAGCTCCTATTGTAGTACCACTAGCATCATAGTCTACTTGAAACACCTTATTAAAATTTGGAAGTGCTAAAACAAGTTGTTCTGTAACTTTCTATTTCAACAATTTAAAACTCTTATCTGCCCCATTAGTCCACTTGAACTCTTTTCTATCCCCTCTCATTGTTTCAGTCAAGGGTCCACAAATACTGCTAAAATTTTTGATAAACTTTCTGTAAAAGCTAGGCAAACCATGAAAAGATCTTACCTCAGTAGCACTCCTTGGAGTAGGCCATTCAAGGATAGCCTGTACTTTCTCTAGGTCCATTTTTAGACCTTCTGTTGAAACTACAAATCCAAAATACACTAACTCTTTCTTCACAAAATTACACTTCTTCAAATTAATCAACAATTTCTCATCTCTCAGCTTCTCAAATCCCATACGAATATGCATCATATGCTCTTCCAATGTCTTACTAAAGATCAAAATATCATCTAGGTACACAATGATAAAATTACCCAAAAATTCTTTCAAAACCTCGTTCATGAGCCACATGAAAGTGTTCGGTGCATTGCTTAACCCAAAAGGCATGACTAACCACTCATACAGTCCTTCCTTTGTCTTGAAGGCATTCTTCCATTCATCTCCTTCTCTGATCTAAATCTAGTGATATCCACTCTTTAGATCTATCTTTGAGAAATACACAGCTCCACTCAAACAATCCATAATATCATCCATTCGTGGCAATGGAAACCTATACTTGATTGTGATCTTGCTTATTGCTCTAGAATCTATACACATCCTCCATTCTCCATTCTTCCTTGGTGCTAATACTGCTAGTATAGCATAGGGACTCAGACTCTCTCGAATCAACCCCTTTTACAATAACTCATGTACTTGTCTATTCAACTCTTCACTTTCTGCTGGCGTCATTCTGTGTGCTACCTTGTTTGGAAAACTGGCTCTTGGAATCAAATCCATCTGATGATTGATCTTCCTTACCGGTGGTAATCCATCAAGTACATTATCAGATACAATATCCTGAAACTCATTCAACAAATCCGCAACCTCTACGAGTACATCCTCTACTTCTTCTTTAGTCTCCTTCAATTGCTTTAGCTTATGTCGCACTCCATCCTTTGTCAGGGAATAGGTATTCACATGACCATTGTGTACAGTACATCTGTCAAACTATCATGGTCTACCCAACAACATATGACATGCATCCATAGATATGATATCGCATAGTACCTCATCTTGGTACTTGCCAATCTTGAACTTTACTAGGCACTATTCACTAACCATGACCTTGTGGTCATCTTGCACCCAGGAAATCCGATATGGATGTGGGTGTTTCTATCTCTTGAGCTTCAACTTTGTCACCATCTCTTTTGACACCAAATTGTTAGTGCTTCCACTATCAATAATCACATCACAGTATTTTCCCTCACACTTGCATCTAGTGTGAAATAGGCTCCTCCTTTGTTCAAGTTCATTCTCACCACTCAACAGGACTCTTCTGTTAATCAGCATTTCTCCTCTTTCAAAATCTTCTAAATTTGATGATCTGGCATCTTCATGTACATGTGCAACTCTGGCATGGCCTTCATTCCTCCTATCTATCCTTCCTTGGTGTTGAGGACATTCAAATGCCCTATGACCTTCTTCTCCACAGTGAAAACATGTTCCATGAAAGCCTCCTCTTCCTGAACCTTGTCCTCTTCCTCTTCCTCTCTAATCTCTATTATTCTGATCTTGGAAACAATTGGAATTGTTTCCTCTCTGATTTTGATTGTTACTAGCCTCATCCTTCTTTTTTGAATCTTCATTTCAGCCTCCATATGACTGTCCACTAGATCGTCGACCATGACCTCTTCCATTTTGTCTGCTCTCAAACTTCTTGTTTAGCTTTTCCTCCACTTTTAGGGAAAATTGGTATGCCTCTTCAATACTGTTCATTCAAACCAGATTCAACTTCTCCTGAATGCTTGGCCTCAACCCATTAAGGTAACGAGAAACTTTCTCCTTATCAACTTCTGCATGGCCTGTTCTGATGAGGATTCGATAGAACTCCTCTGTATACTCCTGAACAAGAATGAACTGTCGCTTCAATTTATCCACCATCTGATCTCATCTTGTGATTTTATCTTTCCCTCTTCTATTTCACTCCAATTGAATCTCTTGCCACCAGATCTTCGCATGACCTTTCAGTCTGGCCTTCACGAATTTGACCCTATTAGGATCCTCAATATCTTCATACTCAAAATATTCTTCACATTCATTGATCTAGCCGATCAATTCTTTTGGGTTAAGATTTCTTGGAAATGTAGGAACCTCGATCTTAGGTCTTTTTCTGATCTTGGAAATGGCCCGAAAAAGCCTTTCTTCTTCACGATTCAAAATTTCACCTTCTTCTTGTTCTTGATCATCATTTCCTTCTTCGGCTTTATCCTCACTTTCATCTCTGACATTAAGATTCATTTCTCTATGAATCTCTTCTTCCAATGCTTGCACTTGTCTCTAGAGTGCTCTAACCTCAGGTGTTACAACACCAACTCTTCCACCACGTTCCCTTCGTGGAGGCATTTTCGCGATGCACACTGAAACTCTAACCACTGTCCTAGTGCAAACTGCCTCATAGTCGGTGATCTGTTTACACACTCAGGAACTTTTGCTCTGATACCACTTGATGAAGGGTCCTCCCCTTAATACAACAAACACATAACAGAAATAGAGAAACAACAACAATATGCAAGAAAAGAAAATTGGCTTCTTATTATCTCCACAAATGTGGAATTACAAACTTTTAGAATTATAATATGCAAAGCCACATGGGCATTCACTTACAATATTCTGTAGGACAAAGCCTCGAATCAATACCCAAATCTACTACCTAGAACTACCCTAGACAACACTACAGGCCTTCTTTATATAGGCATTTTCCACCGCCTGAGAAGGTTCTTGAAATTTAGCCCTTTAGGGCTGACCAAACTATGTGATGAATGAAATCACCTTCATGAAATTAAGATCAAGTAGTAACAATTTAAGCTAAATACAAAAGAAATTTACTCTAAAATGCAACTACAATCTATAACATCTCATGGATCTCTAGAAAGAAGTGGTAAGTGAGCTCTCAGCTACAAATCCTCACTAGTGACACCTCTAAAATGAGAAGAATGCTGCTACAATGCTTCTAAATGCTTAATCTAAGAGAGATTCATGCTTAATCTAGCTCCATTTTGATAGCAATGTAATGATAAAATGATAAAATGATAAACTCTAAATGCTCAAATGCTTCAATTGCTCTTAGAATGCTCAATTTGCCTATAGTAACAATGCTTTTGCAAATGACTTCAAAGATGGAAATGCTCTCCAAAATGCCTCATATTTATAGTAATTTCCCAAGGGTAGGGGGTAGAGTGAATTGATCATGGTTAGCTCATGGTTGAGTCAAAAACTTTGCTTTGTCCACAAATGAGGGAACAATTTACAATTTGTGAGTGATTTATGTCCCTTTTTTAAGTGATCCATGTGCACTTGTTTTCTCAATTTTCATTGGTTGATCACTTTGTTGAGGGAAAATAGAATTTATTAATTCAATTAAGTAATTAAATTTTTAGCCATGGAAGGGTAATAGGTTCAATTTGATTTATGAAAACAACTATGCAATTAATTAATTAAAATTAATCATATAATGTTTTTGCCCCTTTTAAGCTTTGATTTAATCCTTTAACATCATCCTTATTTAATTCTTTTATTTTAACTAATTTTAATCAACTTCATTTAATTATGTCCCCTTTTTAATGCATTTTGATGATTTTGAGCCATTTGATTGATTTTTGCACTTAAAAGCCTTTGTCCAATTTTACGTGTCTACAAATGCCCCTCTTTGAATTGATGTACGAAGAACATTGATTCAAAGATTCATGTTCATCTTGATTGCTGATATGATTGATATGATTGATTGCTACCTCTGATGATGAAACAAAAATTTTGATGCCCCATTGATCCCATGATGTTTGATTACGACCTCAATTACAATACCCTTATGCCCCCTCAGAAATTAAAACATATTAATTTCTTGATTTGAAAAAGATTTATGATGATTGATTTCAAATATGTTTTCATTTCTGAAACCCTTGATGATATGCCGTACTAATTTGAAGAAATGTCCCGGTTGAATGAGTTGATATAGCTCCATAGTCATTTTGACCTCTATAATTAGGTTAAAAACCCTTTAAAATAGGATAGTAAACCTTGTTTTACTATTCATTTGCACTTTCTACCTTGGTGATTTTGCTCTGATCCTCTGACTTATTTCGAGATGGTTGTCCCGATTCGTGAGCACAGATTCAAGAGATGCCAGAGATATGCGAGGCTACCTAACTCTGGACCTTTGGTGAGTCATGCCAAACCTCATCTTGTCCTTATGATGCATTTAATGAGCATTTATTGCATTTCCAAATTTTAAAATTGCCTCCAAAGAATCAAATGTTGCCTCAGATAAATTCAATGTCACTTTGCCCTTTTTACTATCACCTCCGCATCTTTTATTCCCACTTCTGCTAGGTTTCATTACCACTTCAGAAATTTCCACTCTCACCTAGGCATGGAAGAAATCATGCCTAGCACAGGGAAAATTTCTCAATTTTCTCAAAAACTATCGCTTATGTGAACCCTAACAGTTTAATTGTCGCTTAGGCCAATATTTACTATTGCCTTGCCTATTTCAGTGTCACTTAATAGATAAAATGTCTCCTAACACCATAGAAATATCACCTAGAAAGATTTTGGTAGTTTCCTATGATGAAATGTCGCTTGGTAAAAGAAAATCTCGCCTGATGAATTTTGAGAAAAATTCTAGGAAAAACTGATTACGCTTGATGCCAAATTTGATAATGTGTGATGACTGATCAAAATGATGAGATGAATTTCATTGCTTTCCAACAAAACACTTAGGTTAGGATATCAAGATACAAATACCATGAAATATGATTGGTCAATCTACTTAGGATAGTTATTAATAGGACAAATCAATCAGTGTGAAAACCGATATGACTTTGATACTACTTAGTTTGTTCTCAGGACATAGAGACACGAACAAATGATACTAGGTGTGATGACTTGATTGTCGATTGACTTGAAATGATTCCTTGATAAGACATACTGATATGCTTCCTTCTTTCTTTGCTGATAGGCACACTACCCTACCTTATACATCCGATTAGTAGCATCATGGGTGATTGACTTAGGTCAAACACTCACAACTGCCGAGTTCTGAGTTATAGAGTGATGCGGTCTGAGCTTCCTACTTGATCTTCCACGGTTCTAGCGAAACCATGGATTACTTACTATAGTGGCAAAGTGATGGCACTCTGACCACAATACCATTCACCTACCATATGGAGAGATGATGATCACACCCGAGGACATGTATCGATTACTGAGGATTATGTGCAGAGGCAAGTTGGTGTACTATGATTTCGTGTACGATGCCACTGTCTACCGATGAGTGTTTAGAGACAACACCATAGGGGATGGAGATACTATTACTTGGCCATAGTTTGCATTGTTTTCAAGGTTGCCAGCTGTTCTAGGTGCTCTGATTGGCGATGTGCTCCTTCTAGACCAACGGGGTCAAGGGTTCTTTGTGGGATGGGGCCAGATACTAGAGGATTTACTTGGACATCCTCGGCAGTTTGATTGGGGATCCTGCATGCTGGCACAGTTATACCATGATTTGCACGAGGTGGTGTATCAGGCAAGCACTTCATTGTCTTTTGGTGCTATTGTGTTGTAGTTGTGGATATGGGAGCATCTTCCCATTACTTGGCCCATTTCAGATAGGAGTCATCCTCGTGTACATCCATATACTTTTTTGTACACAGGCATGGTGATGCAGCATCATTTGGGTCACCTAGATTACTGGAGATGACAGATTGATGATCTTGATTAGGTGACATGGCATCCTTTCCTTGGTTGTGAGGGATGGAGAGAGGATGTGGATGAGCTACCTTTCATGTTTTCACCTTGCTGGATGATTGGGCACACCACTACTACTATTGAGCACTTATGCTTCAGCAGAGTTTTGAGACAGTATGGCAGGATACAGGTGATGCCTCAGGGAAATGCATTGTATGCTCAGGTATAGGTAGAGATATCTATGTGGGGTCCATGCATCGATTATCAATTTTCCTTGGATCAAATTGTAGGGATGACTATGTGCAAATGGGAGATACTGTCAGGGATAGCAAATGCAGACATGTCTCATGAGTACGCTGATTGGTGGGGTCAGAATAGGTTTCCATGATTTACTGATCCATTAGAGCCTATTCCTAGATGGTGAGATGGTGCTAGACCTATCAAAGGACAAGGACACAGATATCCTCTAGCTCCAGTAGGTATAGATCGAGCTGAAGATAGACGAGGTGGGGATAGGGATAGGTAGGTTGATGTCGCACCTCCTAGAGCATAGGTGAGATAGGATAGAGCTCATAGACATCAAAGAGCTCACAGACATGCTTAAGTGGATGCAATGAGATAGGTACCAAGTGCATTGGATCCATTGATGCAGTTACAGAGGGTTGCACTGGCCCAACAGGATGATGGTCAGTAGGGTGATGGTGGTGCTTATCAGGATCAGGCACAGCCAAGTGATGGAGTTCCATAGCTACAAGATCATGGGGTTCCACAGATGCCTCCCTAGCCATAGGATCAATGACAAGGTGTACCAAATGATCACATTGATAGATTAACTCAGTAGATAGATACATGGGGACACAGATGTCTACAGTGGTGGGTCAGTTAGATCAGGTTGCCTCATTATTGCAGTAGTTTGTATCTGCCATGGTCGGTCAGAGATAGGATGGAGCGAGCACTTCTCAAGCTCCTCCTCCACCACCAGATAGCAGAGGTCCAGGGGATACAAGATCATGATCTATTGGTTTGAGAGATGCATCCACCAGTGATGTCCTCTGTACTCTTTGATTCATGAGATATGAGCAGATAGTTGATGTACTCCTTTTTAGGAGATTGTATCTGGATACTTTGATGTACTTGATCTCTTTGATGATATATGATATACTCTTGGTTCTCTAAGATGAGTTGTTTATGAGATTATCTATTTATGCACCTATATGATGGTTTATGCATTTCTCTTTCATTACATGCTATGGATGTAGTTATCTTATGGTAGGATATAGATATGCAATGATGCATGAATTTTTATGAGATAGTTTCTTGTTTTTCCCATGTATGGATGCAAATGTTAATGCAATGCATGTGCCTATGTTTTTTATTTTGTTTTAGCTTTTTGAATGTATGCAATACTAACCCTATTTATATGAATGTATGAAGTATGACTATTTTTTCTTCTTTTTCTCTAATATGTGTGTAATGAATAATGATTAATGCTATGCATGAATGCAACAAATAATCCCACATGTGTTATTTGAAATCAATGAGTATATCAAATGGTAGATTCAATCCTTCCTTCTCTTAAACATTATGATGACCTCAGATTTAAAATTGATGTGTCCCCCTTCTCCCTCGGAAATTTTTTTACCATAAACAAATGCAACTTAATCTAACATGCAGAATGCCATTAATCTAATATACAAAATGACATTAATCTAACATGCAGAATGCCATTAATCTAACTTGCAATTAACATGATAATGCAACCTAGGTGTCACCAGCTTATAGAAAATAAATGCCTTGAGGATAAATTTTCATCATTGATCATTTTTGGGACCAAAAAGCTAGTACAACCATCACTGATCACATCATGATGATATGAATACCACTTTTATTATAGCTGTTGGTAACCTCATTTTGAACCAGGTACAACCCTCACTAGTTGGATGACCAAACTATGGGAGTCTGAATACCGGTGTCAATGGATTCAATGTTGCAAGTGGATTTTTGGTATTAAGATATGGAAGATCTAAATAGCCAAGGGATCCTTTTGCATAAATAAACAAAGGTTAATCCTCCCCCTTATGAGATAGTCCTCGATGGTTCTTGAATGACCATTTCATTAGATGGACTCTCATAAGTTGACGGACTTTCCTCAAAATAGTCACTCAAAGGCAAGAAAATATCACATCTTCATCATGACCAATCTAGTCAAAACATCATCGATAAGCTAAAAGAAGTGATAAAAAAAAACAAGGTCCTAACCAATTGTATCAAAAGAAAGCCTTAAGTGTTTTGCAATGTTTCATGATTTTCAAAAAAGAGATTTTCAAGCATTCTGATTGTTAAAGTGTTTGTCAATTTTTAATCCTGAATAAGTAAGTCAATGAAGGCTCAAGGATCAAGTTGTAGGATCAAATACTTGGTTGGTGAACAATGATATCCATCAAAGGTTCACGAAAATCATATGCTCTCTGACAATTTTGATAAAATTTCTTTCTACCCTGACTAATTATAGCACTTTTTGAATCCATTTGGTACCATAATTCCAATCCTTTCCTACCCCCAAGTGATAAATGTGATCATGAGACACCCTAGGGAACAAGGAAATGCATCAATGCAACTGACAACTTTATTATGACTATGTACAAATGACGAATGCAATGAAGGTATACAACTGAGATGGTGGAAATGCAATATGTACAAATGCAACCTAGGAAAGACCAACTTAAGGGAACCAAAGGTGCTTGTTTACCAAGTTTTCACCTTTAGGATGGATCAAGCTTCTTTTTTTTTCTTTTTTTTGCAAGCTTTTTCTCTCTTTTTTTTTTCTACCAAGGTGCCTATTTACTAGGTTTTCACCAGGGCACTTTCTTCTTTTTCAATTTTTTTGTATTTTTGTATTTTTTTGTTTTTTTTGTTATCATCAAGGTGCCTATTTACTAGGTTTTCACCAAGACAACATTTTTTGAATCATATCTGAATGTTTCTTTCTTTCTTTCGGCTCAATTTTCCACTATTTTTGTATTTTCAAGATCTCTTTTGAACTATGTACAATAAATAGGATGCTCTTTTAGCTGATACTCTTTATACTCTTTATGTGTAGAACCTTTTGAGATGAATACTATTGATAGGTTCTTGAAGTTTTTCTCCTTCACAATCTGATAATTTATAAGTTCTTATGCCAAATGAAGAGATGATGATGAATGGGCCAAGCCAATTAGCTTCCCATTTGCCTTTCTTTTCTCTTTCAACCTGATTCTTTGGATTCTCTTGTAATACTAAGTCTCCTACCTGAAAGACTCTTGGCTTAATATGTTTATTATAGTTCTTCGAGATCCTATTCTGATACACTTTCAGGTGCTCATAAGCTTGTGTTTGATGCTCTTCAAGTAACTCCAATTGTTGAAGCCTAGCTACTCTATAATCTTCATCTGTGATCAATCCTTGTAATGACACTCGTAGAGATGGGATTTCAACCTCTAATGGTAGAACTACTTCAACCCCATAGACTAGTGAGAATGGTGTGGCTCTGGTGGGTGTTCTTATGCTAGTTCTATAGGCCCATAATGTTGGATTGATTTGCATATACCAATCCCTTCTTGATTTGTTAATAGATCTCCTCAAGATTTTCAAGATGTTCTTATTCGTGGCTTCAGCTTGCCCATTCCCTTGAGGGTAATAGATTGATGAAGAGTGATGAGTGATATGAAATGTAGCAAAAAGTTCATCAACATCCTTGTTTTTAACCTATTTCCCATTATCTATTATGATGGTATGTAGAATACCATATCAGTAAATGATATGATTCAAGATAAATAGGGAAATTTATTTACCCATTGCCATTATCAATGGAACCGCTTCAACCCAGTTTGTGAAATATTCTGTTGCGGTTATGATATGTTTATGTCCATTTGAAGAAGGTGGATGTATGATGCCAATTAGATCAAACCCCCATTGATAGAAAGGCCATGGTGTAACAAATGGGTGTAACTCTTGTGATAGGGCATGTATCATATTACCATGATATTGACATTTGCTTCATATCTTCACAAAATGACAAGAATATTTTTCTAATGTCTTCCAAAAGTACCCTAAGTGAAGGATTTTCTTAGCTAGATTTAGACCACTTGAGTGTGACCCGCAAATGCCTTCATGGACCTCATGTAGAGCTAACTTAGACTCTTCTTCCTCTAAACACCTAAGTAACATCCCATCAAGACCCCTATGATACAATGTTTCTGAAAGGATTAGGTAACGGGTGGCTTGGCATATGAAATTACATGTTTGGGCATGAGTTTGGTCTAAGGGTAGCACTTGGTCTTTGAGATAAGTGTAGATAGGCCCATACCAAGGAGAGTCACATCCATGTAAAAGGGAAACAATTTGGGTGTCAGGAAGGTTGAATGGCAGTTTTACCAACTCTTCCACCAAGAACTCATACTTCTCATTTTGATCAGGTTTTTGTAACAAGGAAGCCAAAGTAGCCATGGCATCTGTTGCTCTATTTTTCTCTCTAGGAATATGTTCAAAGGTGATAAATGCAAAGTATTTCTTCCATCCATCAATCATAGTCTTATAAGGCATCAATTTTTCATCTTTGGTGTGATATTCATTGTTGACTTGATTGATGATGAGTTGGGAATCTCCATAAATTTGTATCTCCTTGATATTCCATTCTAAAGCCATTTTGATGCCTATGACTAGTGCCTCATACTCCGCTATATTATTAGTGCATGGAAATAAGAGCTTGTAGGACTTGGGAATAGTGTAGCCTTGTGGAGTAACCAATAGTATGCCAGCCTTGGAACCTCCTTGAGTATAAGAGCCATCAAAATATAACTTCCATATTTTTGCTTCTATGTTAACAATGGCGAAATCTGGAAATTCCACTTGAATAGTTTGTGTGGAAATCATGGGGTTTTCTACTAAGTGATCTGCTATTATTTTCCCTTTGATTGCTTTTCTATCAACATACTCAATGTCAAATTCACTTAATATCATAACCCACTTGGCAATCCTACCTGTTAGAGCAGTTTTGCTTAATAAGTACTTAAGAGGGTCAATCTTGGCAATCAACTTGATCTTATGCATCAACATGTAATGTCTTAGTTTTTGAGAGGCAAACACCACTGCTAAGCAAGCTCTCTCCATAAATGTGTAATTAAGCTCATATTTAATCAAAGTTCTACTCAAATAGTAAATAGCTCTTTCTTTTCCTTGCTCATCTTCTTGTGCTAGAAGTACTCCCAATGATCTTTCTATAGCATATATCTATAGAAGAAATGCTCTTCCTTTGATTGGTGGCATGAGAATAGGTGGATTTATCAAATAAGTCTTCAACAATGTGAAAGCTTGATCACATTCTACATCCCATATGAATATAGTGTCCTTGTGTAATAATCTAGTAAAAGAGTGACATTTTTCAGCTAATTGAGAAATGAACCTTCTTATGGATTGAATTTTTCCTTGTAAGGATCTCATTTAGGTAATGTTCTTAGGTATCTCCATGTCCATTATGGCTTGTACTTTTTTCAGGTCCACTTCAATTCCATTTGATGAAACTATATAGCCTAATAGCTTCCCAGATTGGACACCAAAGGCACACTTCTTTGGGTTTAATCTAACTTTGAATTGTTCCAACCTAATGAATATTTTTCTTAGGATTTGTAAATGTTCTTCTCTTGTGTGGGACTTTGCTAGGATGTCGTCCACATAATCTTCTAAGAAAGTGTGCATCATGTCATGAAAAATAGTTGTCATGGCCCTTTGATATGTGGCTCTGACATTTTTAAGACCAAAGGGCATGACATTCCAACAAAAAGTACCCCAAGGGCAAGTAAAGGCCATCTTTTCTTGGTCTTCAGGAGCAATCTTTATCGGATTGTAGCCACTAAACCCATCCATTAATGAGTACATTGCATGACCTGTTGTCAAATCCACTATGGTATCTATGCTTGGCAATGGGAAATCATCCTTGGGACATGCAAGATTTAAGTCTCTAAAATCCATACACACATAGATAGATTTATCATGCTTAGTGACCGGCACAATGTTAGAGATCCAATCAGCATATGCTATTGTTCTTATGAATCCAACCTTTAGCAATTTTTCCAATTCTATGTTCACTAAGAGAGCCACATGTGGTTGCATTTTCCTTAGCTTTTGCTTCATAGGTTTAACTCTAGGTCTAACATTCAAATGATGCATTATGAAATCAAGATCCAATTTGGGCATGTCATCATATGACCATGCAAAGTTTACTTGTTGTTCTTGGAAGAATTTGATGAAGTCTTCTCTTTCTAGAGGTGTAAGTGATGCTGCCAAGTGTATAAACTTTGGATCTAATTCTATCCCAATGTTGACCTTTTTTGTTGGTTCTATAAGAATAAGTGACCTTTTTTCCTCATGTTTAGGCAAAGTATCCAATCTCTCTTCCTTTGGTGCCACAGTTGGGTTTTCACCAAAAGAAACATCTTTTATTTTTATTTTTTTTGGTTCTAATGGTGCCACAGTTGGGTTTTCACCAATAGAACTTTTCATTTTTTTATTATTTTTCTTCATTTTTTTCTTTTGACTAAGAGATTGGACCCTTGCTACTGTCATTATGTCAGTATTGAATTCTTTGGTGAAAGAGGGTTCAACCGCATTAAGGTAGTGATTCATTGCTTGGTCATTGGGAAATTAAAGTAGGTCATTTGGTTCAGTTTGGTCCCAATCAATGAGGTCCAGATTTATCAAAAGTAAGGGTTCATTGAGTAAAACATCATCAATAGACATTATGGACATGACTTTGTTTGAGGGTTCGTACATTGCATCATTTAGATCTATGATGTGCGCTTCCTTAAGATGATCCATGGAAGAAGGGTCAAAGTCCCCTTCACTCGAGTCCTCATAAACCTCTATGGGAAACAACATGGGAAAAGCCACACATGGGTTAAAACTAACATTTGAATCTCTCTCCTCTAAAGGCATCCAAAATGTTTCTATCCATGCTCCATTGGTAGGTACTTGCTCTATATTAGGCCTTTGAATATGAGGTTCTTCACTAATTTGAGCTTCTTGCCTTGGGATTTTTTCATAAGTATGTATAGAAATCACTTCCTTATCATGACATGATTCATCTAATAAGGTATCCCATTCATAATCCTGAGAATCATCACTATCTCCTTCAGATTCTAAGGCATTTATTTGAGGGTAAAAATCATGCATTGGGCTTGAACTTTCTCCTTTGAATTGAAAACCTACTCTAGATTTTTCATGATTTTCCCTTCAAATAGGTTCAATAGGTTCTAATAACCCCCTATTTCTTTGGCCTAAGGGTCCTCTTCCCTTGTATCCCATCTTCTGCATTATATCGAAGCCTTTCCCATATTGCTCGGTTTGTATCTTTACATGTTGGATTCTTTCCATGGGAGTGTTGGAGGTATCTTCCTCATCATGGTGAAGCCATTGAAGGACTTCATCTTCTTCCTTATCCCATGTTGATTTGTTATCTTCCCTTACAAAATAAGAATTATACTTATGTGGAAGATGTTCTTTTGATGGTTTACCATGTGATTTTGGAGATGTGGGCATGTCAAATAGAGAAACAGAATATTCCCTTATTCCTTTTGAACTAATCTTGCATTGTTTTTCAAAGTTATTCATCATTTCACTCATGTGTTGGTAATGATCTTCCTTGGCTTTTTCCTTTTCTTCTTTGGTAGGTTTATAAATCACCGTCTCCGATTTTGGTGCTAGATATGAACTTTCTGTTGCATTTGGACCCTCGTAGCTCACTTTTTCCTTTCCCTTAGTTGATGTCGCTGAGCTAGCTTGAGGAGGGTGTTGGATAACATCCAATGTTATTTCTTTCATTTTAACATCTTCAATTGTGGTTCTTTGAATAATTCCCTCTCGGTTATGTGGAATGTATAACTCATGAGGAGGTTTGAGTGCATTGCAATATTGGAATGGGTTAGAGTCTCCTCCAACCGTGATTTCTTCACCCATGTATGGAAATTTTATGCATTGGTGGTACATGGATGGGACTGCTTGCATCTCATGGATCCATGGTCTCCCCAAAAAAATATTATAAGTTAATTTCTTGTCCAGCACTTGGCAATTGGTATCCTTCTTGACTGGTCCCACTTGGATGGCTGATACAATCATGCCTTTAGAAGCTCTTTCGGATTCATCATAAGCTTTAATGGTGATTTTCTTTATAGGGTCAATGCAAGACTCAGATAGACCTAAGGATTTGACAAGACTTAATGTGCATATGTTGAGACTAGCCCCTCCATCAATGAGGGCTCTTTTGACTCTATGCCTTTCGATTAAGACCTCTATATGCAATGGTAGATTTTGAGGAAGGGTTATAGACATGTCATCTTGATCAGAAAATGAAAGACAATGAGGTGCTACAAGATGACTTACCATATTTTGAAACTTTTATGCCTCTAAGTTAGTAGGAACATGTGTCTCTACTAGAGCTTTTTCCAAAATCTCCTTATGGTTTGGTGACAACTTCAATAACTCTAAGATAGAGATTTGTGTTGGAGTACGTTGCAATTGATCAACCAAACTATAAGGCCTTGCTACTGTAAAAGGTTGTTTGACCACAATGTTGGATTGCGGGATGTTAGTGCTTTGAGGAGCTATCCCTTGTAGGGTCATTCTAGAATTTTTCCCTCTCATAATGACATTTGATGCTTCCTTTTGAGGTTGTTCATTGACTATTATAGCATTAACAATATGATCATAAGGTGGCGCAAAGTTGAGATTATTGGTGCTTTGCTTCTTGCTATTTGATGACTCACCCTTATCATGTTTGTAAAAAGGTTGTTTGAATATTGTATGATCTTCATTGTTTGGAGGTCCTTCAATGGTGATCGTGCCATTATCAATTAAATCTTGCACTACATTCTTTAGTTGCAGACATTCATTTGTTGTGTGTCCTCAAATTCTGTGATACTCACAATGGCTATCGGCACTCCACCAACTAGGCTTATTATTTGGCTCGTAAGGCTGAATTTTGGGTAAAGTAATGACATTATTAGCCATGAGAGTCTTTAATTCCTTTTCAAGGGGTTCACCCAAGGGTGTGAAGTTCTTTGGAGGAGTTGGCCTCAAATATTTATCAAATTTAGTACTCCTTGAATTATCTCCTTGATTTCCATTGTTGGTGTGGTTGTTGTTGGATGGTGCATTGGAACTCTGATTGGTATTATTCACTTGATTAGGTGTCCTTGTAAGAAAAAATGGGACCACCTTCAAGTTGCTAGATTCAACTACTCCATCATTCACAATTCCCTTATTGTTGTTCTTATAATGACTATTACTATTGAACCAATTATTCTTCTGATTATTGTCATTGTTGCCACTGTTGGAGTTGTTTTTATTATCTTTGTATAGTTTGAGTTCTCCACTTTTGACCAACACTTCCTCTATGGTTACTCCATTTTCAATTAGATCTTGGAAGGTCTTTGGACATTGCATTCGTAAGTGGTAGTTTAACTCATTACTCAAACTGTTTATGAAGATATCCATCTTCTCTTTTTCAGGCACACTTCTAGGATATCTTGCAAAAACTATCCTCCACCTTTGTAGAAAAGTGAGGAATGCCTCTCCATCTTTTTGTTTTGTGTTGCATAACATTATCATCATGACCTCATGTTTAATGTTATATGAGTAATGGGCCACAAAATTTGAAGCTAACTCTTCGAAGGTCTTAATGTCGGAGGGTAACATAGAAAACCACTCCATAGCCATGCCTCCTAAGCTTCACGGGAATAATCTCATTAAATATGTTGTATCATGCATGAACTCTAAGCTCAATGCACAAAAATCTCATAAGTGATCTTGGGGATCCATCATTCCTTCGTACTTGTCATACTTAGGAAACACAACATTGATTGGAAATGGCATCATAACCAAGCTTTTATCAAACGGGAATGGACACAATGCTTCTATAGAGAAAGGCTTGGGAGCCCTGCTTTGCTTGATGTTGTCCAATTGCATTTGAAACATCTTGAATTGCTTATTCATGATGTCTAAGGTACTCTCCTCAACTTTTGGTGCTTTAAGTTGGTTGACATCATAGTCACGGGGAAGCTTGAGACCTTTTTGTACTAAGTCCATGAAATGTTTTTCTCTATCTCTGTCCATTGCCTTTTCCATGAGCTTTTTGAAATAAGGGCATTGGATAGCCTCACTAAAGTTTTCATCCATGGCATCTTCTATCATTGGTTTGGTGTTAGTTTGAGTGTGAGTTTGGTCAACTCCTTGAGTATTTTGATCTACTCCTCCATTGTTGGTATTGCCTTGGTTATTAATATTGCTCTGGTTATTCATGTCAATGCCTCCACTATTGGAATTACCTTGGTTGGTGAGATCAATACCACTATTATCCTTACCACCCAAACTACCATAATACATCATGTTTTCTTCTTTTTCTTGTTCGAGTGACTTTTGTGGTACTCTAGGAGTAGTTTCATCTCCGGGATAAGGGAGCTCTTGTCTCAAATAGGTCTCATCGGCTTGCAAGGTTTGCTTGATATAATATGATCTGGTGAATGTAGGCATGAACCTTGGATACAAGTCAAGACTACTTGGGGTTTAATCCTTTGTAAAATTTTGACAGATATGTGAAACAAGATTTTCGACCAGACTGTAAGTTGAATCAGTGAAAACTCGAAAAAGGGTACTCAAATTGATATTCAAAAATTTATGATTCTTCCTGGAAGTACTCTCTATTTGCCCTTTTTTTTTTTTTTCTGGGCGTGACTAAACCAAGCACAGGCGTGTTTGAAACCTGCATAGGTGTATATTGGTTTGTTGATAGGCAGCACTCTGTAAATGTACAAGCGACACTTTGCTTGTTGTTAACCGGGTTTCCAGAATTTACAGGCCTATTTGAATCTCAGTTAGGTGGGACTTTACTATATCCATGTGTGTTTAAACAAATCATAGGCATGACTGAATCTCTGATAGGTGTGTTTAAAATGTGCCCAAGCAACACTTCTTTGACTAGGGTATAAAATTTTGAAAAAAAAATTTAAAAAAAATTTTGATCAGGTATTTTTGGAAAATTCTTGTTTTGAAAATTAGGAACAAACACAACACACACATAAAAGTCTCTAAACAACAATCTAATGTGTATATTCTCAAATGTTTTCATGGGCATAACACAAGAATAGATTCCAAACAGCCTACCTAGAGTCAAATTGGCTTGTAAACATGGCTCTATAAGGTGGCCTTTCTAATTTACTTGGGCTTTAATCAGTATTTTGCTCAAACAAATTAAAATCTCTCATCCCCTAAGTATGTAAAGGGGCTTCCCACATGCACCAAGGCATGATTTTGTGCAATTTGTAAGGACTACTAGAGGAAGTTTGAGAAGATTAAAATCCCTTTGTCATGCACCCCATTAAGGATGCATGCGTTTTGTTTTATAGTGGGTTGGATTCTCGCGGCAAAAGCAAGTGTATCCCACTTTGGGTTGTCCCTCTCACTAGCCTTGCTAAGGCAAATTCGGGAGGTGAACCCACTAAATCTCTAGCATGTTCATTTTGCATGTAAGGAAAATTGGAATTTAAGTAAAGTTTTTGGGAATTTGTTTCACCAAGAAGATGAAGAGCATATCCCTAACTTTCTTTTTGATTCCCAAACACTTCAAACACTTAGTTCTTTTTCAACCTCTTAACAAGGAGGTTCTTAGAATTGAAATGTGTGGTTCAATTTCCTTTCTATTTAAGCTAGATTTAAATGA
The DNA here is from genome assembly GCA_027943335.1 of Chamaecyparis obtusa. NCBI lineage: Eukaryota > Viridiplantae > Streptophyta > Pinopsida > Cupressales > Cupressaceae > Chamaecyparis > Chamaecyparis obtusa. The sequence goes on from BSBK01000175.1 coordinate 281,175, forward strand.
TAATGCCACAAGTTAAGGGAATGTAAGTTTGTTTAAGTGAAATACCTCTCCTTGTAGCTAGCAAAGGCTAGGGGCATTTTTGAGTTATTGATTTTCATTTTTCACTCACCTTGGCAATTTGCTCCAGCTCCCTCCTCCAACAAGCTAGTCCAACACAACCAATTCACAATGAGGGGAAACCAAACTTGCATGTAATCAATCAAAAGATTTAAATGAAAGAAACTTTAAGCTCAAGGTTCATAAATCCAATTTAGAGACACAAATTTTTGCTTGTAAGCTTCAATCACAACTAAATACTTCTCATATACCTTGACATCCTCATCTAATGTGGATTCAAGGACAACCTTTGTATGCACTTGATTCTCCTTCTTTATTTTCTTTGCCAAGGCTTTTCCCTCCTTATTAAACCTACTCTCTGGCTTTCTCACTCTCAGATGTCTGCTCATTTACTGATTAACAACAAATAAAGACAGTCAGATTTTCAAATTTATCGAATTAAAGACCAGAATAGAAAATAAATAGCAGGTGACATCGTCCAACTCATAGGGATGAACAAATCACTCGAAGGTGTGACTTTAGTGATTAGCCATGACACTTCTCAGTGACATAGGTGACATCAATAATTCACAAAGGCATTAACTATTTCCAATCTAAGCATGAGAAAACTTTAAATCCGTAGAAAATAAATAGAGAAAAGCGACATTTAAAGTATTCAAGGCGATAAAGGAATTATATCAAGCACAACTTTAAACTTCAAATGCAATGCAAAGTCATATTCAAAGCGACAGAAAACTTAGCTAAAGCGTAAACTTAGACTTTAAATGCAAAGCAAAGGAATTTTTGAAGCGACAGAAAATAACAGGTAAGCGATACTTCCTGCCATGTAGGCGTGATTGAAAGTGGTAAAGGCTGTATGCTTTACTATTGTAGGCATGAGTTTCAGGCTAGCAGGCATGAGAACAGTGTTCGAAGCAACAACGAAATGCTTCAAGGCATGAGTAAATTTCCTGTAGGTGTGACTTTAGCAAATTCTTGCAAAAAACACACGGATTCAACACAAAAACACATGCAAAGATGATTTAAATCACAAATTTGTTAGAATTTGAGGCTCAAGCCCCATGGTGGGTGCCATTTGTGTGATGAATAAAATCACCTTCATGAAATTAAGATCAAGTAGCAACAATTTAAGCTAAATACAAAGGAAATTTACTCTAAAATGCAACTACAATCTATAACATCTCATGAATCTCTAGAAAGAACTGGTAAGTGAGCTCTCAGCTGTAAATCCTCACTAGTGACACCTCTAAAATGAGAAGAATGCTGCTACAATGCTTCTAAATGCTTAATCTAAGAGAGATTCATGCTTAATCTGGCTCCATTTTGATAACAATGCAATGATAAAATGATAAAATGATAAACTCTAAATGCTCAAATGCTTCAATTGCTCTTAGAATGCTCAATTTGCCTATAGTAATAATGCTTTTGCAAATGACTTCCAAGATGGAAATGCTCTCCAAAATGCCTCATATTTATAGTAATTTCCCAAGGGTAGGGGGTAGAGTGAATTGATCATGGTTAGCTCATGGTTGAGTCAAAAACTTTGCTTTGTCCACAAATGAGGGAACAATTTACAATTTGTGAGTGATTTATGTCCCTTTTTTAAGTGATCCATGTGCACTTGTTTTCTCAATTTTCATTGGTCGATCACTTTGTTCAGGGAAAATAGAATTTATTAATTCAATTAAGTAATTAAATTTTTAGCCATGGAAGGGTAATAGGTTCAATTTGATTTATGAAAACAACTATGCAATTAATTAATTAAAATCAATCATATAATGTTTTTGCCCCTTTTAAGCTTTGATTTAATCCTTTAACATCATCCTTATTTAATTCTTTTATTTTAATTGATTTTAATCAACTTCATTTAATTATGTCCCCTTTTTAATGCATTTTGATGATTTTGAGCCATTTGATTGATTTTTGCACTTAAAAGCCTTTGTCCAATTTTACGTGTCTACACAAACTTAGAATTATTTATTTTTCAATTTATTACATCAGAATCAGCTCAAAATAACTTTTGAAACCCGAACATAAATTTTGAAGGAAAATTATTTTTTGCCATTTCAGGTGACCTGACTTGCGGAGACCATAAGTCATCACCAGTTGACCCGATTGACTATTATAACCCCATTTCGGAAAGACCACAAAGCACTTTACAAGCTTGACTCATGCAAGCACCTATCACCCAAGTTTTCAACCTCATCCGGAGCATCTAAAGCCTTCAAAACTGAGTTCAAAGTTTCTGTACCCTGCTGCCAATCCTAAAAATCTTCAATATCTTCAAAACTAGACCTGATCGAGCCATGAAACTTTACTGGTAGGCTGATATGACTGAGATGAACCTCCACATGTAAAATCAGAACATTCTGAGATTTATGACCAACTTACTAAAAATAGCAAGTTTCCATAAATAGTAGCTCTGCACAAGATAGCCCTTATTGAATACAAAAACATAAATATTTTTGGGTGATGCAAGATTGCTCTTACACCCAAGATGCTCCTGCATCAAGAAAGAAGCCAATAGTTGGCATAAGAAGATGAGGAAGAGGGTTGTGTGGCCTATCAAAAGGCTGATGGAAGAGAAGAAACTATTGAATGGAGGAATCACTGAGAGAGTTCAAGGAGTTGCTAATGAGGAGAGTGTACAAGTTACTAAGAGTTATATAGAAAACCAGTGGTCAAAGTTTTGAAGACAAGACAGATCTATGGGATGAGTTAGATGCCATAGTTGAGGAATGGAGAAAGAAGTGTGGTGTGGTGGAAGAATGCCTAGGATAGGGACATGAAGATGCAAGAGAATATGGTCATGAGGAGACCTTAATGACTGAATTATCTACAAGTACAAAGATCTCACAAGGAGTGTGTGAGCAGATAGAGGAAGGGCTAAAACAAATGGAGAGAGGAGTCAAGTACCAAACATATATTTTGTTCCATAAGAAATATTTGATAAATATTATTGCTAACAATTTTATGAAAGGATTGTAGGGATATTACATTGTTGATCATGTCAATGATCATGTTTCAAATATCTACAGAAACATGGATATGAGGGATGCAAGAGTTAGTGCTTGGCATGGAAACATGATGTTTGATTGTAGGGGCATGAAAAAAATGAATAGAGGATACTATTTTGTTGTAGGTCATCAACAAGCAGTAGACAGAGATTGGAGGAAATGAAAGAAACTTTCAATCCAAGGGACTTGGATTGATTTGATCCTTGGGAGTATGGTGCAGGAGCACCATGGCTACAAGGGTCACTTCATGATCCTAAAGGAGCATAATAGGAAATATGAGTCCAAATGGCCTATAAGGTCTTCATATTATGTAAATGTGGCCATTAGAGACACCAAATGTAATAAAATGTAAGCAGAATACTAAAATTGTAAAAAAAAATTGATATGGGCAAGACAAGGCCTAAATGGCTAATTATGGGATTAAATGGTTAGTTTGAGGGATTTAATAATAAAATATGTTTATAAAGGTCATAATTTGACCACTTGAATGTAATGGGAATATAAAGTTTAAAATATTTAAAGGTTGCCAAGCTGATAATCCCATTGTCAACTTGGCAACACAAATTCAGGGACAAACTAATGTAACCAAGCATTGGGGAGTTAGTTGGGGAGTTGTAGTTAGTTTGTGGGTAGTCTTTTTGGTTTGTGTCAGGTGTTGAAGGATCTATTTGATAGAGATCCATGTGAGTATGGAGATGTAGAGGTGTGTGGGAGTTAGGGAACCAAAAAATGGTGTTCATGCAGAGTTTAACACACACTCCATTAACATAAGTGACTGTTGATAGCCAGGTTGAAGGAATAACTATCTCAAGAAAATGTAGTCCAGTGCAGGTGATATATCTCCCAATTGAACTATTGGATTGACCTAAATTTGGGATATGTTGTGAATAATGAAATTCCAAAGAGGCTGACCAGAGAGATTGAGAATATGTGATCAGATTCAAAACTTATTAGTCTCTATGTAGAGGTCTATTAAATAGGACAACAAGAAGGTAACTTTGTGTTTAATTAAATCATGAAGTCATTTTTTATGAATCTAGTGGGCATGGCAAGTGTGGATAGGGTTTCAGAAGTTGTCTTAGATGTGTCTCATTGAGGGGAATAATAGATACACCATAGTAGTGATATAAGTAGTGGTTGTATTTGGGATTTGGGATTATGTATGTGACTGTTATAAAAATAGTGTTTAGGATAGTGAAAGTACTTCTTTGATTGTGAACCGATGTTGGTTTGTGTTAGGATTTTTGGAACTGAAGCCAATCTTAAAATTTTCTCCATTGATGTGTGGGTTCATAGGGGGTCATTGTTAAAGGGTTATTGATCCCATGTATGGAATGAAATTGTGAAAGGGTATGTTTGTTGATGAAGACAATCACAAGTGAGTGGAGATATGATTAGGCATGATTAAACAAGTTGATAAGAGGGGTGATGGGAGTTGTCTACAAGGTGTAGATTCTAGTGGGGAGAGCCATTCCTCATCTATCCTCTGCATCAAAAATATTAATCTTCTTCTGACTAATGTAGTCCAAAGTGTGAGTTGCATAGATAAACCAAATAAAAAATACCACTAGCTGGCCATGAAACATAAATTAAACTAAACCAGGGAGATGTAGGAATGATACAAGGAGGCCATTTTTCTTTAAGAAAACAAAATAAGATGGAGTATCCAATTGTGCTCCTCTCAGACCATCCTCAAACAAAAATGCCTCAAATTTTAGAGAGGGAATTGCCATTTGGATTTTATTTTTTCACTATCTTAACTCCAATTATGTAGATGAAAGATAGAATAAAATTTCTTAGGATAAGCCACCAGAATGATAACCAGAAGAATTACAGAGGTAGTAGAGCTTGTAGAGGCCAAATATCTGTGATCACACTAAAAATGAAAATTAAAAGGAATTGCCACGTCTAAGCACAGGAAACTAATGTATGCATAAATAGATGGGGTTCTAAATATGTAGAAAATTCTAGAAAAATTTGAGATTACTTGTGCAAGTAATCTATACTTATCAGGTTTGATGATACTGTTGGAACTAGATTGCCAAAAATTTTCCTTACTTGTGCAGGAATGTTGAAGCACAAAAGAGGATAAAAAATTACTATCTAATTAAAATTTTATCTTCAAAATTGTGACACAATCCCGATTGGGGAAGAATTTTATAGGAAGTATATTATTTATCTATATTTTTATGAACATTATACCATTATTTTATTTCCTAATTAAATCATGATTGATTGAAAAAATCTTTATCTTTTGGTTGGCTGGGTCAAATCTCAAGAGTGATTTATTTTATTTCTATGGGTTGTATCATTTTTGAAGCATCTCTCTAGAGTAGTATCTAACACAAGAATCAACTTACAAAAATGAATTCTCAAAGATAAATCAACAAAAGCATTAGGTGAATAGTGAATCAAAATTACAAAAATAATAACCAAAAATTTACATTGAATTTGGAGGGAAAGAGTCTGACGATTTTAAAAGCAATCCATTATCTGATCGTAAATAGTGTGATGTCATATAATGTTTCATGAGAAACTAGCAGGTGAGTGGATCTTTCAAACATTAGTAGATACTACATTAAAATACCAATACCAAACCTTTCAAATATATTCTCAATTCAGTGAGACTGCAAAAGTCAAGGAGATGGTGTTAAAAGTGGGCACTAAAAGTGGAATAAGATTTTGCATTACTACATCGATTTCCTACAAAGATAGATAGCTAAAACTTGATTTGGTCAGTGCGTCATAGTTTGTGTGAACAATCATCTTGTCTTTACAAATATTTTTCCACATCTTTTGAAAACTTCTTTTACTCTATTAAAAATAACTTAAGTATACTTAATTTTATCCATAAAAAAATATTTAATTTTATCAAGCTTGAAAAAACATTAATCTCTTATAAATGAACAAATTTGAAAATGAGCTAAATTAAGGAAATAAATAGAAAATATAATATTATTTAAAATGTTGAGTTCTACCTAGGATATGTATATGTTGTTTACGCATGTGGAAGTTATCCACCTAATTTTTCATGTATTCAGTTTATGTGATCACATCTTTGTAATTTTATAATGAAAAGAATGGTTTATCTTTACTTCATTAGTCTTCTTTCCATTGTATAGGATACTCGATCAAGCACAATGTCCTCTCTAGATTATTGACAAGGGGAAAATAAAAATGCATCTCTAGACTATCAACAAGGAATAAATGCTATTGTGGTAGTTTCAACTTCATTTATCTGGCCTCACTCTCTCTATGCACTCCAAGGAACAACAAGTTTTAAAGACTAATTTATAACTTATAATACAAATAATTCATATAATTCTATAATCTAACACCTTATACCTATTGACCTTAAACTTGTATGTCATGTTCTAGAATAGGGATATATGTATATTGACCTATTTCTTGTTACCATTATTATTTAATATATGCATATGTCACATAAATATCTATCTAAATCTCTATGTAACTAACCCCAAATGTATACATTCATGTATCTAAACTTTTGGAGGATACTATGTCAATGGAAATGAGCTCTACATGTTCCAACGAAGGATGTGGCATAAATAATGTGAGTTTCCATTCATCTATCTTCGAAAAATTATTTTATAAGAAATGAACAAATATATTTAATGCATTCTAATTTTGGTTTTACCTCTTTATAGGTATCATTATTGTTTAAAATATGTATATGCCTATACACGAATATATCCATAACAATCTATATATGTAATTATTTGTTAATGTATATGTTATTGTAACAATATTTTTTGATTTAAGATAAGCATAAACCACCTTAATGAAAACAATGTACTTAATTAAACATTTTTTTCTAGGCCACTAAAGTAGAAGCGCTCTTGACAAGAAATGTAATACACTCCATCAATATTGGAGATTATGTTAAAAATCCAATTCTTCAAATCTTATCTTTCAAGAGAATAACTATCTTTGAAGATTAGATAGACCGTTTGTTAGAAAGTAAAGTCTACCAAGATAAATGAGAGAAGGGGGGGTGAATTAGTTATTAGATAAATACAAATTTTATCATCTTTAATAGATCTCAACAATGTAAGCAATGTAATAAAAAACCATAGAAACATATACATACACAACAACACAATAACACAAGATATGTTGGCTAGGGAACCTCTTGATCAAAGAGTAAACCCCGGTGAGAATGATGCCCACAAAAGATGCACTAAAATGAAAATTCCTTTTGAGAGGATGGAATCTATTAGGAGCCTTATGAAATACATTGAGTACATATGAATCTCTGTTAGGAGACTTTGAATCCCAGTTAAAAGATTCTAACCTTGTTAGGAGTTATGGAAGATAGAAGGACCCCCTGTCCAAATAGCTTCAAGGACAAGATCATTGAACATTCTGTACAATTGATCTCTATATTAATCAATAGAATAATACCAAAAGATTACTGATCTCAACAACTTATCACTTCTCCTTTGACTATGCCAAACTGCACCAACTATTTCATTTTAGATCTCAATACCAGATCTTTGTACTTCGCATATCCTCTTATAACAAGTATTGCTTAATTCCACAATTCACTTTCAAATAATTCTACATTACAATAAGAAAAATAATCCTTTATTACCACACTCAAATAATTACAAATGAGTCAGCATATAAATTACAAAATAAAATCTTCCACACGTTACACAATATTCTATAATTACATAAAACTGTCGACTTCCAATTAAGATAATTCTCCACTCATGTGACCTCTAACCTTTATGTCAAGTCCACATCACAATCATCATTTCTTCATCATATGTATAACTTCACATGCTCATATTCTATCCCGATTAGGAGATATCATCTGATTTCCACAAACTGCTTCTCAGGAACACTGCCTGAATACTACTTCCACTGATTTACACATAGTTGTTGTGAATAGTTGAATTTATGTATGCACTCTTAACCATGATCTTAGAAAACATTATAGATTAAGTCCTCAACTCTTCATATCTTGATCATCAATATCCCCTGTGCGCTAATACAAGCATTGTCTTCTTCTCTGCTAACCTTCAGTAGACCACTATGTTGACATCAATGACAATCACAGTCATGAATACAACAACTGCTATACAATGGCTGTGAATACTCCCCCATAGAATATATTCAACATTCATTCCTATCACCATTACAAGATTGTCTTGTTTGATGGCAATTACATACAATTATAAATTTTTCCTAAGACATCCAATGATCCATTCTTCTCAGAAAGGCTAAAAATACAATCTATAGTATCATTGACACATTATGTTTGTTGGGCCATGGGAGATTGTTAGAGTAAAGAATTAATTTAATTACATTCATTAAATTAACTTTACTACCTCTTAAGGTTTCTCTTTATGCACTTGCATTAGTCATTTAATAATTAAATCTAATTATGAAATGCCTATTTACCTATTAGGGTTTCCTATTAGGTTTTACAATCTCCTTCTATAAGGATTAATCTATTGTATATCTTTATTCACTCTTTTGGCTGGTAATAAACTTTTATATTGTCATAGAAAAACTTTTCTTTATTTCTTATAGATTTCTTCCTTGTGACAGGATTTTGCATGTAGGTTTCTTGGGATTCATAGATTTTTTTTTCATCAAATCTTACATGGTATCAAAGCAAGATTTGTTGTAGCTTGTTCATGTTTGAAGAAAAAAAAGAGGAGCAAGGGTTTGACAAAAGAAATTTGGGATTTTTTGGGTAACTTGAGAGGTTTTGGTTGTAGTTTTCAGATCTAGTATTCTTTGCAAAACGTTATTTTTTATTTCTTTTTTGCATGCAAGAAAATAAATAAAAAATTTAGCACTTTTTACAGATGCATGCATGTGAAAGAAAATTTTTTTGGGTGTCCTTCCCAGTGCCATTTACAGTGGTGTCCTTTTTAGTGTTGTTTACCAAACCTACACTTTATTCCTCTGACCATCATGCATGAGAAGACGTCTACATTGGTAGATCTGAAAAGGTAAAACTCCAAACCCGTGTAGGAACTGTACTTTGACTTGCAAGCTTTTTTACCTATGATTGCTATCCAGATATATGGTTATTTTTGTTAGAAAAATTCAAAGGTACAAATGATACTCATTTGAAGCTTTTTTTCTCTCTCTCATTGTAAGCAATCTTTTCCAGCTTCTAGGGTTTGGTTTATTGAATTGTGGGGGGGTTGTTTTATTTCTTGTTTTATGTAATTTACTTTAGTAAACTTGAAATTATATATAAAAAAACCCTTCTAAAAATATGGTCGAGGCCTCTTCTTGTCTAAAACTTCTGACCCCTCATAACAATAACACATGAAAATCCTTGATGACATAACTTCTATGGTCAAAAGGGTTGTGGTCTTATTTAGACACAGTGCAACCAATTTTATAGAGGCCTTTTTGTTACAATTAGTGTTTTCCATTGCACCAAAAGATCGACCTATTGATGCTTGATACAACCACTAGACTTATAGAAGACACAAGGTGTGGTTAAGCCATGTCATGAATCTTGAGGGGAATACTGACCATTTTGCCAACAATCTCCCCCTCAGTGTTACTCGAGGAGATTCGAACCTATGACCAAGATTTGATGCCACTTGTTACAAGTAGTGGTTGCCATTGCACCAAAAGATCGACCTGTTAATGCTTGATGCAACCACTAGACTTATAGAAGACATCAGAGGTGGTTAATCCATGTCACAAATCCTGAGGGGAGCACTGACCATTTTGCCAACACTTTAGAGGTCATGCAACACAGGAACAAGATGGATGAGGCAATGGGGTTGATTTCTTTACATGTATCAGATAGTCTACAATTTCATCTTGATGGGTGCAATTCTCCTCTAGCTATGTCGACCAAGCTTAACAGCTTGTTTGGTACATTGAATGAGTTTAAGACACTTCAGATTAAGGTAGAGCTTACCTCTCTTGTACCAGATTATTTTCCATCCATTGAGGAATTCTTGATGAAGTTCAAGTAGTAGAGGTATTTATTATAGGGATGTGGAAAGACTAAGATTGGCACAAAATGTATCTACCTGATTTTGTCAAATCTTTGGGGACACATTCAAATTTTCTCCTCTACCTTCCACTCTACCATGGATGCATTGGGTCATAGATTCCATATGATCACTTTTGAGGTGTTCTGTGATCGCTTGACTAGAGAGTAGGTCAAACTCACACAATTGGATTCTTTATCTGGAACTAAGAACCAAGCTTTGGTTGCTCAGACTTCTAAGGGGACACAGAAGTAGAAGAAGCCCAAAATAGATTCAGTTGGAAATGAGCATTCCTTCAAGCCACCTTAGAAAATAAATTCTAATAAATCTACTCCTAAGGATAAATCTTCTAAGTCTAGTGAGTCTTCCTCCAAGACTAAGAAGTTCATAGGCGAACCTCGCAGTTTTTGTGGCAAGGAAGGGCATCCAATTTCTAGGTGTTGAAACATCTTGAGGCTGTAGAGGAAGCCTTGCAGTAGCATAGTATTGCTTCTCCACAGCCTTCACCTACTCCCATATGGAAAGGCTATGCTCTTTCTATACGAGCATTATCTTCCACTGCTACATGGATCGTTGATTCAAGTGCTTCATACCATATGACAAACACACCTAGTTTGGTTACTACTACATAGATTGCAATTGGTGACTCATCACAAATTTTAGTTATAGAATCTGGTACTATTTCATTGGATGGATGCTCTCTATAGGATTTTCTTTTTGTTCCTATCATTTCTATGAATCTCATGTTTGTCTATCAGATTTGTCATTCTAGTTTTGGTAAGACAGTTCAGCTCTCACCACATGATGTAGTTATTTGAGACCTCCATGATCCTGGTTTGGTTGTTTCTACTAGGAGTGTTGGTTCAGATTCTCACTTATATAGGTTTGATGGCTTTGAGAGCTTTGATTATACAAGTTTTTCTCTTGTTGATGATGTACATACAGTGAGAAAGCTTTGGCATGAGTGTTTTGGCCATGTCAACTATAGATATCTACAATAGATGAGTACATAGGAGTTAGTGATTGAAATTCCTCAAATCTCTTACATCGATGGTGTTTGTTGAGGTTGTGCACTTGGAAATCATCATAGAGATCCTTTTCTAAAAAGTAGGTCCTCACGTGCTAGGGCACCATTGGAGTTGATACATAGTGATCTCATGTCATTTCCCACTCCTTTTTTGGTGCTCGTTATGTGCTCACCTTTATTGATGACTTCTACAAATGCACAAGGGTGTACTTCTTTAAGTACAAGTCTAATGTCCTTGATTCATTTTGAGTCTTTAAGAAATTTGTGGAGAAGTATTTTGGTCTTTCTATTAGGAGGATACATACCAAAAATGGGGGAGAATATGTGAATCAATCTTTTCATGATTTTTGAACTTAGCAGGGTATATTGCATTAGCTGGTGGTTCCCCATACTCTTGAGTAGAATGGAGTTGTTGAGAGAAAGAATAGAACATTGTGGGAGATGGACAATTGTATGATACAATCATGAGATATGTAGCCTTCTTTTTGGGTAGAGGAAGTGAATTGTGCCAACTACATTCAGAATCAGATGCCTCATAAGGCATTACAATATTTGACTTTTGAGGAGGCTTGGTCCCATGTCAAGCCTGATGTTTCTACATTTCAAGTGTTTGGTAGTGAGGCTTGGGAAATTATTCCAGATGCTCAAAGGAAAGCCATGGAGAGGATCCAACCACTCATATTTGTTGGCTACTATGAATATATGAAGGTGTACAAGTTATTTAATCCTAATTCCAAAGAGGTCTTGTTTCGATGAGATGTCTAGTTTGATGAGCGCTATCCTTAGGTGGAGCCTCCATGATCAGCTTCTCCCTCATTTCCTAGTACTTCCTCTTCTCCTCTTTAGGATTCTATATCCTCTGAGGATGATTTAGATGATGATCCACCTTCCCCTAGTCCACCAAATATTTCACAAGTACCCAAGTGGGCTTGTGATACTATTAGTGCTACTAGTTCTTTGGCAAGAGATCCTTTACATACCAGTCATACTCATGCTCAATGATTTGGTACTAGTCTTTTGAGTCATGCTATTTTAGATGATCCTCAAAAGTTTTAAGAGGTGATAGGACATCCTGAGTGGGATACGGCTATGGATGAGGAGTACTCTTCTTTGATGAAGAATCACACTTGGGATCTTTGTACTCTTCTGAAAGGAAGAAAGCTAGTTTGGTGCAAGTCATTGTACCATACCAAGTATATTGGAGATGGTTCTATTGATTAGTATAAGGAACATCTTGTTGAAAAGGTCTTTTAATAGGTGGAGGGTATTGATTACTCCAAGACCTTTGATCCTATCACCAAGATAAATTCTATTTGCCTGGTACTTTCTCTTACAGCTTCACAGGGTTGGATAGTGTATCAGATGGATGTGAAGAGTGTATTCTTTCATGGGGATCTACATGATGAGATCTATATAGATCATCTTTAGGGTTTTATGCAGGACTCTTCTCTTTTCTATAGACTTTGGAGGTCATTATATGGTCTCAAACAAGCCCCTCGGGCTTGGTATGAGAACATGGAATCTTTCTTGCTAGCCTCACACTTCACCTACTGTCATTCTAATCTTATAGTGTACATTCAACTTCATAGGGCTGATCTTGTGATACATGTGTTGTATGTTGATGATCTCATCATCACAGGTAGCTCATCTTGTATTATTTAGAGTGTTTAGAGAATACTAATGGAGCAATTTGAGATGACATAGCTAGGACGTTTGCAAAACTTTTTGGGCCCAATCTTTGGATAGGATTTCCATACACCAATAGAAGTATTCTCTTAACATGCTTTAGAGATTCACCATGCTTGATTGCAAGCCCCCTCCCACATATTTTTGGTTAAGTGTTCTTTTCTCTACCACTTGCTCCACTCCTTTAGTGGACTCCACCTTATATAAGCAACTTATGGGTAGTTTGTTGTACCTGACACAAACTCTTCTTGACATTTCCTTTGTGGTTGGCATTATCTCTCGATTCTCCCATGATCCTCATGAGAGTCATTCACAAGATGCCAAACATATTTTTTGGTACATTCAAGGCACTATTTCATATGACATTCACATTGTTGGTTTTACAGACGTCGATTGGGGTGGTGATATAGATGGTTGGAAGTCTATTTTTGGCTTTGTTTTCTATCTCAATTTTGGTCTGTGCATTGTCTTGCAAGAAGCAAAATGTTGTTGCATTATAATCTAAAGAGGCAGATTATTAAGTAGCTATGCTATCTAGTCATAAGGTTTTATGGCTTGGACAATTGATAACAGAGTTTGGGTTTCCTCCTGATAGTCCCACTCATCTTTGGTGTGACAATCAGAGTGCCATTCAGATTTCCCACAACCTATTATTTGAGCATCAACAGACCAAGCACATTGAGATTCATATGCATTTCATCAAGTAGCTAATTTAGGATGGTTCTCTCAGCTTGGAGTATGCTCCCACTTTGGAGTAGGTTTCTAACATCTTCACTAAGCCTTTTGCATCCCTATAGTATCTTCAACTATGTTCTATGCTTGGGGTGAAGGAAGTTGTCCTTGGGGGGGTCTCAGTGAGGCCTACCTTCCTTTCTTTTTCTCCACTTTCCACATCTTTATATCTCTTTTTGGAGGAGGGTTTTTACCATGTGGTTTTCCCTGTTTCTCTGTTTCATAGAGATTTGGTTGTGATTGGGTACCTCATCAGGCCATGTTGCCAAGATTTAAATTTGCATTCAACATTGTAGTTCCTTTGCTTCTTTCTTGCATTGTTGCTCATCTTAAGGGGGGGTGTTAGAGTAAAGAATTAATTTAATTACATTGATTAAATTAAATTTACTACCTCTTAAGATTTATCTTTATGCACTTGTATTAGTCATTTAATAATTAAATCTAATTATTAAATGCCCATTTACCTATTAGGGTTTTCTATTAGGTTTTATGATCTCCTTCTATAAGGATTGATCCATTTTATATTTTTATTCATTCTTTTGGTTGATAATAAACTTTCATATTGTCAGAGAAAAACCTTTTTTTTTCTTACAAATATCTTCCTTGTGACAGGTTTTTGCATGCAGGTTTTTTGGGCTTAATAGATTTTTTTTCATCAAATATTACAGAGATTCTAGGCCGCCCTTTACATTTTCCATCTTCACTTTTGAAATTATGTTGGTGACTTAGGATAGCTTCCACAAGTTATGGATAAGCCAATATATGCCTCACACTCTAAAGCCCTCATGCTTTGGCACACATTCACTGTTGCAATTACATTGGACACAATTTTCCACCAACAAGGACAAAGTGAGTCCAACAAAATTTTTGGAAAATCCTACAAAATATAAGAAATGGTCAACCATTGAATGATGATTGGAACACACTCATGACTCAGAAAAAAAAAATGTTAACTATTGAGCATAACAACGACTTCGACATAGCTAAGCATCTATTTGCTACCAATGACTTTGTAAAACTACATAATAGAAAAATGCTCAAAGAATTGAACCTCCCAATAGCACATAGTTTTTAAGAGTAATTGCACAAATGAGAAATGAACAAAATGAAGATGAACAACTTCAACAAGAGGTCCTTCTAAGCATAGGCTAACAAATCATGTTAAAACAACAAACATATGGATACAAACTAGACTTGTCAACGGATCACTGGGAAAAATTAAATCCATCATCTATGAAATGAACTCTTCTCCTCCAGATCTACCAAAATATGTTTTTAATTTTGAGAGTTATGTTGGTCCACCATGGGATACACAAAACCCAAAAAATATTTCTATCTTTCTAATAAATCAAGGAAACCGTACACAAGTACCATTGGCTATGGCTTGGGCCATTACAATACACAAATCTCAAGGACTCACACTAAGAAAAGAAACATTTGACATTAGAAGAAGAGACTAGAGGCAATGATTGACATTTACAGCAATATCAAGAGTCAAATCTATTGACACCTTCAAATAAACCCACCTTTCTCTTTTGAAAGGTGCGCAAAATGGAGTATAACATTTTGAGTAAGATAAGATTGTATGCTGACTGGTCACTTTCTTCTCTAGCTTTCATTCACTACTATTTAATTGGGAAGTTTTAAAAATCAAAGTTCCTATCAAAGTTATCATTGCATGCATAATAGTACACAATAGTTATACAATATAGTGGTTTTTAATTTCTAGATGACGGTTTGACAATAACAATGTTAGTTAGCTGATAAGTGGAGATTTCACTTAAAACCTGTCAACGCTTTGAAACCAAACAACTATACAATACAATGGTTTTTAATTTTTAGGTGATGGTTTGAAAATAAGTGTAGCCAGTGGTAAACTACAAACCTATCAAATGGTAGTAAACCATTTATCAAAAACCATTTTTTATTATGAGTTTTCCAAACACCCCCTCTGGTAGTGAATCTTACAGCTACACAAAATCTTCAACAGAAGCTCACTTCCATGGGCCTTCCCCGAAATTTGGTTCAGTTCTCTTTCAATGATACATCAGATTATGTCTCAAGTCCCCATA
Organism: Chamaecyparis obtusa; assembly: GCA_027943335.1. NCBI lineage: Eukaryota > Viridiplantae > Streptophyta > Pinopsida > Cupressales > Cupressaceae > Chamaecyparis > Chamaecyparis obtusa. The sequence continues at coordinate 296,767 of BSBK01000175.1, forward strand.
TGTGGGGAGGCATTATGATGAAACAAAACTGGATCAAAAAACTCAAACCCACTTCTATGGATGCCGACTACAAAGGTGATCTCTCTAGTGCCTTTGAGATGGTATATGGTGTGAAATCAAGATTACCAGTAAACAACTTCTTACCAATATACAAATTTATGTAGGAAGAGGATATGGAAATTAGTGATCCATTACAAGATAGAATGATTTAGTTGGTTGAACTAGATGAAATCAGAAGGAAAGGACAAAAGGAAAATATGAAGTTGCAACAAAAAATGAAATATCTTTTTGACAAAAGGGCAACTATGAGAAAATTTTAGCATGGTGATATGGTTCTCCAATGGAATGCCAGGGCTGAAGACAAAGGAAAACATAAAAAAATTGAGTCCTTGTGGTTGGGACCTTTCATTATTCATCAAACTCATGGCAAGGATTCATATTTTTTAAGAAATTTGGAAGGTGAAGAGCAAGAATTGCCAGTGCATGGACAATTCCTGAAGTTTTTCTTCAATTAATTCTTTCTCTTTGTCATGCACAGTAAGTATGTATATATGTATAGGTGTGTTTGCTTATGTCATCTGTTCTTTTTCTACTTTAGGTTAGGGTTTTTTGGTCTACCACCTTGAGATTCATGGTTTCTTTCTATGAACTTACATTCAAGCATCCTCAGATAGAACCATTGTTGGGTATATTTTTGGTTTTTTGAGATTTTGCTTCAGGCCATTGATTAATGTCTCTGCAAATGTCTTTGTCTAGTCTAGGGTTTTAAAATTCATCAAAATAGCCATGATCATACTTGTAAACCTTTGCCTTAGGTCTTTTAGTCCTTGGAAGGTTTAAATTTTCATCCATTCTTTAAGTTTGCCCTAGTTCTTATGTTTCTATGTTACCTTTTTGGCCACTTAAGTATTGTATATGTGCACATGACTATTTCCCTCTAGGTGTTTGCTAAATCAATTAACACTATTTCATGTTTCTTTTTCATTTAGCGAACTAGCGAATGTATTGAGCCCTTGTCATGTTTCATGTTAGTCGCCAAGTCTCCAAGTTTGGCCCGCGGTTATGCTTTCCTTTGAGCGAATTAGTGAATGAGTGATCTCCTATTTGCATGTTTCCTAGTGGTTTCCTGTCAACCTTCAGCGATCTGGCATGGCATTTTTCTCTTGTTCTCAGAATTGGGCGGTCAAGTCTCATGTTATCTAGCGATCTAGCGAGGACCGTTGATTGTTAGTGTGATCAGTGGTGATGTTTTAATCTCAAGATGATTGGGTCCTACATGAAGTGATTCAGTGACTCAGCAACTATGCTTTATGTTTATGGTCCTCTAAGTTTGGTGGCTCTAATATTTTGGCTTAGCAGAATTGATAAAAGTGGGTTTCACCTTTGTTCGCCTAATCTCGCAATATGCTGGCAAGGTTCTAATTTATTTGGCGACTCAGCAAATGAAGTATTTGCGCATTCTCATAAAAGGTTTGTCATGTCAAAAGTCACATAGAAAACAAGGGGGACTCACATTACAAGTAGAGAGTCCACATTTTATGAGATGGAGGCCCTGTGTGTGCATGAAGGGACTACTGGCTGGGAAAAGATGAAAATGTGTTGGGCATTTTATCCCACATTCACAAGTTTGAATGTATTGGAAAAGTTTATATACACTGGCACTTACAGTATGAAATAAATAAGAGGCCAAGAGGCTCTTGGTAGGCTCCTTCACTAGAGGTATGTAGTGCAGTGGTGGGCCCAATATTTTGAACCGAAAATGCATAGCAATATTTAAAACTACCAAAGACATTATCCCGCAAAGACATTATCCCACATTCCTATTGTAATGGGGATTTGTAGTGTATATATACAACACCATTCGCATGTAAGGTAGATGAAGATGTGGAAGCTATGCTTGCATGACTACTCATGTGGTTGCCTTGGTTTCCATGTTGGCAAGCGCAGTGGTAAGTAAATTTTGCAGAATAGATGGCACGCTAAGGTGGATGAACTTGACACATGGCACGAGGTCACGAGGTCACTGGATGAGGCTGATGGTTAGGAGATCACCGCATGACTTAGTAGGCGGTTAGTTGCCAAAGTCTCGTCATGCTGGCAATTAGGTGGCTTAGATCTGGAGATTCAGAGACTAGTGCAGTCGCGAGGTTGTTGGATCACATGCGGTTTAGACAAAGCATTCCGAGACTCAGAGACTAAGTTAGTTGCTAGGTCTCCAAATTTAACTACGGTCAGCAAGGTGAGAAGATGGTAGTTAGTAGTGAAAACTGCCACAACTTGGAGATAACCACCAGTTTTTAGGTCACCAGAAGAGGATTCAGAGACTTGGAGACTGAGGTGTGCTACAAGGTCACTTGAGTTAACTATGGTTAAGGAGATCATTCCAAGACTTAGAAATTGGCTTATTCATCCAGTCACCAGGCTTAACCACAGTTAAGGAAAGTATCCAGAGATTTGGAGATACATGCAGTCACCTGATCTCCAAATGAGGGTGGTTAAGCTATGGTTAGTTCAAGCACCCAATCAGCATGTGACAAGTGGTGATTCTTGGTGCCTTCTGAGGTAAAATGTGGAAAATAATATAAAAATGATAAATTTAAAGTGCAGAAAGAATTTTAAAAATGAAATAGTCTAGACATTAGGCAAAATTTCAAAATTTTAAATGCCATGACCTGCTCATGGAAAAATAGCTTGGGGATTCATTTTTTGACAAAACATACGAGTGTTATATGTTTTTGAAAATGGCAGAGAGCGAGGAATCTTTTGGCATGTTTTTTTTCAGTTTCTGAGTGATGGTAAAGAGTAGTGTGAGCTGGCAATTCTGAGGATCAAACCAATTTGGTGGGAAATGATTGCAAAAAGTGGTTCAAGTTTGGGAATCAGTTGCAAATCAAAGTTGAGAGGAATTTGGGAGATATTTTGTGCTAAATGGATAGCTGTTAGTTGGTTTTTTTCAACTAACTCAATTCTGCTATATCTCAATTTTTATTCTCATTGTAGGGGGTTGTTGAAATTTATGCTGTAGAGAAGCTTCCAGGCTTTTGAGTCTTATTTTCTGTGTTTCTTTATTTTTCAAATGTACAGTTACAGATAAATTTTAATGAAAATGATGGAATCCCTATTTATTTCTTGTTTGATGTCTTTGTATGCATGATCTTAATTCTTGTGTATTGATTTGTAAGGCATGTCAGTATACCAGTTATAAGGTATCTGTGGGTTTGAATTTGAGTTTCTTTCAAGGAGAGAGTAAGTCTTGATTTTAAATTCTGAGAATTTTAGGTTTGTATATGAATTCGATGTCAAGGAACTGGAGTGAGAGAAGTGATTTGTAAGGCACTTCACTTCATTTCTTTGAGTTTGGGATTAAGGTTTTCTGTGAATGTATGTTTGTATGACTCTGTTGCCCAATGAACAAGGCACTTGTCCTGGTTTGCTTTGCAATTTTCATCATCAACCTTTAAAATAAAATCATTTTCCATTTCCTATTTGAAAGCATGAATGTTCAAAATCTATATTGAATAGTACAGATATTGTTTGTAATTCATTGAAAAATTGAATCAAATAGGTTAGCCTGCCTGAGTTTTAAACTCGAAAAGAAGAAGGAGGAATGTCCTTATGCCACTTTTCCATGGTATTTCATTCATAATTTTCATCATAGTGTCATGTATCAGGATAATTTGGGATGCACTAAGAATTGTGATGTTTTATTGAGTTAATTTTGAAAAGGATAGCATAATAGTGAAGGAGCTAATTCACAATTCAGAGCTCACTTGAGAATAGTGAATTGTTATAGGTAAACCTGCCTGATTTTTGTACTCAAAGTGAAGAAGGCACAAGGCCTTAGTACCTTAGTGCTTTCATTTTGTTAGATGCATCTATAGGGATTAATAGAGTTATAATTTTAGGATTTTGTGAAATCATCTACAGATCTGAGCACTAACAAAATTGGTGACTCTACTAGGGAATTGGCATGAATATATAATAAATTTGTGTAATACTATTTATTGTGTTTATTGCAGACCAGCATATGATTTTGATTCCCACTTATTTGTGGATGGTGACTTTGAAAATTTGCATTTACTAGTTGCTAGTAGTTGTAAACCTTTGTTATATCTTGTTGTGACATGCCATGAGTCGGCCAAGATTTACTAGGTCTTTTTTCAAGGATCACCCAGAGATTAATATGGGTGATGAGCTCCATACCCCTAGTAGAAAACAATGGTCTAGGAAAAATCACATTACTGCTAACTCCCCAAGACCTTCAAGAGAAAGAGTCACTACACCACTTCCCCATGAAGCTTCTTCTTCTTCTGATGACCCAAAACATGCTAAGAAAGTCATGCCTACTGTGCATTTTAACTCTCATGAAGAGGAGATCATAGAAGTAGGTTTATTCCCTATAAGAGAAACCTTAGAGCAACTAGGAGAAACTTCTGTTGTAGAAACTGCCTCATATGATTCTGAAAAATTGAGAGAGGAAGTGATTGCTCTAAGAGAGGAGCGTGAACAACTATTGGAAATTTCCAATAGAAGGAGGGTGAGGGAACAACAAATTTATGAATTTCTCATCGAGAGGAAAGATCTAATAAGAAAAACTAAGAAAAATGAAATCCAGGCTAGATATCTAAGCCAAGATGTTCAGGGTTTAGATAAAGAATTGTTTGGTGACATGGGGGTTCTAAGAAATTAGGCTGAAGGTATTAAACCTAACCAAGATGAGTTTGAGGGAACATGACATGTTCTCAGGCAATTACACCCATCTGAAATCCAAAGGAACGAGGATATTAGAAATGCCACAAAAGAAATTCCTGATTAGGGAAAACAAAAAATGGTTGGTGTGAATATTAATGAGCCTAAGAAAATTATTGTTACTTCTAATGTACTTTCCCAAGCAAGCCTAGATTTAGAAAAGGCCAGAAAAGATAAGGAGGATCTTGCTCTCCAACTTGAGAAATTAGAATTGGAAGCTACTGCAGATGAGATGAAAAGAAAGATTGCTTTCTTGCATGCCAATATAAATACATATCCTAGTAGATTAGTCCTAGTAATTCTAGGAATGATCCCATCCAGTCAGCCTTGTAGTTCATTTCCAAAATTTCAAACTTCTCATCCTAGACAAAATGCACCTAGACCAAATTTGAATACAAATCAAGTTCCCCTTGTAATTGGTGGTACAATGGGAAATGTACCTGGTCAAAATGTTGGAGCAACCCCTCTAGTTCAACCAAATTTCCAAAGGAGACCAATTCATTTGGATAGGTATAGGCCATTATTTTTTTAAGGTATTCCTGGTCAACCTAATGCTATCCCTAATGAGATTAGAAAGAAAATCCCATTATTCACTGGAAACAATGTAATTACTTGTGAAGAACATCTGAAATTCTTCATAGATAAGATTAATGATTATGAAATTGAGCATGAAGATGTTATAATGAAGCTTTTTGTTCAATCATTAATTGAAGATGTCAAGGATTGGTATAGGGGTCTACCTGAGAATAGTGTTGCATCATGGGATGAGTTTGTCAGATGTTTCAAGGAACAATATGTAGAACATGTGAATTCAAGTTACATGCTTAATGAGTTTAACAATATCAAAAATAACTATAATGAGAGTATGTTAGAGTTTAATAGTAGGTTTCAAAAGGCCATGTATAAATTTTTCTAAGTATTGAGGCTGGATGATGTAGCCTACCTGACTACTTACTTTAATTCCATGGACAGTAAAATGTCTTATCTCTTGAGAGATAAAAATCCTTGTACCCTGAGGGATGCCTTCAAGTTAGCCATAAATATTGAAAGCAACTGAAAGGCATCTGGCCAAATGTATAAGAGAGACAAAGGTAGATTGTGGAAGGAAACCAGGCCACAACCTGCAAGGCCATCCAAAGATGATGATAAAATGGACAAAGGATCTAATATTACCAAAGACTTCCCAACAAAGTTTGAAAAGGGTGGTAGAAATTTTCAAGATTCTATACTACCTTATTAGAGGCAGGATAGACCTCCTAACTTACAAGATATGCCCTATAAGACAAATTGGAAAGATGGGAGGCTTGTCCCTGATAATAATGAGCCACAAAAGGGAAGAGATACACTAGATCCTTTGAAAAAAAGCACAATACATAATGTGGAAAATACCCCTTGGTGTGTGGCTTGTAATATGCCTCATTCATCTTTCCAATGTGTTGTGGCTCAGGCCTTAGGAGAAGAAGCCAATGACTCATATGTAGGAGATTATGAAGAATCTGAAAAGCCTACTATTAACATGTTTACTACTAAAGTGATGGGGGACCTCTTATCTTTAGATGATGAAGAGATCTACTCCGATGTTGATCATAAAAGGAAGATTCTTTCTGACTATGAACATCAAGTATTTACTCACTTTGATCATGATGAATATGATAATGACTTGTGTAAAAATAATATGGTTAGGTCAGAAAGAGATGATGTTCAGTGGAGAAAGCCTAGTGAAGAAGAAATCAGAACTATGACTGTGGCTGCTATTACAGAAGCAAGATCCTCATATAATTTGAGAAATAGGAAAGTGGATTCTGATCAAGGAGTGCCTAGGTCAATATTTGTTAAAGATGATCCTAAGAATAAAGAATCCCCTAAGACAAATGTTGTCAAGGGTAAAAATGGAAATAATAGGAGAGAGGAACCTATTATTGAAAGAAAAAAGAAAGAAGTGACTACTGAGGACAAAGGCAAGAGAAATGGTGGTAGAATAAGAGATATTTCTGATATCTCTAATGATCCCCCTACCTTTGACATGAGACATGCTCTATCTCAAATGAAAGTTTCTATTCCTTTGTTAGAAATGTTTAAAATTAGAGAGCATAAGATAGCAGCCCTAGCTCTGATAAATGAACAATGCATGGAGCATGTTATGATAGAAAAAGGACATGAAATGAATGAACTAGATACAACAAAGGATATCTCTGAATTTTTTGTTGGAAGTATTGTGACACAAGAACCATCCTCCATTGATCCTTTCTATGTTACACTAGTTATTAATTTTTTGCTCAAGAATTGTATGATTGATTCTGGTGCTACTGCCACTGTCATGCCTTACCAAGTGATGAAAGAATTAGGATTGCAAGTAGATACTTCAAGTGGTAAATGCTATGCCATGGACAATAGGGCAATGCCTATTGTAGGAACCCTTATAGTGAGGATAGAGGTGAAGCATGCTGCCTTCCTTGAGGCCACTTACAAGATGGATATGGTAGTAGTTGATACTAAACCTCATTATGGTATGTTGCTATCAAGAAAATGGGTTGCTATAGTTGGAGGAAAGTTGCACTTGAATCTATCATATGCTACTATTCTAGTCAATGGAACAGAAGTAAAATTGTATAGGGAACCCCATTCCTCAGTGATGGTGGAATTGGTTGCACCAGAAGAGCTGAACTATTGTGTTGATATTGACATGGATAATTTCATGGTTGAGGAAATTATACCTTAGATGAAAAATACTGATCCAATAATAGTAGAATTGATATTGCAACAAAATGGGTTATGGTAGATGTACTTTGACGGAGGTTTCTCTAAAGAAGGATCAGGGGCTGGTGTTTTACTCATTTCCCCATTAGGTACTACTTTTAAATGATCATTCCTGTTAACCTTCCAATGTACGAATAATACTACAGAGTATGAGGCTTTAATATTGGGTCTAGACATTTCTATAAAACATGGTATCAAATGCTTGAAAGTCCATGGTGATTCCCAATTAATCATAGCTCAGACCAAGTCTAGGTATGCTGCAAAAGATGATAGGTTGAAATTATATAAGCATGCTATGTGGGATAGGTTAGAATTATTTGAAGCCTTTAATATCCTATGGGTAGAAAGGTCCATCAATATCATGGCTGATTTCCTTGCAAGTGTTTCTTTAAAGAGCACTGATGTCACACTAATTGGTGTATCAATGTTAGAGATCAAGAGTAGGCTTGCAGTGCTTGATAATGTTTATAATTGGCAAGTCTTTGAAGATGACATTGACATTCTCAAATTTCTTCAAATTCTGGACCAGTATGATGGACAACAAATAGATTTCAATGCTACACAGGAAATCATTGATGGTAAGGAATGTGTCATGGGAAATGAAATTATCCAATTAGCCTCAAATCACATACCTAAGGGGTTAGTAGAGTTGGAGGGTATGTTTAAGATAAATGATGGGTACATGTTTCAAAAATCCAACACTAAAATGGAGGACCTAGAGGAAATAAATTTAGGCTCAGAAACATCCCCTCAAATAGTATATATTGGAAAAAGGTTGAGTAAGGAGGTTAGAGGAAATTTGATAAGATTATTAAAAAGATACAAGCATGTTTTTGCTTGGTCATATGATGATCTTAAGGCTTATAGAGAAGACCTCTTTCAACATGAAATTCCACTCAAGGAAGATACTAAGCCTTTTAGACAAAAACAAAGACCCATCAATCCCCTGCTATCCATAAAAATGTAGTCTGAATTGACAAAATTGAGAGATGCTGGTTTCATTGAGCCTATTAGGAACTCCAGATGGGTCTCAAATCTTGTGCCAGTGAGAAAAAAGAATGGTGACATAAGACTTTGTGTTGATTTTAGGAATTTGAATGTGGCTCCATTAAAAGATAATTATGGACTGCCAAATATGGAAGCCATGCTGCATAGGGTAACTAGTTGTGAGCTCTTATCAATGATGGATGGTTTCTCAGGTTACAATCAAGTGCTAGTTAAAGAATTGGAGTAGTTTAAAACAACATTTACAACCCCATGGGGAACATATGTGTATGTGTGCATACCTTTTGGTTTAAAAGATGTTGGAGCAACTTTTCAAAGGGAAATGGATGTTGCTTTTAAATAATTAATTGATGTTCTTATGGTTGTGTACCAGGATGATCTTACTACTTATTCTAAGAAGAATGAGGACCACTACAATTATTTGGAAAAGTTCATTGTTAAAGCTCTAGAATTTGGTATTTCCTTAAATCCTAAAAAATGTCAAATTGTTGTGACAGAAGGAAAGTTGCTTGGATATATAGTATCAAAAGGAGTTAGGATTAACCTTGAAAGAGTAGAGGCAATCAAGAAGGTACCTTCACCTGAGAATTTAAAAGGTGTGCAATATTTTTTAGGATAGATTAATTTTGTTAGGAGATTTATTGCTAACTTTGCAGAAATGGTCAAGCCTATAGTCAAACTCCTAAAGAAAGATGTAAAGTTTGATTGGAATAGTGAGGCTTAGCAAAGTTTTGAGAAAATTAAACAAGCAATCCAAGAGGACCTTGTCTTAATCTCACCTAATTATTCAAATCCATTTTCTCTATTCTCCTTTGCCTGTTTTCATACTATTGCAGCTATCATATTACAAAAGGATCAAGAAGGATTTGAACATTTGATAGCCCTTTTTAGCAAGTCATTACAGTCTGCTGAATTGAATTATGAGTTAATGAAAAAGTAGGCATATGCACTAGTCAAGGAAGTTAAAGCTTTCAGACCTTATCTTGTTTGTGCCAAGGTTAATGCATATGTACCTCATGCAGCAATGAAAGATATTATGGTTCAAAGTGGGGTCACGAGGAAAAGAGGCAAGTGGATCAATAGGAATCAATAGTTTGATCTTGATCTCCACATTACCAAACTAGTGAGAGGTTTAGGACTTTCAAAACTAATGACTGAGGAAAACATGGACCTCATCCAAGTGAATAGTGCTTCTATTAATGAAGATACAATCACTAGCATTGAAAGGGAACCATGGTACAAAGATATTGTTTATTTTATAAAACATGCTAAATGTCCATAGGAGTTGAATGATAATCAAAGGAGAAGTTTGAGATTGCAGGACCAAAGGTATGTAATGATACAAGGTGATTTGTACTGGAAAGATAATGATGGAATTCTACTATTTTGTTTGGACGAACACCAACCAGAAAAAGTATTGAAAGATATGCACTCTAGATTGTGTGGAGGGCATCACTCTACTCGATCTACAACTCATAAGATTTTAAGGGTAGGATACTATTGGCCTATGTTGTTCAAGGATACTCATTCTTTTGTCAAAAAGTGTGAGCCATGTCAAAGATTTTCCAAGAAACTAAAATTCTCGGGTGCATTATTGTTAAACCCTTTTGTTGCAGAAGCTCCTTTTTCAATGTGGGGTATGGACTTTATTGGGGAATTTTCTGAGAAATCTAGTGGGGGGCATAGTTGGATTTTGGTTGCTACAGATTATTTCACTAAATAGATTGAAGCAATTGCAACTAAAAAAGAAACTAGTGTTGTTGTAATTGAGTTTTTAATGAATAATCTAATCACTAGATTTGGTGTCGCTATCAAATTGGTTGTAGATAATGCCATGAGCTTCAGATCACATGAAATCACTGAATTTTGTTCAGAGATAGGAATCATTCTATCTTATTCATCTCCTTACCATCCACAAGCAAATGGGCAAGCAAAATCCAATAATAAGAGTATCTTGCAAATTTTGAAGAAAACTCTAGAAAAGAACAAAAGGAGTTGGTATGTAAAATTGAAACTAGCATTGTGGGCTAATAGGATTTCTAAGAAAAGGGCTACAGGGAAGTCTCCTTTTGAAATGGTATATGGTGTGAAATCAAGATTACCAGTAAACAACTTCTTACCAATATACAAATTTATGTAGGAAGAGGATATGGAAATCAGTGATCCATTACAAGATAGAATGATTTAGTTGGTTGAACTGGATGAAATCAGAAGGGAAGGACAAAAGGAAAATATGAAGTTGTAGCAAAAAATTGAAATATCTTTTTGACAAAAGGGCAACTTTGAGAAAATTCTAGCTTGGTGATATGGTTCTCCAATGGAATGCTAGGGCTGAAGAAAAAGGAAAACATAAAGATTTTGAGTCCTTGTGGTTGGGACCTTTCATTATTCATCAAAATCATGGCAAGGATTCATATTTTTTAAGAAATTTGGAAGGTGAAGAGGAGGAATTGCCAGTGCATGGACAATTCCTGAAGTTTTTCTTCAATTAATTCTTTCTCTTTTCCATGCACAGTAAGTATGTATATATGTACAGGTGTGTTTTCTTCTATCGTGTGTTCTTTTTCTATTTTAGGTTAGCATTTTGTGGTATGCCACCCAGAGATTCATGGTTTCTTGCTATGAACTTGCTTTCAAACACCCTCAGATAGAGCCACTATTGGGTATATTTTTGGATTTCTAAGATTTTGCTTCAGGTCATTGATTAATGTCTCTGCAAATGTCTTTGTCTGGTCTAGGGTTTTAAAATTCATCAAATTGGCCATGATCATGCTTGTAAACCTTTTCCTCAGGTCTTTTAGCCCTTAATAGGTATAAATTTTCATGCATTCCTTAAGTTTTCCCTAGTTCTTATGTTTCTACATTACCTTTTTGGCCACTTAAGTATTGTATATGTGTATGTGACTATTTCCCTCTAGGTGTTCACTGAATTGCTTAACATTATTTCATGTTTCTTTTTCATTTAGTGAATTAGTGAATGTATTGAACCCTTGTCATGTTTCATGTTAGTCTCTAAGTCTCCAAGTCTAGCCCGCAGTTATGCTTTCCTTTGAGCGAATCAATGAATGAGTGATCTCCTATTCACTTGTTTCCTAGCGGTTTCTTGTTAACCTTCAGTGACCTAGCATGGAAATTTTCTCTTGTTCTCAGAATTGGGTGGTCAAGTCTCATGTTATCCAGTGATCTAGCGAGGACCGTTGATTGTCAGTGTGATTGGCGATGATGTTTTAATCTCAAGATGATCGGGTCCTACATGAAGTGATTCGGTGACTCAGCAATTGTGCTTTATGTTTATGGTCCTCTAAGTTTGGCTATTCTAATATTTTGTCTTAGCAAAATTGATAAAAGTGGGTTTCACCTTTGTTCGCCTAATCTTGCAATATGCTGGCAAGGTTCTAATTTATCTGGCAACTCAGCGAATGAAGTACTTGCGCATTCTTGTAAAAGTTTTGTCATGTCAATGTTGGAATTAGGAGAGATAGGTACTGAGAGGGGAGGGGTGAATTAGTACCCTTAAATATTTCACTTGTAAACCTTTCTGCTGTAAAACAGTAAATAGTAATAACCGACCAAAATAACTTGAATCTAATTGCATGTATCATTCATCTAGTTAACTTATAAATGTAACCAACATGACAATCACATAACACAAGTATTTTGGTAGTGCATAAACCCTTGTTAGAAGGTAAAAATTGTGGTGGGGATGACACCCACAAATTCTTCACTACTACAGATAGAAAAGGTTTGCCTATTAAGGCTACAAGTTTTGATCACTTCTAGTGATCTTACCCTGTTAGGAGTAACATATTAGATCAGCTAGATCTACCTAGTTATAGGATTTTGACAACACTAATGAAGTATGCACTCGGTTAATTGATTTACATAAGACTATTAAGTCTACTCTGTTAAGAGATTTTATCAAAAAATCTATTACAATTGTCAGAAAGTAATAGGCAATTATCTGCTAGTTGACAACTCAATTGTCTGAAATAGATCTATAAATGCTCATAAATATCACCTTGTCTGTGATGAATTTCTTCTTTGAGTCTGCTCGATAGCCTTCTTTGATTCTGCTCAATCTGATTACTTTTGTACTCGATTCTACTTTGTTAACCGATTGACTTGAAGTTAGGCAATGACTTCAAGTGCTCCATGATTCATATATATCAGTTCACCAACCAAAAAAATGATGCGAACATACAAAATATATAGTGTTATGTTTTTTTGTTTTAGCAAAAATTAGGTTACAAAGATAATCATAACCCTAAGATCTACGGTGCAAAATTAACCTAGATCAACTATTACTATAAGATAAACATTACATTTAATGAGTATCTTTTACAATAAATGCTCCTCGATCTTGATAAACCATTTTACCATCTATTATAACTATTTGCATAGAGGAATGTGCCATTTTAGATTACTATGCCATTTCTTGTGATTCTTGGTAAACACTACATAAACTACTTGATGTATACTATGATGCTCTTTGTTTACTGTCCCTCGGTGTTGGTGTCTACTGGTGCTCGATAAACTATGTATTGCATGGTGTAAAGGCCTTACCGACTACTGTGTCTTACTTCTGGTTACTGACCAGCTCAATATAAGTGACTGACCAATCTGTTTGATATCCTTCGATACTAATGACAACCTTAAATGCTCAATAGAGATTAACAATCTCCCCCTTTGGCATTAGTATCAAAACTTCAAATGTATATAGACAAAATGCATATATTCCTTATATCTCCATCATATACATATCCACATCAAAAATTTCTAAGTACTAAGTACTCCCCCTTGGTGCATGCTCCTGGTAATATGTAATATACATATCAAAGTAAACTTATTTGGCATATACATGTTTTCCCCCTTTTTGATAATAATGCCAAATGCCAAAAAAATATAGTATACTTACATCTTATCAAAAATGTGCCGGTGGGTTTTCTCCAAAGACATCAAGATGTTTTCCCACTCCTCTTTCAAGTTGGTAAGAGCAATATGCTCAAGACTGACTTGTGCATGCATGTCAAAGATATTATCTAACATCAAAATCTTTGGTGTTGCAACTAGTAGCTCAGCTTTGACAATATGTGCTTCAAAAATTTTCAAGGAATGAGTTCTGTTTGTAACTCTGTGACCTGATCAATAATTTGGTCTTCTTGTTTTCTTAAGTCTGCTATCAACCACCAGAGTTCCTAAACTCGGTGAATATGCTTTAAGAAAGCATTCGGCTCAGTTATAACTGCTATTGTACTCAAGTTTATTTTAGCTTCTAAACCTTTTATCTTTTCACTGACTTCTACAGTGAAGGTGTCTGAAGTACAAAGCTTGATTAGAAATTGAAAGATTATCTGGGTGATGGATTTTACCTCGATAATAACCTCAGATAATTTTACCTTCTTAATTTCCACTTCTTGGCTTATTCTTGCTACCAATTTTTTTTGAATTCTAAATTCTATCCGTTCTTCTATTCTTTTGTCTATATCAGTATTAGGGGCATTGATCTTCTTGGCGAGTGTGGCAAGTTGATCTATAATAGGATTATTCTCATCAATGTCAACTTTAGGTACTACCAGTTGAAGAATATCCTGTACATCATTTAACACTTCTTTTTGTTTGTGTTCTTGCCTTAGCTTTTCTTGTGCCGCTTTCCTTGAACATAGTTCCCCATATCTACTTAAAATTTTAGGGCTTAGGGTTCTCGGGTCACATTTTGATATAAGTATAACTTCATCAATGGTGACTGGCCCTTTTCCTTTCTTCTTCTTCTTTAGTGCAAGAGGTGACTTCTTCTCACTAACAATAATTTCTTTTTATCCACTCTTCAGAGTATCCTTCCCAATTGACACAGTATCTTCCTTCTTCTGCTCCTCGGTAGATGGTGTGGGAGTCTCAGTTGTAGTGTTAGAGGGGTTCACATCAATCAACTTTGTTCCTTTTGGTTCCTTTGATTTTATAGACTGTGCCTCTATTTTTTTAGGCACATTTGTATCTACATGTTGCTCAGGTGCTTGTATCCCTATTGTATCTTTATTTTGCTCAGGATGATAGGCATCGGGTTGTACTTGGGAAAGTATTTCAACTACTTCTACAAGTATAGGAAGTTCACTTGGTAAAGATGTGAATACACTTTCAGTGTTTAGTGTTTCATCTTTGTTTGGTGCAATAGTCACATCTTCATCATCTTTATCATCAGGATCACCATGTGTGATGTCTACAATGAGTACATCCTCATCGATTTTCTTCTCCAGTTGTATTTCAACTTTATCCAATGCATCCTGTGAAACTTTTATTTCTATCATGTCCTCGGTGATATCTAATGCCTCAGTAACTGATATACTGGTACTCTTTGAATCCATTGTTGTTCCTTCATCAATACAAATACCTTTACCTTTAGAATTTTGTCTCTTCTTAGATAGGTTCAAAAATGCTTGTTGCTCAATTTTTTCTTTGGCTTTCAAAATTGATGTCCATATACAATCAATTGTGGCATCCATATCTACTACATTGTCATCCATGATCATTAAGGCCCTATCTTTGATCATAAAATTTTCTTGGTATTTGGTCAAGTATTCACTAACTTGTCCAAAGCTTAAGTGTGTGGTTATCCAAACTAGAGAGTGTTCTCTCTTTCTCTTCTCGGTGTCTAATGCAACAGCCCATCTCTCAGTGATTGTATCATCCAATTTCTTCGGTAATGCACAGGAAAATTCCATTGGAACTTTCTTAAATTTTATCATCGTTTGGATGATAGCCTCTTCAATCTTGGTTTGATCTTCTTTTAACATTTTGTAAAATCTGACTTATAAGGGATCAGCGAGGTCTCCATGTTCAATTATGTCCTCAATGACTTCATCTATTGTTTTGGCCTTGTTACGAACCATTTTGAATTGATTTACATCATCTTTAGTATCTTCAAGATCTTCCTTATTTCTAATAAATTTCCTCTTTTTCTTAGGTGCCTCAGGTACAGCCTTGTTCTTTCTCTTAATGTATTTCTTTGTCAGTTTAGCTACTCTCCTTTTTGTTACTTTTACTGCTTCTTCCTTCTCAGTATGTTGTGCTATAGTTGATGATCATGTCTTCATACCCTTTTGTTCTGGTGACTACTTTGGATGATCATCATTGGTAGGAGGAACCAGTGTGGGATCTTTTTCTTTGTCTAACTCAGTTTCCTCACTATCATAAGGTTTGTCAGCTAACTGTAACTGACCTTCAGTTTTTCCTTTAACCAGTGACTCCTCAGATGAGTTTGATGCATTTCCATATCTTGTTGTGAGATCTTTCCTCATTTTCTTTTCCCTTCTAGACATTTTACCAATCTCTATGTTTGTAGTGATTTGTGACTTAGCTTCCTCATATGTGCCAAACCTAGTGGCAGTGATATCTATCAGTAATGCTAGTAGTTCATTTATAAATTTCAAGGAAAAATCATAGTTAATTTCATAGCCCATTGGTGCTAGCCATTTTGTTCTTGGTTCTACTACCTTTATCATAGAGTGGTCTGTGCTGACTACAAAATATATATCATTTTCAAATTTACTCACTAATTCCCTCAGAATTCTACTCCTTTGATGCATTTTGGTCTTAAATTCTTTGAAATATGCATCAAATTCCATATTTAGATTCTTTCCTAAACTTTGCATCATTTCACCAATTTGCGTAGTTATCGGTTT
This sequence comes from Chamaecyparis obtusa, assembly GCA_027943335.1. Classification (NCBI taxonomy): domain Eukaryota; kingdom Viridiplantae; phylum Streptophyta; class Pinopsida; order Cupressales; family Cupressaceae; genus Chamaecyparis; species Chamaecyparis obtusa. Next base: position 312,954 of record BSBK01000175.1, read on the forward strand.
ATCTGATTGCTAGTTTACCTTACCGATACTAGGTACATATTTTTGTAGATAGAAAAATGTATAGACAAGCAGTGATCCATACTTACATGTGTTGGACTTCTTTGATCTTATTGTCTTCATATTCTCTTACAGTTGGTGTAGTAAAATTTTGGCAAGATCTACCTGGTGATCTTTCTTCACAATTTTATATGCCATGTCTACGATGTTGCAGGGTACGCTGTTTAGTCTGCTAGATTGAAATATCTTGTATCCAATGACAAGTGTTGCAAATCTCACCGCTAGGTCTTTGATTGTCGAGATTTTCAGTGCCCTACCATCCCATTGAGCTCCAGTATTCTTTTCAACATCGGGACGAGACGAGCTTCGAAAGGCTTTTGCTTTGTCAGTTGTAGGGTACCCAGTAACCCTACTGATCATTTTCTTGTTGACCTCAACAGGTTTATCTAACCAAAATTTTCCATCATGAAATCTACTTAGCACAATTTTTATCCAGTCTGTGCTGAATGTTTGTGGGAAGTATGTAAAATATGATAACCCTGATTCCTCAATCTTCTTATAATTGGATTTTAACTTTCCATCCGGTCCACAAACTTGTTGATAAGTAGAAATGGTCTCAAAATCACCTACTTCTTTAATTTTGCAATGAATATAGGTCCTAATGTCTTATGTTAACAAAACCCTATCTGGAATACTTGAAAATATGCCCATATCTTCCGTTTGTGCTACAACCTTAGGGTGAGGTTTAAATTTTGCTTTGGCGAAATTAGCCCTAACAATTAATTCTACTTCTTCTTCAATGTTTTGTGATTTTCTTGCAGATGATGTTGATGCCATAAATCAATTCTAGGGTTTCAGCAAGCAGTAGATATCAGGTGTTTGGTAGCAAATGAACTTACTCGATATTGTCAAAGAATTGTTGTCAATTCGATCTACAGTAGCTTTGAATCTTTTCTGGAAAATCTTTAGCTCAAACTCTTCTCTATAAAATCTCTATTCTTCAAAATCGCAAAGTAACAATGAAGTCTATTTTTGTGTATTTATAGACTTTTCGATATTCCCACTCAAACTTTGATGCACGACCTAACTTTTGATACAAAACAGCTGTCAACTCAGTGATGTCTACAATTTTTCATCACTCAGTTAACATAGGATTTCTTTATTAGTTTGCACTATTGTCGGTTAACCTTGTATAGTGATTACCGATGGGTAACCAACTCTCAGTCTTCTTTTACCAACTATATGACATTTGTTAGCTTGAATAACACATAAACCATAGTGCATCTTTATTCATGCAAATTTGGTATTTGAACATCATATATACAGAACTGTATGTAAAAGATCATTTAAAATGTCAGTCCCATACATACCTTAGTCACCTTAAGTGGAGGTATCGATCTCACCCAATCTAGTGGATGAGGTTTCACCAACAGTGTTACTTGACTCAGCATTCTCATTAGATGCTTTCTTCCACATAGTGTTCCTTAACTTCATGATTTTTGTAATGTTATATCCACTTTCAAATATATGGTTTTCATCTGGTGCTTGGTCTCTACAGTTCTTGCTTAAATGACCAACCTTGTGACATTGCATACAAGCCATTCTAGTGTTTGTCTAGTTTCTTGAATGTCCAATCTGACCCTTTCTATAATAATTCACTGCAATATGTCCATACCGACCACATGCAACATAGTTAGTCCATGTATTATAATCCCATACATATGAATTACCTTGTCTCTTTGGTTGATAAGGCTTTCATTGTGTTTTTTGCTTAGGAGTCCATACTTGCTTCATCTTTTCTTTACACTCATGTGTAGTATGTCCATGTTTATTGTAAGTATAGCATATCTTCTCCACAGTGGTGTTGTTAGCAATATCATTCTATTTAGCTCTACACTCATAAGCTGGATGTCCAAACTTACCACAATAGTAACAATATCCATTGAATTTAGGAATGACAGGAGGCTTACCTTGTGATTTGCTTCTACACACATTAGATGTATGTCCCAGTTTTCCACAGTGATAACATGTCAGCACTTTAGGTTTCTGACTTTGATTATTGTTGACTATTTCAACTTTTTGTGATGATTCTCCTTCACTTGTGTAGCCTATGCCAGCTCTGCTTCCAAATCTTCTTTGATTAGTTAGAAAGTCATTAATCTTTTTAGAACTGTCCTTAGCTATTTCATCATTTCATTATGTTGCTTTTGTATCTTTATTTCATTTCTCAATTTTTCATTTTCTTCTCTAAGTAGTGCAACATCTTCCAGTCTTCTTGATAATTCTCCATTCACTCTGTTTACTTCTTGATTGACTGTCATCATCAAATTTGATACTTGGAAGTGACGATCAGTGAGTCTCTATATTTCACTTTCTTTTGCTTGGATTTGTTTAGTCATCAGTCTTCAGTCTTCAATAGCTAGATTCTGATCTTCTTCCAAATCTTCTTTGATTAGTTAAAAATTCATCAATCTTCTTGGAACTATCTTCAACCATCTTCATCATCTCATTATGTTACTTTTGCATCTTTATTTCATTTCTCAAATTTTCATTATCTTCTTTGAGTATTGCAACATCTTCAAGTCTTCTAGATAACTCTCCATTCACTCGGTTCACTTCTTGGTTAACAATTATCATCTGATTTGATATTTGGAAATGACAGTCATTGAATCTCTATATTTCACTTTCTTTAGATTGAAGTTGTTCTATCATCAGTCTTCGGTCTTCAATAGCTAGATTTTGATCTTGTTCAGCTTGCCTAGCATTGTTCATGATTTCCACCATTCTCACCATCTGAGATTCTTGACTGATTTGAAGTGCTTTCACTTGTTCAGATAGATGTTGATTTTTTTAGATAAATCAGTGATTATGTTTTCGGATCCATCAAAGATGCTTCCAGAACTTGATCCAATGTGATCAAATATATCATCAATAGGTTCTTCATGATAACCGATTTCATTTTGTAGAATTGCAAGGTTCTTCCTTTCAACTAGTAATTTCTTCAGTTCTTCCTTAGCTTGTTTATACTATTCCACAAACATCTACATTTGTATCTTCTGATTCTCAATAGTCTTGTCAAGCTTATATCTCTCCATGACTTAGATCTTTACCTTTTAGTGATTAAACTGTTCAACAAGAGAACTAAGCTCTGATACCAATTGTTGGAATTAGGAGAGATAGGTACTCAGAGGGGAGGGGTGAATCAGTACCCTTAAATATTTCACTTGTAAACCTTTCTGATGTAAAATAGTAAATAGTAATAACTGACCAAAATAACTTGAATCTAATTGCATGTATCATTCATCTAGTTAACTTATAAATGTAACCAACATGACAATCACATAACACAAGTATTTTGGTAATGCAAAAACCCTTGTTAGAAGGTAAAAACTACGGTGGGGATGACACCCACAAATTCTTCACTACTACAGATAGAAAAGGTTTTCCTGTTAAGGCTACAAGTTTTGATCACTTCTGGTGATCTTACCCTGTTAGGAGTAACATATTAGATCAGCTAGATCTACGTAGTTATAGGATTTTGACAAAAAATGAAATGTGCACTCAGTTAAGAGATTTATATAAGACTGTTAAGTCTACTCTGTTAAGAGATTTTATCAAAAACTCTATTACAATTGTCAGAAAGTAATAAGCAATTATCTGCTAGTTGACAAATCAATTGTCTAAAATAGATCTATAAATGCTCATAAATATCACCTTGTCTGTGATGAATTTTTGCTCTGAGTCTGCTCAGTAGCCTTCTCTGATTTTTCTCAATCTGATTACTACTGTACTCGGTTCTTCTCTGTTAACCGATTGACTTGAAGTTAGGTAATGACTTCAACTGCTCCGTGATTCATATATATCAGTTCACCAACCAACAAAATGATGTGAACATACAAAATATATAGTGTTATGTTTTTTTGCTTTAGCAAAAATTAGGTTACAAAGATAATCATAACCCTAAGATCTACGGTGCAAAATTAACCTAGATCAACTATTACTGTAAGATAAACATTACATTTAATGAGTATCTTTTACAATAAATGCTCCTCGATCTTGGTAAACCATTTTACGATCTGTTGTAACCGTTTGCATAGAGGAATGTGCCATTTCAAATTACTATGCCATTTCCTATGATTCTCGGTAAATACTGCATAAACTGCTCGGTGTATACTATGATGCTCGATGTTTACTGTCCATCAATGTCAGTGTTGGTGTCTATTGGTGCTTGGTAAACTATGTATTGCTTGGTGTAAAGGCTTTACCGACTGCTCTATCTTACTTCTGGTTACCGACCAACTCAATATAAGTGACTGACCGATCTGTTTGATATCCTTTGATACTAATGACAACCTTATATGCTCAATAGAGATTAATAGTCAAAAGTCACACAATAAACAAGGGGGACTCACATTACAAGTAGAGAGTCCACATTTTATGAGATGGAGGCCCTGTGCATGCATGAAGGGACTACTAGCTAGGAAAAGATGAAAACGTGTTGGGCATTTTATCCCACATTCACAAGTTTGAATGTATTGGCAAAGTTTATATACACTGGCACTTATAGTATGAAATAAATAAGAGGCCAAGAGGCTCTTGGTGGGCCCCATCACTGGAGGTATGTAGTGCAGTGGTGGGCCCAATACTTTGAACTGAAAATGCATGGCAATATTTAAAACTAGCAAAGACATTATCCCACATTTGTGTTGTAATGGGGATTTTTAGTGTATATATACAACAATATTCGCATGTAAGGTAGATGAAGATGTGGAAGCTATGCTTGCGTGACTGCTCATGTAGCTACCTTAGTTTTCATGCCAGCGGGCCCAATGGTAAGTAAATTTTGCAGAATAGATGGCACGCTGAGGTGGATGAAGTTGACACATGGCACGAGGTTGCAAGGTCACTGGATGAGGCCGATGGTTAGGAGATCACTACGTGACTCAGTAGGTGGTTAGTTGCTAGGGCTCATATTGCTGGTGGGTTAGATGGCTCAGATCTAGAGATTCAGATTCTAGTGCAGTTGCAAGGATGCTGGATCACATGCGGGTTAGAAAAAACATTTTGAGACTTTGAGATTGATGTAGTCACCAGGTCTCCTGATATATCTACTGTCAACAAGGTGATTCAGAGACTTGGAGACTAGCTTAGTCGCCAATTCTCTAGAGGTAACTATGGTTAGTCAGGATATTCAGAGACTTGGAGATACATGTAGTCACCTAATCTCCAAATGGGGGTGGTTAAACTTGAGTTTGTCTAAGAAACCAATGAAATGTTGACATGTGGCATGCTGTCACTGAGTCACTAGATGAGGCTGATGGTTAGAGGAAGATTTGGTAACTTGGAGGTGGCAGTTAGTTACCAAGTCTCAGAGGTTTGGCGGTTAGAGGCCAAAAATTCAGAGATCTAGAGACTAACCCAGTTGTGAGGTCGTGAGAAGATGGTAGTTAGTGGAGAAAACTATTGTGACTTGGAGATAACCGCCAGTCGCTAGGTCACTAGAAGAGGATTCAAAGACTTGGAGACTAAGGTGTGCTACGTTGTCGCTTGAGTTAACCATGGTTAAGGAGAACATTTTGAGACTTAGAAACTATCTTATTCACCCAATCACTAGGCTTAACCACAGTTAAGGAAAAGTATCCAGAGATTTGGAGATACATGCAGTTGCCTGATCTCCAAATGAGGGTGGTTAAGCTATGGTTAGTTCAGGCACCCAATCAGCATGTGACAAGTGGCGGTTCCTGGCACCTTCTAAGGTAAAATGTGGCAAATAATATAAAAATGATAAATTTAAAGTATAGAAAGAATTTTTAAAATGTTATAGTCTAGACATTAGGCAAAATTTTGAAATTTTAAATGCCATGACCTGCTCATGGAAAAATAGCCTGGGGATTCTATTTTTGACAAAACATATGAGTGTTATATTTTTCCAAAAATGGCGGAGAATGAGGAATCTTTTGGCAATGTTTGTTTTCAGTTTCTGAGTGATGGTAAAGAGCAGTGTGAGCTGACAATTCTGAGGATCAAATCAATTTGGTGGGAAATGATTGTAGAAAGTGGTTCAAGTTTGGGAATCAGTTGCAGATCAAAGTTGAGAGGAATTTGAGAGATATTTTGTGCTAAATAAACAGCTGTCAGTGGGTTTTTTTCAACTGACTCAATTCTTCTATATCTTAGTTTTTCTTCTCATTGTAGGGGGTTGTTGAAATTTATGCTGTAGAGCAGCTTCCAAGTTTTTGAGTCTTATTTTTTGTGTTTCTTTGTTTTGCAAATGTACAATTACAAATAAATTTTAATGAAAATGATGGAATCCCTATTTAGTTCTTGTTTGATGTCTTTGTATGCATGATCTTAATTCTTGTGTATTGATTTGTAAGGCATGTCAGTATACTAGTTATAAGGTATCTATGGGTTTGAATTTGAGTTTCTTTGAAGGAGAGAGTAAGCCTTGGTTTCAAATTCTGAGAATTTTAGGTTTGTATATGAATTCGATGTCAAGGAACTGGAGTGAGAGAAGTGATTTGTAAGGTACGTCACTTGGTTTCTTTGAGTTTGGAATTAAGGTTTTCTACGAATGTATGTTTGCATGACTTTGTTGCCTAATGAACAAGGCATTGGTCCTAGTTTGCTTTGCAGTTTTCATCATCAGCCTTTAAAATCAAATCATTTTCCATTTCCTATTTGAAAGCATGAACATTCAAAATCTGTATTGAATAGTACAGATATTGTTGGTAATTCATTAAAGAATTGAATCGAATAGGTTAGCCTGCTTGAGTTTTAAACTTGAAAAGAAGGAGGAATGTCCTTATGTCACTATTCTGTGTTATTTCATTCATAATTTTCATCATAGTGTCATGTATCAGGATAATTTTGGATGCACTAAGAATTGTGATGTTTTATTGAGTTAATTCTAAAAAAGATAGCATAAGAGTGAAGGACCTAATTCACAATTCAGAGCTCACTTGAGAATAGTGAATTGTTATAGGTAAACCCGCCTGAGTTTTGTACTCAAAGTGAAGAAGGCACAAAGCCTTAGTACCTTAGTGCTTGCATTTTGTTAGATGCATCTATTGGGATTAATAGAGTTATAATTTCAGGATTTTGTGAAATCATCTGTAGATTTGAGCACTAACAAAGTGCATCAAAAGGCAGGTCCACAATCAACCATGCTTGATTGATTTTCAAGCAATCCATCTGAAAAATCACCAAATAATATCCAACACTACTAACTAAAAAATTAACTGTATTTTAGTTTTCCATCATCATATCTAATTACTGTAGAATGTAACAGTCTAGTCCAAATCCTATTTAAGAGAAAACTAGTCTACAGAATAAAAAAAATTATTAATGTTTGTCACAAATTTGTACTAGACTGTTCTGCTTTAAACAATAAGTAATCAGAGAAGTCTGCATTACCTGCAATGTTTCAGAATCAACCTCCTCTAAGTACCATAAAACTTATTCTGAGGTATATAGTCAATAAAACTAACAATATGATTAACAAACCGTAAACAGGGGCTTGGAAAGAAAATAATACAAAATAGAGCAAATGATTAATCATTTAGCCTCTACTCATGACAATGTCAAACAAACTACAATTGTTTTTTTCTTTAATGTATATTGTGTTAAAGAAGCCTCTCTAAATTTTCCCCTCAAAATTACATATCATATTTAGGAAGATGTGGCTGCCATATGTTGAACCCAAAAGCTAATCCCTACTGTCCATGCCAGCTGCAATAAATCTTTTACTTTCATTGTCCTTATTGTAGAAAGTTTGGAAAACTATGATAACCCATTACATAATTGACAAATTTAAGAACGAGTCATATATGACTATAGAAATAAATTGGATGTTTAGAACATTGAATTGGTTTTCAAGTTTTGTAGTCATAACCTTCTCAGAAGCTTCAAACACAGTGCATGATGTTGATGATATTCTTATAATGCTTTTTTTATGAGACTTGAATGTTTTACTATCCATTTGGCAAGTTGCAGGGCCAGGTGGTGCAAGAGGAGGGGCATATTCTCATTTTTTAGTTTGGTAAATTTCAATCTTTTTCAAGAATCAACATGCAAGAATATTTCAATGATACTGAAAGCAGACAAGATAATTTATTAACCATAGAGAAAACATAGAAGTTACATGTTAGAATCACATTAAATTATATAAAAATGAGCAGAAGAACCACATTAAATATAATCTCTATATAAGTTGGTATGTCTATAATTCATAAAAAAGAATGTATGATCCATTGAACTGTGTAATAGTCAATCGACTCAAAAGCATTAAATGCAAAATTGTGCATGGTCAAAGAGAGACTATTCAAAGAATTCGTATTAAAAATATAATAAATAAGTGAGTTTTGGTGAAAAGGAAATGCATTAAAATATTTTAACTATTTAAGATTGCTCTCTACGAGGAGTGAAAAACCTTTTCACCTGCCATACAAATCAAATTTCAGCTTCCCAAATGAAAAAATCAAGTAAATTAATTAATACAAGATGTTTCACAGATGGGTTTTGAGAAAGAACTAAAGATTCTAGTAATCCAAAATAAAGACTGAGAAAGAACTAAAGATTCTCGTAATCCAAAATAAAGACTGAGAAAGAACTAAAGATTCTCATAATCCAAAATAAAGACTAAAAATGGATCAATGGAATCAATGCTAAACAAATGCAATCGATGCGAGTTTCATAGGCTCTCCTGCAAAGAATGCAGAACAAGATTCAATTGTACTAAGCAAACGAGGTATCAACCTGTCAAAAAGGGTGGTATCAACCTGTCAAAAATATTACCAGTCAACAAATTAAGGAAATATCAGTAAATATTTTTTCCATTCCATTGCTAACAAGTTGGTGTTTGTTGCATTAACAAATAATACCAATAGAGGAAAGTTGGTTTTTTTTGGATAAATATCAACAAATAATACCATTAGAACAAAGTAGTGCACAGGGATAAATATCAACAAATTTTGAAAGGATGATAGGAACATAATCCAAAACCTTCATGAAAACCCAAAGCCATGAGGAGCATACCTCTCAACCTCCTCTTTGTTGAGAACATGTGTCTCAACCTTGCAGTCTTTTTTTGGAAAATTCCAGAATTTGTTTGTGGTAGTTTTCCACATGTTTATACATTGGAAATTGGTTAATGAGTTGTCAAAAATGAGTCTTGTCCATAGTAGAATATAGGTGGGTCATTTTTAGAGCCTTGATGACTCATTTTGTGACTTTTAAGAGGGTCTAAACTAGGGGACAAAATTATGGACGGGATTACTATTTTAACCTGGTTGTTTTTCCATCTTAGAAATGTAAATGTCAAAAATGGGCACCATGTGGCATGGTGGTTAAGCCCATGGTTTTGTAAAACCACAAGTGGTTTCCAGGTTGTAAAATCACTATAAAAGGAGAGCTTGGGGAGGTGTTTGTATGATTGAGTTTTTGCAAGACTGGATGCTAGAAGGAGTCTCTCCGAGTTTGAGTTGTGGTGATGCACTCCTGTAAGAACTTGCATTGCAAGTGTATTGTAATCATCTTGATTTGATAATACAATGTGTGGGTTTTGGAGGGTGGGGTTTTTCTCCCAGAAGGGTTTCCCCACAGTAATCATTGTGTTATGTGTTCATTGTTATTTTTTTTATCCTTTATTATGCATTTCTTGAAATCTTTGCAATATATAAGTTGAAATTTGCAGAATCGTCCTCTCAAGATTAGCGTAGGAAGCATTTCCGTAGACCTTTGCTTCCTTACACTCTTCAATTCTTGATGGCTAGAAAGGCCAGTCATATTTTCTTGAAAAACATTTTGTTAACGTTAATGCGAACATGCAATTAATGAGATGTCAAGTAATTACTAGCATTCCATGATTGTTTTATTGCAAAAATAATAATAGAATTATAATATTTGTGGATGATGGAATGCTAGTACTTCCTTGACATCTCAATAATTGCCTTCCATGAGATCAGCAGCGCAAACATGCAAGCCAAACAAGAAAGAAAAGTTATGATGGAATTCCTCGACATCTCGTAAAATGCTACTTATAATCGGTGAAATGTTTCTTACCCGCCTTAATTCTAAGATGGAAAATGTTAAAACAAGTTAAAGTTAAAGTTAAAGTGGTGCATGAGCCTCACCGCCACCACCATGCATGCAAGTTAAAGATTTTCATGCAAACTGTCATTTATTCTAGTTCACTCTACTTATGTGTAGATTGCATGTTATAAACTCAACATTTTTATAACTGAATAAACTAAAATTAGATGTTTATCCATGAACTAGCCTCCACATTTAGTGCCATCCATAACTTATGGATTTTACTCATTGTTTAATTAAAATATCATCACCGCCATGCAAGTTAAAGATCGTCATCCAGTTCACTATTATGCCTAGATTGTAGGTCATAAAATATAGTTTACGTGATTATTATTTATAATTTTAAAATTGATCGACTCAATATTTTAAGAAGCATTTATTTTTTAATTATTAATTATTAAATTATGAAGTTTCATAGTGTATCCAACTGATGCATTTTAAAAAAAGAAAGTAAAAATTTATGAGTTGACCAAAAGTGCAGAGTAGTTGAAAAAGAAAACTCTTTCAAGAATTTCTTCCATTACAACAAATTTGGATACTCTATCATGTATTCTCCATGATTTCTCATACATCATCTTAGTTATGACCTTTAAGAACCTCTTTTATATCATGTATATTATGAAGAATGTTAACAATGTGGTTTTGAATTAAAGAATTACTAATTCTGCCAGCTACAGTAAAAAAATGAAATAGTGCCCCTTGGAAAGAAAGCTGAATATACGTTTAGTGATTATATTTTAGGAAATGAATTGAGAGACTTCACTAAATTAAATAATCCTCACTTTATATACAACCAATCTTTGGCATTATAAAATTTATATAAAACCAATCTTTGGCATTATAAAATTTAAAGACATGTTTCCTAATTCATTGGATACAGAGCACCAAAGCAGATTGACAATAAAAAAAACTTCTCAAAGGTAGACATCTTTAGCTTTGGAGTGGTGTTCCTTGAGCTATTTATAGGAAAGAGCCCTACAAAAAACAATTTACAGTAGGAAGGAGATTCCATAGATGTTCCCAAATGGATTTGGTCAGTTGTGAGAGAAGAGTGGACTATGGAAGTGTTTGATCTAGAGCTATTGAGGCATGGGAATATTGAGGAAGAAATGGTGGCCATGTTGTAGATTGGCCTTGTTTGTGCGTGTGGGGAAGCTAAACAAAGGCTTGAGAGCCATGTGATGAAGATGATCAACCACATTTCATCATATCATCATCATTTCCCCATAAATGATTTAGACACAAGGTGCTCAAAAAATTACCTCGCACAAACCCAAATACTTATTCATCTATTATTCCGAGACATTGAACCTAAGTGGTGTGACACCCTCAGAAATGAACACCACAATGAATAAACAACAATTGAATGGGAGAGTTTGAGCAGGTTTTGTTTTAAAAAACTTATCTATTATTTTTTAATTGTCTCATAGAACTTTCTAAAATTCCCTATGATCATGGCTATTGTACGAGAACAAAAATTGTAGCAAAGACAAGAAAATACAACAATAAAATAGAAAGGAGAAACAACAATATAGAAAGGCACAACATCAATTTTAATAATGATAAGTGACAAGAAAATGAACAAAAACCATTGATACGATGACTAACCAAGGTAAAAATTATGAATTAACATTTTTGCCACAACAAATAAAATTTCATTTTTCATATCTTTTCACAATCCATACACATCAAAAGAAAACATGTTTTAGCAAAATCCTTGAAAGGCCACAAAGAAAAGAGAATATAACATACCTCCTAATTTATAGGCTGTGAAATATTTTCCACCAGGTCTACAACACCCACAGATGGTGAAATATGAATGGTATCTAACTTTATTTATAATAATTCACATATATAGATTTTGGAGGGATAAAAAGAGAGGCAAATGTGAAAGTGGAGGGAAGGAAAATTGTGAAGACACCTGTTCTTGTTTTTAGTATGCAGTCACTACATAATTTCAACCCCTCCTTTTTTTGATAGCCTAATTCTAATTGTTAAGCAACAACTGCTTCATGAAAATAGGAGAAGATTCCAAATTATCCTTTTGTGTTTATTTAAAAATTACATGGAGATATTTTTATGCTTATTTTTTTAGCACAAAAGAGACTTAAGTAGTCACATGGGGACATGGGGTTAGTGTTATCTTAGAATTAAACTTGTAAAATATAATTGGTGGAACAATTAAGAAAGATTATGGTTGTGTTGAAATTTTGTGTGTGCTTTATTTTTCACCTTTATTTTCCCCAAGTTTTCAATATTCTTTAGAAAATAGGGAAATAGTCTATTTGTACACTGTGTTAACTTGCATAACTGGCTATAATTCAACTTAGAATTGACATGAGGATGGGGAACTTTCTTCTAGAATAGGTGGTAATTTAGAATAATTGACTATAATTCAATCACTAATAGAAAATAAGAGTTAGTAGATTTAGCTAAAAGTGCATTATACTATATGGTTGTAGGAGAATAAGAATTTAGGAAATTGTGAAGTCTCATGATTAAGACAGTTTCCTAGCAATCTTACAAGGAACAATGACATATGTAACTCCACACCCACCAACACTATTGTTGCAGGTAAATTGGCATACAAAGAGTTTCCTTCATCTGTTGCTACAAGTCACCCTAATCAATTTACAAGATAAATACACACAAACCCTAAATAGTAAGTAATAACATAATAGGTTATAATAATTATGACAAAGCTTCTCCTAGGAATAGTGTATTCAGAATAGCTATTATTTCCCTATCATGGAGTGTATTTAAATTGTCAATATAGGGACTTATAATTGAAATGGGATAGCATGGTTTGTGTAGTAATCCTCTTATAAATTCATCTTACTTAAGCTATAGGAAGGAAAATGCATAGAAAGAACTAGGCTATTGTTGCAGGAAAGTGATAGGGAGCTTGGGAGAGCTAGTCACTAGCCCTTGCCTAGGTCCACCTAGCGACCCTCAAGTGTCTTCTTATGACACAAGTGACCTATAGGACTCATTCAAAGGTTTGATCCCCTGGTCTTCAATCCCATCCAAACTACCAATTCACTTCTATGAAGACAAAACAAGATTCTTGGTGCTTACTCCTTCCATGCATACACTGACCCTTAAAACTAGGATAAGGCTCACCACCTCCAAACAAACATAGGATCTTTCAAAGATGAGGAGGTGTTGGAAAATGTCATGTTTGGTTCCATATGATATTTTTTAGGTCTCACCTTAATAATCTCACTTACCAATCTCATACTTCCTTCTTTAATTAGGGCTAGAAGGAAGAGCCCCAATTAGGCCTCCTTCTCTAAGAAAATAGGGATTTTCACCTATTTTCTTCTAAATGACCATGAAAACTAATCAGGGATTATTTTAAAACCCAACCACTCAAGGATTTTGGATTTTTTAGGGTTTCTCCAGGCCGTACAATCCCCTAACTAAAAATAGGAACCTTTTGGTAGAGTTTTAGGCATTCACTGATCGTATGAAGTGATCTTTGATTTTGGGTGACCAAATGGATTGATCACACCTTCTCCCTTCATATAGATCTTTTCAAGGACCTTATCTAAGTCCTCCAGCCATTAATCCATATTTCCCTATTCAAATCTGCAAGATATCCTCCTTGTCCCTGTCCTTCCTAGCTGGGCTCACCATGGCTTGCCTAGGGCTTGATTGTAAAATAACTTAGAAATATTTCTAGGGCCCCTCCTCCTATAAATATTACATACATGGAGTCTACTCACTATCTCCAAAAGGATGTAAAAAATGAACAATGGGATAGTGAGTTAGATCCCCATTTCTACAACACTCTTGGTATGAAACAGTGAACAATACTAACACAAAAGATTTAAACTAGTCAATTAAATGAACAAGAAAGACTAAAATAATTGTAGAAAATAAAATTAAAGAGAATCCTTAACATCTACCATCAAATAAAAACCAAAATATAACTCATAACATGACCCATGAATTCACTGTTTATTGAACTATATCCAAATCCACACACTGTGCACACCTACATAAAATGATCTTCTGTACAATAGATTTTCTAACCTCGGGATTTGGTCCAAGGTTCCCTTATATATAAATAAGATGGATTTAGGAAGGGTTTAGCATCCTCATAAGCTGATTAGGGCATTAGGATAAGCTTAGACCAAGCAACGTTTAAAAGTTGCAAAAGTTGCTATGCAACTTTTACAACAAATTTATAAATTTCTCCAATCTTGCTTCCCAAAGACCTTAGGAAGGTCCTATGGAGTTCTTGACTCCATCTTGGCTCCAAAATTGATTCTCAAAATACTCTAAAACTAGTGACATCATCATAAAATCATCCACCCAAACTTACTGAGAAAAATACTATCACACTATAGTCTGATAATTTAGAACCTAATCTAGTAAAGACTTCAAATCCCTATTGGTATCCACATCTTGGTCAACATGATCTTAGGAAAATCAAAACATGCCAAAATGAATTATAGAACAAAGAAAACAAAGGGTGCTCTTGTACCATACTCCCCCTCTACACAAAATAATTCAAGGTCCAGTAGGGGATAAGATAGAAGGGTTGATGCTAGAATTTTTGAAGTCACTTTCTTCCACCCATGGTGCTTTAGATTTAGGGAAACCCTTCCATTGGATGAGGTGCTCCATATAGACCTTGATCCTGGTTTGTTTCTTCACTCTAGATTCAAGCACCTTCTCAGCTTGAGGCTTAGGCTTTTGAGGTATGGCCACTGGACTGATATCTGATAGTACCTCCTAAATATTCTGAGTTACCTTAGTCAAAGGTGCCTTATACTTGACTAAATCTTCTACATTAAAGACTAGAGATATAACTAAGTCTTGTGAAAGATCCACTTTATAAGAATTGGCTCCATACTTAGAAATAATTCTACATGGGCCAACTCTCTTCATTTGTAGCTTAGTAGGCACTCCCTTTTGCATCCTAACCTTGTTTAGATGTACTAGTACATACTCACCCATTGTAAACTGAACATATTTTATTCTGTCATCTACCTTGGCCTTTAATTTTTGAGTTGCCTTACTCAAGGTTCTTCAACTTGTTCTTGAACCTCCTTCATGGTTTGGGAGAAGTGATGCAGGGGCATTCTTGGTCCTCAGTGAAACTGCATGGGTGGTTTGTATTTGGCCAGTGTTACTTGGTTGCAGCCTTGACCGATGGTCTCAGTCATTGAAGGGAGCTCGATCACTAATGGAACTCGGTGGAACTCCTGGAATTTGGTGAAAATGTTACTCAACAATGCTTGTGGTACTTGGTCAACACTAGTGCTCGGCAATGCTTGGCATGCTTAGTTATTTCACTATCGCTTGGTTGTTTCTCTGGCGCTTGGTAGTTCTGGCTTACCAAATGGAGTTTTGTGTGATTTGTTGGGCCCACTTGGTGTATTTATTGTTGGTAGCTATTGCTATAGGCCAACATGTTGAATTAAATGTTTGTAAGGGTATTTGGAAGATGACTTCTATGGCATTTAATATTTGTTTGTAGGAGTTAAGGGTTTCATCCAGTCGACTTGTGGTTGATGATTAGTATTTAAGGGGTATTTGGGTAGATGTTTTAGGACATGACTTGGAGGTTCATGAGAATAGAAGTCTAGGGAGATAGACATTGGTTAAGTTATGGAAAAGATCTTGTATGATCTTGTAGATAAGATTATTTATGATAGTTTGTAATAGCAGAGCTAGTGGTTTTCATACTTGGAGACAAGAAGATTTCTTGGAGGCTTGTGAGCTCAAGTTTAGATTTGTGTTAGGGTTTCCATCAGTTGCTGATTATTTTTAGAGCTGACCTAGCTGGTGGTGTACTGGATCTTGTTGATCTTCCAGATTAATTTTGGATTGTAATTGGCCCTAACCCAAAAGGCCTTATAGCTGGGCATGTTAATGGAAAATATGTTTTGAAACATCTTGTTGTTGTTTATTTCTATTGTGTAATTCTAAAGCTACAAGGTTGGACTATCCTTAATTGGATCCTCCTTTCCTTGGTCTATGACAGGTGGTATCATAGTTGAGTTAATCTTGTGGAGTGAAGATTGATCTTGCGAGGGTTGATCCTACAAAATTTATCTTGTTAGAGAAGAGATCGTATGATCTAAGTTGTAGATCTATGGCACCAAACTTGTGAAATTGTGCCCTAGTTGTTTACAAGGTGGTAGATTGTGATCTAACTTGCATGCAACTTGGAGATTGTCACAAGGTGGTCAGTGTAGGGTTTGTTGTAGAGGGTTTCTCTTAATCTTTAAGGATGCCTCCGAGAAGATTGGACCCTAGAGTAATTGCTAATCTATGTGATACTGTGGAATCTAGGATTATAGAGAAGGTGAAATTAGATTTTAGATCTGAGATGGAACTGATGAAGAATGACATGGTCGCTGAGATCATGAGAGTTGTTACTGGTATACCATGGAATGTTGGTACTAAGGATGGTTATGAAGAAGCTTCTAAAGACTTTGAAGCTGCTAGATCTAGTGGTGATGACTGGAGGGATAGATCTGGTGAAGACAGAACTACTCAATTACATAGATCTGGAGCTTGGTTAAGTAATAGTTACCAAATGAAAGTTTCTACTTTCTCTGGTACCTTGAAACCCAAGAACTTGATTTATTGGATTGGTGAACTTGAAGATTTCTTTGAGTTGGAAGAAATTGAAGATCCTCTTCGAGTGAGATTGGCACAGACTAAGTTGAAAGGACATGCTACTCTTTGGTGGAAAGAATTACAAAGAGATAGAGAAGATGAAGGTGAAATGAAGATCAATCGGTGGAGGTTGATGGTGACAAAATTGAAAGCTTAGTTCATACCTACTGACTATGAGCTTGACTTATTTAAGAAAATGTAGAATCTAAAGTACAAGGATTTGTCTATTGAAGATTATACTGAGGAGTTCTAAAAACTTACTATTCGGTTTGGACATAGAGAACTTGGTAAGGAAAAGGTAGCTCGATATGTGAATCGTCTGAGTTTCAAGATTCAGGATGAGCTTGGTATGCTAAAGATTGATTATGTTGAAGATGCTTATCAATATGCTCTGAAGGCAGAAGATAAGTTATAGAGGAAACAACATGGTAACTCTCGAGGGGAGGAAAAGATTGATCACTCAGTGAAGGATAAACCGACTAATGTAGAAGATGAACCAAAACCTGTAGAACCAATAAACAAGACATGTAGAGTTATCTTTAAGGGTACTTTCTATAATTATGGAGAGGAAGGACACCATTATTTTGAGTGTGTACAAATAAATCTTGGTGACCGATGAACTATTGTGGTGAATGAACCTAAATCTAAGAACTTGTTGCTTTGATGAACATTGCTTGGTACAAAGGAGGAACCTCTTAAGAGGAGTAACTTGTTTAGGACTCAATGCAAGTCTGGAGGTAAACTTTGTGATGTAATTTTTGACAGTGGTAATACTGATAACCTTATTACTAAGGACATGGTTTAGAAACTTGGTTTGAATAGAATGAGACATTCACATCCTTATAAGATAGGCTGGTTGCAAGATGATCATGCTCTAGAAGTTAGAGAGCAATGCTTTGTTGATGTTCAGATTGGCTAGTATAAGGATCTTGTGTTATGTGATATTGTGAGGATAAATAGTTGTGATATATTGCCTGGTAGACCTTGGAAATATGATTGCAGAGCTATGTATGATTATGCAAAGAATGTGTTTACTATTGAGAAGGATGACAGGAAGTTCTCCTTGATGCCTTTGATGGATAAAATGCTCGGTAGGAGAAGCCTGACTATTGGTAGTCAAGTTGAGTTGGCAGATTCTAAGAAAATGAATGATCAGTTTGGAGAATAGACCTATGTGTTGTCAAGAAAAGACTTGAAAAGATAGAGGAAGTTGAAGTGGAAGAGTATGAAAAGTGAGAAGATGGAGGACTTGTATGTGAAGAACTAGTTTGGGATTTATGTGCTAAATCCTGGAAGATGTTCTTCTCACATATGAACAACTTTTCAAACTTGGGCTATCTGATATAGGGGCATTCTTGGCTAAGGTAGGGGCATTCTTGGTCCTTGGTGAAACTACATGGGTGGTTTGTATTTTGCCAGTGTTACTCGGTTGCAGCCTTGACCAATGGTCTTGGTCATTGAAGGGAGCTCAGTCGCTTAAGGAACTTGGTGGAACTTCTGGCATTTGGTGAAAATGTTACTCAACGATGTCTGCAGTGCTTGGTCGACACTAGTGCTCAACGATGCTTGGCATGCTCAGTTATTTCACTATCACTCAGTCATTTCTCTGGTGCTCGATAGTTATGGCTTACTGACTAGAGTTCTATGTGATTTATTGAGCTGACTTGGTGCATTTATTGTTGGTAGTTGTTGTTACAGGATGACATGTTGAATTAAATGTTTGTAAGACTATTTGGAATCTGACTTGTATGTCATTTAATATTTTTTTGTAGGAGTTAAGGGTTTCATCAAGCCTACTTGTGGCTGATGATTACTATTTAAGGGATGTTTGGGTAGATATTTTAGGACATGACTTGGAGGTTCATGAGAATAGAAGTCTGGGGAGATAGACATTGGTGAAGTTGTGGAAAAGATCTTGTATGATCTTGCAGATCAGATTATTTCGGATAGTTTGTAATAGAAAAGCTAGTGGTTTTCATACTTGGAGACAAGGAGATTGCTTGGAGGCTTGCGAGTTCAAGTTCAAATCTACCTTAGGGTTTCCATCAATTGCTGATTATTTTCAAAGCTAAACTAGTTGGTGGTGTACTGGATCTTGTTGATCTTGCAAATTACTTTTGGATTGTAATTGGCCCTAACCCAAAAGGCCTTACAGTCAGGCATGTTAATGGAAAATATGTTTTGAAACATCTTGTTGTTGTATATTTTTGCTGTGTAATTCTGAAGCTGCAAGGTTGGACTATCCTTAATTGGATCCTCCATGCCTTGGACTACATCAAGAAGTCATCTACATGTCCACACCTAAACCTCCTAGATCTTTGAGCTCATTTACAACCCTTGGATGCATTCCATATACCACCTCAAAAGGACTCTTTCCATTGGTTCGGTTCACACTTTCATTATAAGCACACGCTACTTGAGGGAGGACTAAATCCCAAGTTAGTTCATGCTCCTTAGTTAGGCACCTTAGAAAATTACCTATTGCCCTATTGATTACTTTAGTTTTGCCATCCATTTGAGGATGATAAGATGATCCAAATGATAGGTTATTTCCCAACCTTTTCCATAGGGTCTTCCAAAAATGACCCATAAACTTTGCATCTCTATTTGAGACTATGCTAAGGGGAAGTCCATGAAGTCTTACCACTTCCTTGAAGAAGAGTTGAGCAATGTGGCTGACATCATGTGTTGTCTTATACGGGATGAAATGACTCATCTTACTAAACTGGTCTACCACCACATAGATACTATACAACCCTGTCCTTGTCTTGGGAAGCCCCACTATGAATTCCATTCTAATGAATCCCATGGCCTATTAGGAATGGGTAGGGGCTAATAAATTCCTACATTTATGGCTCCTCCTTTGGCTTTCATGCATATCACACATTGCTCCACATATCTCCTGACATCTCTAGGTAGCTTAGGCCAATAATAGAACCTTTGCACTAACTCCATTGTCTTATTGATGCCAAAATGGCCACTAAGAATACCATTATGCTTCTCTTGAATGAGATTCTCTCTCATTTATCCCTTGGGAACACACAATTGATTCCCTTTGAAAACAAATCCACTTTTCAACCTAGAGTCAACAAACTAACTATGGAAATGATTCTCAAAATCAGAGCATGCCTAATAAGCCTATGAGAAATCTTCATCATCCTTGTAGAGGTCCTTGAAGATATCTATCCCAATGCTTTGGAGTTGAACCACTTTGACTATCAGTAGTCTTCTAATCAATGCATGTGCTACCTTATTAAATTGTCCCTTCTTGTCCTTGATGGTGAAGGTGAGGGCTTGCAGATACTCCATCTAGTTGAGATGTCTATTAATTAGCTTCTCTTGGGTGTTGATGTAACTCAAGGCTTGGTTGTCGGTGAGCACCACAAATAATGCCTCCAGTTGCTAAGTGACTGAACTAGAGCATATAGCTCCAAGTCATAGGTTGATTATTTTTTCTTAGCCTCATTGAGATTCTCCCTGAAGAAGGATATGGGTGTATCCTCTTGACTCAACACTCCTCCAACTACTATGCTTCTTATATCACACTCCAAGGTGAATAGTTTATCAAAACTAGCTAGTAGGATAATGGGTTGTGTTGCCACTTGCTGCTTCAACTTATTAATTGCCTTGTTGGCTTCTAGTGTCCATTTAAAATTGGTCTTCACTCCACCCTTTATGGTGTCTAGGACTGGTGCACATATACCACTAAAATTCCTTATAAACTTCCTATAAAATTGAGCAAGACCATGAAAACTTCTCAACTCTTTCCTTTTGGTTGGTGTAGGCTGATTTAGAATATCTTCCACCTTTCTTGGGTCTATTTTCAGATGCCCTTTGGATACCAAAAATCCCAAATAAACTAGCTCTTATTTGAGGAATGCACATTTCTCCAAGTTGATTTCCAACTGTTCCTCATGGAGTCTCTTGAGCACAATCTCTAAATGTGTTAGGTGCTCCTCCTTTGTTTTGTTGAAGATGAGTATATCATCAAGATATACCACCACAAATCTTCCTATATAGTCTTTTAGCACTTCATTCATCAATCTCATGAATGTGCTAGGGGCATTAGTAAGTCCAAATGGCATCACAAGTCACTCATATAGCCCTTCAGTAGTCTTAAAAGATATCTTCCACTCATCTCCATCCTTTATTCTAATCTGGTGGTAACCACTCTTGAGATCTAACTTGTTGAAGTATTGGGCTCCTCCTAAATAGTCTTTCAAGTCCTCAATCCTAGGTATATAGAACCTATACCTGATTGTAATCATATTAATGGCTCTTGAATCAGTACAGAGCCTCTATTTTCTACCTTTCTTGGATTCTAGGACTACTAGTACCACACATGGGATAATGCTCTTCTTTAGGAGCCCTTGATCAAGTAATTATTGCACTTGTCTTTTTGCCTCTTGATTCTACTCCTGTATCACTTTATATGTTGCCTTATTTGGTAAAGAGGCCCCTGGTATGAAGTCAATTTGATGACTTATTGACCTCTTAGGTGGTAAGGTTTCTGGTGTCCCATCACTTACAATATCCTTATACTTACAAAGTAATTCCTTGAATCTCCCTTGGTAAAGGTTTTTGAGTAGACTTCTCTTCTTCCTTAGGCTTTACTACTATAGCATATCATTCACAGTCCCTTACTTGCAGTGCATGTTAAAACTCTTTCCCACTAATCAACAACACACTAGGAGTCTTGGATTTCTCCCCTTCTTCTTCTAGCAAGGATTGGAGCTTGAAGGTTCTTACATCCTTCTTAAAGGTGACAATGTTGTCTTTCCCATCATATATGGATTCTCTGTCATATTTCCATGACCTTCCTAACAATAGATGGCATGCATCCATGGGTAGTACATTATACAACAACTCATCCTTATATCCACCAATAGAAAATTCAACCCATGGGTGTTCATTTACAATGAAACTCTGTCCCTTATTCAACCATGTTACCTTATAATGATTGGTATGAGGTACCTTAGGAAGATCGAGCTTCTTGACTACCTCTTCTGCAATGATGTTATCTGTGGAACCATAATCAACAATCACCTTGCATACTTTCCCCATGATCTTGCACCTCACTATAAAGAGTGTTCTTCTTTGTCTTGGCTCTTCTCTTGCTGGTTGTCTAATGAGTACCCTCCTAAACATGAGGTTCTCTCCCATTTCTAATTCAATATGACTAACTTTTGGTGACTTGACACTTGAAGTGTCTTCTTGAGTGTAGGCTACTCTCTTTTCTACATTTGAAGAAGATTCCTTATCCGGGCACCTATAGGCTGGATGTCCCATCTTCCCATAGTTATAGCATTTCATGCTAGAAAAATAGGATTTTCTTCTACTTGCACTTCTCCCTCTATTAGAGCCTCCTTGGTTGCCTCTACCTCTACCAAATTTTCCTCTAGAAGATGTCTCACTACTATGCTCTACAAGTTTGGACTCTCCTTGGCTTCTTGGTTTAGTCCCTCTACCTTGGTAACTTCCTCTATGACCACTTTGGTCTCTTCCTCTTCCTCTTCTCTTCGAGGTTTGATCTTACTTCCTCCTACTCTTGTCTTCAATCTTGATGTCTAGTTGATAACACTAGTGTACTATTTTGGGACTAAGAAGAGTCATCTCTTCTTGAATACTCCACTTCAAACTATTCAAATATCTAGCTACTTTGATTCTTTCATCTTCAGACATATTTGACCTCATGCAAATCTTTTGAAATTCTTCTATATAGGAATTAACATCAAGGTATTTTTGTCTTAAACTCTACCTCTTTTTATGTAGTTGAATCTCATAGTCATCTGGCATGTAGGCTTCTCTTATTTTTCTTATCATTCCCTTCGAAGTAGAGATTAGATTAGTGCTTTCCTTTTCCCTCTTAGTTTGCATAAACTTCCACCATGCTAATGCAGAGCCTCTAAGTCTTGATTTGGCCATCTTTAACTTTTGTTCCTCAGTGACCCCATCACATTCAAAATGGTTCTCCATGCCTTCTATCTAGTCCATGACTAGATCTACCTCCATCTTACCACTGAACAATGGTATATCTTCTAGAGATTTCCCACTCATGGCTTTTATGGCTTTCAAGAGGGGCTCTTCATGCAATACAAGGTTTGGTTCCAGAGTCTTGTCTTCTTCAGGAATCTCTTTTTCCTTTTCTTCTCTCTGATCCAATTTATCACTGATTTCTTCAGTCTTTATCTACACTTCACCGAATGCTTGTTCCCATTGGGCTATTCTTTCTTTTAACAACCTATTTTCTTCTTCTTGGTCCTCAACTTTCTTGGCTAACTCCACATTAGTCACCATTTTTTAAGACCCAATGGATTCACACTTTGACATGTGCTATGCAATCCCAAAAACTTTCGGGGCTCTCATACCAATCTAATATGGAGGTTGGGAGAGCTAATCAATTGCCCTTGCCTAGGTCCACCTAGTGACCCTAAACTGTCTTCTTATTACACAAATGACCTATAGAGGTTCTTCAAAGTTTCAATCCCCTAGTCTTCAATCCCAACCAAACTACCAATTCACTTCTCCCAAGATAAAACAAGATTCTTGGTGCTTACTCCTTCTATGCATACACTGACCCTTAAAACTAGGATAAGGGATCACCACCTCCAAAAAAAAATAGGATATTGCAAAGATGAGGTGTTGGAAAATTTCATGTTTGGCTCCATATGATATTTTTGAGGTCTCACTTCAACAATCTCCCTTACCGATCTCATACTTCCTTCTTTAATTAGGGCTACAAGGAAGATCCCCAATTAGGCCTCCTTCTTTGAGAAAATAGGGATTTTCATCTATTTTCCTCCAAATGACCCTACAAAATGATCATGGATTCTTGTAGCAATACCCAAGCACTCAAGGATTTTGGAGATTTTAGGGTTTCTCTAGGACATACAATCCCCTAACCAAAAATAGGTGCTTGTAGATTTTTACGCATTCATTGATTGTATGAAGTGATCTCTGGTTTTAGGTGACCAAATGGATTGATCACACCTTCTCCCTTTTTACAGATATTTTCAAGGACCTTATCTAAGGCCTCCAACCACTAATCCACATTTTTCTATTCAAATCTACAAGATATCCTTCTTCTTGTCTCAGTCCTTCCTAGCCAGGCTCACCATGGCTCGCCTAGGGCTTGACTATAAAATAACTTAGAAAGATTTTGAGGGCCCCTCCTCCTATAAATATTACATACATGGAGTCTAATCACTATCCAAAAAAGGCCACACAAAATTAATGGTGGGATAGTGAGTTAGATCCCCATTTCTACAACACTCTTGGTATGAACCAGTGAATAGTGCTAACACAAAATATTTAAATTAGTCAATGAATTGAACAAGAAAGACTAAAATAATTAAAGAAACTAAAAGTAAATAAAATCATTAACATCTACCATCAACTAAAAAACAAAATCTAACTCATAACATGACCCATGAATTCACTGTTTATTGAACTGTATCCAAATCCATACATTGTGGACACCTACAAAAAATGATCTTCCGTACAATAGACTACCCAACCTCAAGATTTGGTCCAAGGTTCCCTCATATAGCACTAAGATGGGTTTAGGAAGGATTTAGGGTCCTCATAAGATGATTAGGGCATTAGGATAAGCTTAGTTTGAGTAACTTTTAAAAGTTGTAAAAGTTTCTATGCAACTTTTACAACAAATTTACAACTTTTTTCCAATCTTGCTTTCCAAAGACCTTAGGAAGGTCCTATGGAGTTATAGAATCCATCTTGATTCCAACATTTATTCTCCACAAACTCTAAGCCTAGTGACATCATCATGACATCATCCACCCAAAGTTACCAAGCAGAAGGCTATCACACTATAGTCTATTAATTTAGAACCTAGGACCTAGTAAAGACTTCAAATCCCTATTGGTATCCACACCTTGGTCAACATGACCTTAGGGAAATCAAAACATGCCAAAGATGGCTACAAAACAAAGAAAAACAAGGGTTCTCCTACACCAGAAAGTAAAACACATAGTTAAATAAATGAAATTGATGCAAACGATCATAAGTTTAACTTCAACCTATTCTATTGTTCCAAAGCATTTACTATGACTCTCTGCAAGTGTTGTAGGAACATACACAGGTATAATGCTATAGGAAAAAGAAGTGAATGCTACTTCAAATAATGAAAACAGTTAAACTACTTGCTCTAGTCTACTCTAATCCACCTCCTAAGTGGGCCCCCTTGGTTGGTTTGTATTAGCTCTGAACACATAATATAACTCAAAATTACTCCTTCACTATATATATTCAGAAAACTGATTACATCATAATAGAGCAGTGCACAAAACTAAAGAGTAACTTGCTTTCTAATATAATAGTAATACAATCATTTGTTTAACTAGATTTCCAACAATCATATCCCTATATATAGAGGATTGACATTTGAACATACAGATAAGAGTTGACTGATTCATCCATAAAGAAAGGAGAATGTGACAGTCCTTAATGGAAGATCATAAAGACTAAACAACCATTTCAACTAAATGTTGATTATAGAGGAGATTTAGCATAGTCATGCCCCTATATTCCTTGAGACATTCATTCCTTCAATCCTTTAGGCATGTCCTACGGTTTTCTTAATGGTTCTTCTCATCATGGCTGAAATTTCATCACTTCCTCATCAATGCTACCACTTCATTCTATAGTCATTCCTTTTATCCTGGTAGATTAGTAATGCATGCATGTATATTCAAGTATTCAACTAGTCAATCTAATCCAAATGTTAGGACATACATTAAAATAATTATATGAAATACTACAACACACACACACACACACACACACACACACACACACACACACATATATATATATATATAGATATATACATATATACATATATATATATATACATATATATATATAGACACACACACACACACACACACACATATATATATATAGACACACACACACACACATATATATATACATATATATATACATATACATATATACATATATGTATATATATATATATATATACATATACATACATATATATATATATACATATATATATATATATACATATATATATATATATACATATATATATATATATATACATATACATATATACATATACATATATATAGATTCATATATATACATATATATACATATATATACATATATATATATATATACATACATATATATATATATATACATACATACATACATATATATATATATATATATATTGTTGGAAACTATAATTGAAACAATTGTTGTATTGTTATTGATGTCAAAATTTTAACAGGTAAGACTGTTGCTACTTAGGTAAGTACTATATCTATTGAAGTGTTGTGAATGAGTGAAGCAAGGCTGGTAACAATAGCACCTAGGGAAAGGTTGAGCTATCTTGATACTACAAAGTGTACTTGACTATGTTGCACAATGATGAGATAATGTATTGTTTATCTTAGTGAGATTGAAGACTAAATTGGTAGGCTTAACGAAGCAAAAATGGATGAAATCATGTTCAAGCCGAGTTATGTTAATGTCGACCGAGTTAGTGGATGCCGAGCAAAATCCTATGTCAACCGAGTATCAGTAAATTGCCAAGGAAGATAGTGCATGCCGAGGAAACAATTTTAGTAATGACCAAGTGTACTACATGAAGACTGAGTGGATGATCACAGTATTGATTGAGCATCGACAATTTTATATTTGAAGAGAATTCTTTTTGGGGACGACATTGTTTGAATTCTTGGATTATGTAAAACGTGTTGAATTTATTTATTAATTGTATGGAAGCATTTAATGCACTGTAAAACATTTTATTGTAAATCTTTATGAGATTTGAGATGTTTCTAGAAAAGAAGGCAAAGAACAAAATGTGGGTAGATTCAATGAATCTGACCTAACCCTAAGATCTACGAATGAGATTAAGAGGCAAAAGATGAGTTAAACTAATTAAGGAAAGTATTAAGGGAACCTAAACATTGGATTAGATGTATGAGAGTGGAGAAAAAAGGTTGATGTATTGGGGTGAAACCGAAATACTGGAAGATAAGTTTTATTGACTGTATAAGCAAAAAGGCTGAAGGTGAAGTGTGGTGATCGCTTGAAGAAAAGTTCCAAGAAGATCAGAGATGGAGACGGAAAAGTTTCAAAGTCAGTAAACCAGTATTTGTGTATGGAATTGGATTTGATATTTGCAAAGTAAGTTGTATGTTTTTCAGATCAACACTATTGCTACTTTCTAACCAATGTAATAGTCAAAATCCTTTTAACAGAGGTTGATCTAACAATCATAAGTTAAATCCTTTGAACAATGTTGCATTCGAATGGAATGTATGTAAGTCCTTTGACTAGGCTCACTTTTAATAGGGTAGTTAAATCCTTTAACCAGGTCACACTTGACAGTGTGCATTGTAACCTTTGATAGGGTTGGCTTTTAACCGAGCTCACTTCAGAAGAGTGAAAATAATAGTAGCATGTTACAAAGTGGTTTTTCCCATATTGGGTTTCCACTATAAATCCTAGTGTCATACTTGTGTGTAAATGTTTTGGTGTGAACATTTCTATGGTTTACAAGTTAGATACAACTGGGTAGTGGACTGCATTTTTATATGTTTCTATTGATGAATTAGTGATGACCGAGTTTGTTTTGGTTGCTTGATCTAATTTAAAGTAAAGTTTTAAGTTTGTCTTATACATCAAGACCTGAGAACAACTGATTCACCCCCCCTCTCTGTTGTTCTAAATAATATTAACCTATATATATATATATATATATAGATATATACATATATATATATATATACATATATATATATATATAGATACATATATATATATACATATACATATATATGTATATATCTATATATCTATGTATCTATATATATATCTATATATATATATATATATATATACATATATATGTATATATATACATATATATGTATATATATACATATATATGTATATATATACATATATATGTATATATATACATATATA